>OX596380.1:13268423-13659958 GCA_951394425.1 Tipula unca
ATCCGGAACATGGTGCCCAGTCTCCAGTATGCCAACTGAAAATATGTGAAATTTTTAAACGATTAAATTGTCAATGAATAATTTAATCTGGTAAACTTACAATATTTTACAATCTTCTTTATTACACACCCGGGCCATTGGTTCCGGTTTAGGTACCAGGTTAAGGCAATATAGATCATTTACTTCGCCCCCACCTGAATTGCTAATACATTTTGATTCACTTTTGGCTTCCCCTCCATCACAGCGGGCACTGCACTCAGACCAGTCGACATTTTCCCAATGATATTCACTTTTACCAGATTGGGCCTCTTCAGCTTGCATTTCGCTGATGTGATTGCTCGTCGGCTCAACGAAAACATGATACGAATATCGGTATCCGACGTTTTCATTTTCGTAAAAATAAATTAAAAACGTTAGATCTTGATCGGTGGGCCCGGGCAAGTATAAAAATTCTTTTTTCGGCTCGGTATGTTCGTATAGTGCTAAATTCTCGTTCAAATTTTTTTCCCCATCCGACGCCTCTTTTCCCGGATTCCCATTCAATAGAAATTCTTTATCCTCATTTTGCACCGCAATAAAATTTACGGACGGCTTCAATTCAACAATTTCAATTTTACGTGCCCCTTTTGGTATTTTTATGGCTTTTAAATAATCTGCGAACGAGAAACAAACCGAACAAAACATTAAGATTTTTTGCATACTACGCGTTTTATAGCGCGCACACGGGACTCATTAAAATCGTTGGCGACCTAAAAAAAATTAAAAATTATTTTCGATTTTTTCGCATCAGATCGATTTGTGCTGTGTGCGCACGTAAAAACACATTTTCATTGGAATTTCGTTTGATTTTTCAGTAATTTATGTATATGTACATTTTGGAAAAATTCTTGTACGTCGCCGACCGCCGAACAAAACAATTTTTATTTGATGTTGTTGTAGATTTTTTGTTAACCCTGAATGGTCTCGTGTGTACATCATCATTGATGAAATCAAAACTAGGACACAATCAATGCAAATTGGTAATCAATGCAAATTAGTATTTGAGACCCCTGTTGATTCAATCTAAAATCAAATTTGATCGGCACATCGCCGCCTCCGCCACCATATCATCTCATTAGCACTAAATTATATACGGTTAAGACAATAATCTGCGCATGCACAAACAAAATGTCACCACAAATTACAATCGTTAAACATCTAACTTATTAAGATTATAGTTTTATCGATTATATATGGATTTTCTGAATGAATTTCGTCAATTTTGTTGGATATTATTTATCAACGACTAATTACGATCGATATCATTATTACCACTGAACGTTAATTGATGCTAAATCAGAATCCAAATTATTACAAATTAGCTGTTATTTGTCTATACGTAATAACCGATATTTAATCTTTATTGCAGTAAACAATTTGTTTTTAAATCCAATATATTCTAATAAATTTATAATTTAGCACCACGATATTAATTTAGACTAAATAGACTTTTACAATTGTTTTTGTTTCAGATTCATTTTGGTTCAGAGACTGTTTAAGCTTGATTTCAAGAAAAATCAAAAGTTATAATTTAAGATTAAGAGTATTTTTGCCTCTTTTGATTTAAGAGGCAAAAAATACTCTTTACTACTACTCAATTTATGAAAACATGTGTATAGTACAAATCGTTTTATGGTCACATAAACTTAGGTATTGACCTTATTTTTTTATATTTGCAAGCGAGTAATACACGTTTTTTTAAAAAAAAATCGTTCTAATAAGCGAGAAAATTGAAAACTATTTTATATCGATAAGTTGACTAATAATCAATTTATTGAAAAAATGTGTCTTCGATGTAATAATGGTTTATGATTTAACTAAATATCGTGTAGTTTTTAGTTCACCCCTTTTTAATTAGATGTCATAAGTGGCAAAAACTAATAATTTTTTCATGGAATATTGTAATTTTCGATAGCGGAGATTTACACTACTTCAAAATTAATTTTAGACGCATTTTTTGGTATTTAAATATCGACATCAATTTTGATTTTTGTTCTAGGTAAATTAGAGCCTTAAGTATGATTTTATAGTTTTAATTTGATCTTAACTTCAGAAACTATATATTCCATTTCACCTTGATTTTAGATTTGATTTAAGTATCAAGATATGGTTTAAGTTTGATATAATAGTATACAGACTATTGGAAGTTTTTTTACCTCACGATTTGAAATCTTTGAAGCTTGAGTTTAGTTTTGAGTTTTCAATCGATAAGCCTAAAACTAAATTAGTTTGATTTAAATATGTAACTGTTTAATTTAACCTTGATTTTGAGTTCGACTTAAGTTGCCACATAACCTAACTTCTGAATTTTGAGTTGAATTTTAACTTAAGGCTCTACTTTACTCAATTTACCAAAACCTGGGTATCGAGCAAATCGTTGTTTGACCACGCAAATTTTGGTATTGATTTAAGTTATTTTTACAGCAAAGTTAAATAAATATATTTGCAAGGGAAATTATTCACGAAGTCATTATTATTGTTCATAATTACGACTCAAATTTGATGAATTTTTGACAAAAACAATTTACGCACAAACCAAATTTTCAAATATTTTTCTACCAATCTGTAAAAGTTTTATATCGCTATTAATCAACGCTTTTACAAAAATTTATTCTAAGCAAGAAAATTGAAAAATGTACTTATCGGTAAAATTGTGTCTTCGATGCAAAAATGGTTTAGGACTTAACTAAATTTCGTTTATTATTTAGTTCACTCTAGTTCACATTTAATTAGATGTCTACATAGCGGAAAATATTTCGATAGTGGAGATTTAGACTATTTCAGATTTTATTTTAGACACTTTTTAGGGCATTTAAATAACAACATTAATATTGATTTTTGTTTATTTAAACTTTTGGCGATTCCCATCATTGTCAATTATAATAAAAACACATGACTCAATCATAAAAGCTGATATTTTTAAAGTTTCATCACGCCAAGGCTGTGTAATTATGAAATTGCAAAAAACCGATAAGATTAAAGATATACATATATGTATATGTAATCTTGATCACAGTTGCATTGTCATGCATACGTATAGTAGACATGGCTAGACAGTATTTCGAAAAACATCAAATAAAATAATCATTTTCACTAAATAGCCGTCGTTGTCGTCTCCAACAATAAAACCAACCAAAGAGCAATAAAATTTAAAACTAAAAATGAATACCACAAACCAATCATTTCGCCATTTTTAATCTCTTATTATTGTTATTAATTTTTGTGTTGTGTTGTGTATTTAAAACAGTCCGAATTTTTAATTACCGATCGTAAAACTTAAAATCAAAGAAATTTTTTTTCAAAAAACTGTTTTTTTTTTGCTTTTTTTTTTAAATCAAAAATCACACTCGTCTCTCACATATCAAATCAAACCAAATCACCGCACATAAAAATAACATACATACAAATATTTGTGTATGAAAACACCGCAATGCCATGGCGCCATGGAAGAAGAAGAAGCTCCAAATCACCAAAACACAAAACGCTTTATAATTATCAATTAATCCGTCATAAAATTAATTCTTTATTGTCGCGTTTGTTATAATTCGTGCGCCTATTATAAATTTTCGCGCAGCGGTTTAATCTCATTTTTATGACCGTCGTATACCCAGCTCTATGCAAAGTGAGTTTAATCGTCGTCGCATTTTGTGGTACACATAACTCGCACGAATAGTTATTATAGATGGAAAATCCTGATCGCACATGTGTCGATCATAGATCGTTTTTTTTTTTTTTTTTACTTTACTAATCTGACTCATGTCATATAATCTCCCCGGTATCTTTTGTATCTTTCACATTTGCTTCCGTCATATTTTTGATAACGGTGCGACATAAAACATATTTTAGTGATGTCTGAGGCTATATACATATATAGTTATTCGATTCGCTAGCGATTCGATTAATTTAAATAAAATAGAAAAAAATTGTATTTCGATCTATATCGCGACTAACAGCGAAAAGAAAAAAAAATCACATACAACACAATTAATGGTGTGAATAAAAAGAAGTTAACCTTTTCATTCACACATCGCGTCGTTGTCGATATTGTGTTTAACACAGCACAATGCCTGTTGTTGTTGCTGGATATCTTAAGCAACCAAAAAGAGGTTCTTTTTAATCAAAAAGAAAAAAAAGACAGACACACCTATTTCTCGGTGCTTTTGTATTTTGACACATTTGTATTGTGTGTTCAATCGTGCGTGCTCAATTTTGGCAATCAAATTATGATTACATACTCGTATATTTAATAAAAAAGGAAATTATTGATTTGCTATTTTGTGTTGTGTGCTGATTTTGCGATTTACTTGCGATGTGGCGCGCGAGCGTAGGCGGTTTATGTGTAGTGTAATCGCGAAATATTTGAATTGACGTCAATCGATTTATAAGTCATGCTAACTGAGGTTGTAGATTCATCTTAAAGGTCTACAATGTATTTACATATACAGCAGCAAAGTTAATACTAACGTTTCATCTCCAAATTCTGTTGATATTCGTATTTTATATTTAAATTTTAAAACTATTCCAAACATTTTTCATATGTTTTACTATGTAAATGCTTGGAAAGATTGGCTAAAATTTGGTATCACAATTAATATCTCCTAGTAAAATCGAATTTACTATAATTTATTGATCGAATAAAAAAAAATTAGGATTTCAATTTTTAGTCGACCTTTTTAAGTACTCACATAGTAGAAAACACGTAAAAATGTGTTGTATCAGTGTTAGACAATTTTTCGAGTGTTTTACAGTTTTTACACAAGTTGAACTTGAAACACTCAAAGATACTAATCTCCCTACGTAGACGTGAGTAAAAAACGATCGGAATTAGCGATCATTGCGCTCGTGATCCAGATTAGTAACCAAGTTTCATCGTCATTCATATGGGTTTTCAAATATCTTCAAACGTAATCAATTTTGTATCGGTTACACAGATCGCGAAAAACAATGAAACTCATGCTCGATCATAATTCGTCGTAAAAAATGAAAACGATGCTCGAGTCGAATCCGCAGGATAATATATATATATATATATATATATATATATATATATCCATTACCAGACTTTTATTCTATGTTAGAAATGTAGTGAATTATGCAGTATAGGACAACCTAAATTGGTATGACGGTTTTTAGTTGTACTTCACTACACCGTCTGTCCATAGTGTCAGAGTAAGTTGAATTTTAGGTTAACCAAATTCAATTAATATCCAATTTTTGTATTGGATAATGTAGATTTAATGGATGTATCCATCACTATGAAGACCCACTAAAAAAAAAGTAAACCATAACATCTCTCGACGCTCGCCTTTCGAGATTCAAAAATATTCCACAAATTCGATATACGAATTTTTGTTTTTCTATTATAAAACGCGAAAAATAAAAATAAAGTTTCTAATACTTTCTCTTAACGTGTACTATAGACCTCTACATATATAGGGTAAATATAAACTAAACATAATGTTGAGAAAATAAAAGTGATTTTAGAATGCATTAAAATGGTTCTCTTCGGTGGTTTCCCTAGTAAAATCCTATAGTCACTCATTTTGCTAATTTTAAAATGACAGTACGTACATACAACGATTGTATATTTGTTATTTAATTTTATTTATGTTTAACTATTTATTAATTAAAAAATGTCTTCTAAAAATTCAACAAAATATTAAATCTTCTTCGAAATAAAGTTAAATTTAAGTTAAGTTTTCTGTCATTACGGCGGTTTAAAGAAGGCGAAAAACATACCCAAATTACTGTAACAATGAGTATTGCTACATTCACTGTATAGGAACGATTCGGGACAATAAAAGCAAAACAATGGAACAATCGCAATCAGCGAGACCTCTAAGTGTTTAAATTAACAAAAACACAGAAGTTTTGTAAAATTTTGGTCATCCCGCAAAAAACATACAAAAAACATTAAAGGCGAAAGTTTAAAAATAGAACCATTCAGTGTAAGCAAGCGAAGGCCCGATAAATTTAAAAAACGTTACGGTCTCCATAGCATAAAACATAACAACGAGGCGGCAAGTGCTAACATCGGATCAGCTCGTGCAGATCCGGAAACGTTAAAAAATTGAGAACGCCCACCATCGTCGGACCACAAAAAGTATATGTTGCCGTCGAAATCCGGCTCTACTGGAAATGTATGCCTGACAGGATATACCTAGCTAAAGAAGGGCTGTCTGCTCCGGGGTAAAAGGTTTCAGAAGAAAAATTGACCATACTTCTTGAAGGCAATGCATCGGATGACTTTAAATTAAAACCGTTTTTAATTTATTTGCCAGACAACTCCTGGGCTCTTGCGATAAAATCAAATTGCCGGTTATATTCAAGTAAAACAAAAAGCTGGAATGATTATTTAGCTTTTTGAGGGACTGGTTCAAAATTGAGTTTTGCCCATCGGTTGAAAATATCGCGAGAGAAAGGTACTACTCATTCTAGATAAAACGCCGCTAGGTAATTCTGTCAACCTTAATGAGCTTTCAGACCACTTACGAGTTCAGTGACCAGGATTTAATATCAACGGTTAAGGCGTGCTATTTGCGAGGACCGTATTTCTAATTTATTTTCAGTCAACTAGGGCGTTCTCGAAAAGTTTAAACGTTAAGGATGCAATAAATAATATCGAAGCTTTAAACGAAATTGAGGGAGCACTACAAATCCTAATTGAAAATTACCTTATCGATAAACGTATACTGCAAACGTATTGCGTGAGGTAAACAATGTTATCAGTTATTATGAGGAACTGTACGCTGAGAAAAGAAGGAATGCTAACCAAGAAACATTACATTAATTTTTTCAACCAGAATCTTAATTCACATCAGAAGAGACTGAACGTAACAACAAGGATGAAAAAGAAAATATAAGTTCTTCTGACGAAGAATTTTACTTTATTATTACTTTCTTATAGTTTTGATTCATTTTTTAGATAAATTCTCTGTTTTGTTTGAAGTACATACACATCTTTGAGTTTTGAATCGAATTGTTCATTAGTCCATGGGAACGGAACTGTTCCGTAAATTGAGGAAACGGTGTACTGCCCGCGTATCCCGTATAAAGTCTCCAATTTGAAGAGATTAAATAGTGTAAGGCCTCTGTGGTCGAGGACCACACATGTCTCGTAAACCTAAATTGGACGAACATGTTTTTCAAGAATACCACCACAGTATCCTTTGCTTGTCGTAGGAGGCGACTAAACGGTTGGATCGCTGGGCTGGTGACCCGCATCCGTAAAAAAAAAGATTCTGTTTATAAAGTCAACAAAAAGAAACATGGATACCGCCAAAACAACACCGGACCTCCGCTCAAGTACACGGATACGAGATTTAGGATCGGCACGTGGAACGTACAGTCATTTAAGAAACCAGGACCAATAGAGGGCCTAATAAAGAGCATGAAGGAGTATCGGGTGGAACTCTTTGCTCTTCAACAAACTCGCTGGCCTAGCCCAGGGCTATACGTTGTTATACAGTGGAGATGACCTCGAAAATTTTGGAGCTGGATTAGCAGTCAATAACCGATTGTGTAAGCTTCGCTTGCACATGAAGTTAGCTAACCTGTTGATAATTTGTGTATACATGCGTCCACAGAAGTCAGCCAGCCCCAAGATAAAGACTCATTTTATAAAGACTTGGACGATTTGATGGGATCTATACCCGAACACGATGTTAGAATGGTAATTGGGGAATTTAATGCTAGAGCTGGCAGAAATCAGACTAACTTGTGTGAGAACATAGGTTAGTACTCCCGACACGAAACTGCGACCGATAATGGTGAGAGAATGATGTACTTTGCAATTGTTCACGATTTTAGAGTAGCAATCACAAACAGATGAACACATAGACACATCCTTGCAAAATTTCCGGCAGCCAAATTGACCTCGTGTTAATTCCAAAAGGGCGAGCTCGGGTTGTGCAGGATGTACTTATCGGTCAGCAACCAAATACGAAGGCAGCGATCATTATTTGGTCGCTGAAAAGTTACTATGGAAGTTTTCGTACAGGTCCGGGAACACAGCGAAATGCATGGAACGTTTCGACTGTGAAGGTCTGATAAATGAAGATCAAAAGAAACGATATCAGGATCTTGTCAGCGACAGCATTGAGGAAGCTAATTACCAGTCTGACTGTGTGAACTTTGTCTGAGAGGTACTGAAAACTTCGGTTGTCAGTGCTGCTCAACAGACTTTAGGGATAGTGAAAGTCAGACCCAGAACAGACACGACTATGATATAACATCTGGCAAGTCGTCAATGGTTTGTGTCTCCACCGTAGCAACGGGTTTGACAATTATGGCAGGTGGAGACAGTACGTATAAAATAATAAACTAAAATATAAATTGAAAATGTCTATAAATTCTCAGAGTTCATAAAAAATGTAAAATTCAGTTAACTCCTAAATTAACTAACCTTAAAATGTGTTGAATAGATTATTCAACCGGACCTCACACACGAACGCTTTTCCGAAGGCTGTGTCATTTATAAACAGACAAAATAAAAAATTGTACGATGTATGTGCAAGGTTAAAAAAAGCATTCATCCGGTTACCCAATGCGTTTCCTCAATTGTAAAAAAAATAAATATCTATCACACACAAATCGCGCGACTTTTTAAAAGAAACTTTTTTTTTTAATGTAAAACTACAAATAATAATAATAAAAAAAACTATGAATAGACGCCAACACACCGATTTATTTATTATAAAAAAAAAACTAAACAACTATCGTATATATGTATATAGACATATTATAGCGATTGGATGGTACGTTGGAATATTGATAATAAAATACGCGAGATGTTTGATTGTAGGATGATTAACTATATCTTAAGAGTTTTTAGTTTTTTTGATTTACTATACATATAGTTATTTGTATATTATTTGAATAACAAATGTGATAGTTTGTTGATGGAAATGAAAATTTCTAGGCCAGTGACCCTTTTATTATTTGGATGTTAGTTTATTTTTTATTTTAGCGCGCGCGACCACCCACTCTGTATATGTATATAACTATAAATTTTTGTAAATATCGCCATCGTTCTCTAAAACATATTTTTCTGTATACCCAAGAGTGTTCGTCTAATTTAAGTCAACCTATGCAATACCGTTCCAGTTTTAGCACATTCACCTCCTCCCCTCTCTCTTTCTCTTCAATCCATATACATTTGTACGTAAAAACTATTATCTGATAGTTTTTTTTTCAATGAGATTTCTATTTTACGATGACTCAATTTTAAATAGACGACTCGATTGCATGAATGACAGAATGAATATTTATAAAATATCGCAAAGACAAAATTAAAAACTAAATCTTTTTAATTTTAACATTTACCATGCGCACTAACTAATAGGTTTCGTGGCTATATTCATTCATTAATACGATAAGACGATATAATATATAAGATTTTTTGTCGATTGATCGTAAATCACGTCGCTGGAAAACCATATATGTACGTTGGTTGATCTTTACTATCTGTATTATACACATATAGTATTGATTAATTATAACTGATTGTAGTGTGACGTTTAGCCTAAGATGATTTACAATATATGCAGCATCTTGTGTATTGTATATATATATATATATATATATATATATATATATATATATATATATATATATATATATATATATATATATATATATATATATATATATATATATATATATATATATATATATATATATATTATGAAATAGAACGTAAAACGTTTTGTGTTTAATTTTCTGCTTCGTATGTGGGTGGAACTATAATTTATTTACTTTCACGGTGGTAAAACTATGTGCGCGCAGATATATGTGCGATTCTGTGACATGAGGTGTGATGCGATGATGGTACGCGGAATGATTTATGTGATAGCTATAATTTGTTTGTAAAATTTCGCAAAAGTTCATTCACATAAAGTTTGTGGTATATACACATGTTTCCTTTCACTTTAGTGGAGCATATAGTATAGTTTTTACACAAAGTGATAAGTGTTTTGCTGCATGCGAAATACTCTTAGTTTGATACGAAAACATCTGTAATTTTGAATCGAAGTTCCAAGTGGGGTATACGTGCCAATATTCAGTTCTATATGAAATCAAATTGTAGACGTGTGAAATAGCACAGAATACGGCTATAATCAAATGTCATATGATACAGTTCGGTTTATGTCTGTTCTGCGTCATATCTACATTTATAACGCCATTAGAATAAGCAATTAGATTGATTTATTGTTTTGCGCACAATCTATAATTTAATTACCTTAGAGTTTCGAAATTCAATTGTTTTAACTATATAACCGCGTACATTTCCTATTATCAGACGTCATATATTATTATATATCCTATTGTTATTAATAATAAAAATGACGTGCACAACATAAAACCAGTTGAATCATCTGCCAATTTCAGTAACCAATCCTTATCATCTAACGTGTATTTTAATTTCATTTCATAGCAACAGAGTAGTTTTATTATATAGAATTCATCTCAAATTTGACAAATTTAATGCTTTAAGTTAATTTTTTATTGAAAATAAAATTTAAAGCTTTTTGATCTCGCTAACTTAGTTAGTTATGCTGTAGGTTTGGTTTATAATACAGTTTTTAAATCAAGACAAATTTCTCATTATTAAAAACCACTTTGTCAATAAGCTCACAATTGCAAGTAAAGTAATAATAATCAACAAATTTTAAAACTAAATTTGATTTGCTCTATTTGTAAAAATATGAAAAAAATAACAGCTTTAATTATAAATTTGAATTTAATACTTATCATAATTAATAATAGATGTCACTATTGTCATAAAGAATTCATGTTTAGTAGGTAAATTAGTCTTCCCATTGGAAAACGGAAATCGCATCAAAAATCGTATCATCATAACAGTGTAATAACGTGTTTACTTAGCATTAGTTGCTTTCCAATCGATCACTGCAAGTACCTATAACCACTTATGGTTTTTGTATTTGCTAAATTAACTACTCATAACTGCTCCACCATTTTATCATGATTAGCCATAAGCAATTACGTCAAATTTAATCGCTTGGTGGATTGGTGTCGAATACAATGTCATTATGTGTTTTCCAATCGATACAATTTTTGTAACATTTTGATAAATGAAAACTTGACATATCACGTGCCATATAAAAAACCAAAGTTTGTTAAATTATATTGCTCCGAATTCCCCATAAAATCCAATTTCATTCCTCCGTATGATTGTATGCCAAACCCGAAACGTAAAATGAGGACTAACATGGGTTTTCCAATAAGAACATTTTTGTTAAATAGAGTTATTCAGTTGTTTTGAAAAGAAACAGCAGAAGGTTTAGGTACCATTTAGTAAAATGAATTCATTTTCGTAAAAACAGCCTTTCTTTTATGAAAGCGTTATTTTTGGAAGACAAAATCGCACATATGAGTCCGCTATTAAAAATTTAATGTAAACATTTGAGCCCACTGATTCAGTAGCAAACGTACAGACAGCAAATCGTGCTCGTTCATGTCATACATCTCATGAAACAAATTTCATTAATTTCCCGGAGATGGAACGTTAGTTGGTCCCCAAGAACGTGTAAACCTACAATCAATCGAAGATCTCAAAACCAATATCGAACCATTCGTGCGATAGAGAGAGCCCCAATTATGTAGGAGTATGATCGAAAATTTTGACCAAAGGATCAACTTTATTTTTCATCAATAAATCTTGACTAACTTTCAATAAAGAATCACATATGTATATGTTTGTGTGAAACGTGTGTTTAATTTGAAATTTAGTAAAAACCTTCTTCTTGGAAGACCATGCACGATTCCTATTGGAATATTATGTGGAGTTCTTTCAGGTTTTAAAATTAAGTCAAATTTTTGCATGCCCGTAAGAACACGAAAAAAATAATCAATTTTTTTGTCTTTGTATTGATACAGATAGAAAGAGAGGGAAATATTTTATTATTACATATTGTATAAAGCCTGTATTCCATTGTGAAAAATTTACTGACAACATTTTTTTGTTGCCATAATGAAAGGAGAAAGTAAAGAAAAAATTCCATTAGTGTGACAGAGATAGTAGTTTTTTTATTTTTTATTTTATAGCGAAACTTTTATGGTTACGTTTTGACAGCTTCTGTAACATAACCAACAAATTTCATAATTTTTCATAGGCTTAAAGCCTCTATTCCATTGTGAAAAATTTACTGTCAGCAAAACCAAAATGGGATAAAAATATAGATTTGCTGGTGGTGCGAAAGAAACAAAAAACTTCATCAGCAAAATTTTACTGGAGAGAAAAATGTGTTTGTGTTAGTGTGTTGCCATAATTTATTATAGAAAAGTATCAAGTTGAGTATTTTTTATGGCAACATTTACACCCATCGACATAAAAATTGTGTGCGGATACGAAATATTTTTCACACACACACATGTTTGGATATTTTTATGGTCAAATGTTATTTTGTTGTACATTTTTTTTTAATATTTCAGACGTTATAATAACAAATTATTATTATTATTATTATTAATTATATTACAATAAATTATTTATTATGTAATAGCATATGAATAAATGAAGAAAATTATGTTCGCACTCTAGACATAAAAAAAATTATGTAATTTGTTGGTTATGTTACAGAAGCTGACAAAACGTAACCATAAAAGTTTCGATATAAAATAAAAAATAAAAAAACTACTATCTCTGTCACACTAATGGAATTTTTTCTTTTCTTTCTCCTTTCATTATGGCAACAAAAAAATGTTGGCAGTAAATTTTTCACAATGGAATACAGGCTTAAATTATGACCAAATTACAAATACACAATAAACCATGCAATTCAAGCGGAACAGGAAAAAATCGCGAATGAAAGTTACAAATGACTTTGATTGTTTATTTTTTATATTCATGAATTGACGGATTATGTGTTAGTGTCAGTTAAAATGTAAGATTTTTTTTATGTACATAGATCAACATTTTGTGAGGGTTTTAGGCCCGAACGAACACAATTTGTTAAAATTATGTAAATCAATTTTTTGGCCCTCTAGAACGCGACATTAGTAAAATAGTAAAATCGAAAGGAATTATCTTTAATAATATTAACACAATTAATTCCGTTCCTGACATTACAAATATCTAGTACATAAATAGGAACGTATATATATATATTTATATGTGAAATTGCCTAAATCTTTTTAATTTATATGGCATAACCGACATCGGGTTTAGTTTTAACATATTTCAATAGATGTCAGACAATATTTTGACATTCTAATGATAATGGTCAGTTGCCATAACAAATTAATAGGTTAGTTATATACTATTTAAAAAAAGCGATGAGTATTGTGAAAATAGACAATTAGGCTTAGCCAGCCTTGAATATACATATGATGGGCTTCAGTTTTTCTTTATTACGTTGACGAATTAACTAAAGCAAATAACCACGGAAAAGATTGAAATATCTTAAATATGCCTTCATCAGGGACTCTACCAGCCATATTTGTACTAATAAAATTTATCATGAACTAACTAGATCTTTTATAATAAGAATATATTCAATTTAAACGCAGAGGTCGTTGCAGGCGACGATGGCTCCACGATGTAGAGAACGACTTGGCCTCTTCAGATTGTCTAAGACAGTATGAAGACCAAGCTCAGGATCGAAACCGTTGGAGCCAGATTGTTGATTCAGTAAGGGGCCAGTAATGGCCTTTAACACTGTTATTATTATTATTATTATTCAATTTAAACAAGTCAAGCAATTGAAATTTGCCGTTTTAATGAACGAAACACGAAAACATATTTGAAACACAAGACTCCTTTGAAACTTAAATTCGATTTAAAACGAAATATCGCAAGGATTTTTAAATTCATTAAATATTTATTTATTTAGGTTTATTGTTTTGAATGGATTGTTTTTCGAATTGTTATAATATTTTATCTAGAAATATTTAGATAAAGAAATGCTGCTGCTTTCTAAGAATTAATAAGTTGGACACTTTAAAGTGACAACTACAGATTAAAAATCTTTTGGGAAACTTTTTTTACCATTTTTCATGTACACTCCGTATCATACGTCAATTGGCGTTTAAGCGCAAAGTGTCTGACATCTGGTGAAATATTTTGAAACTACAGCGAAAGGTGATCACGCCATATAAAAATTTGGTGTATAAACAAGCTTTGATCACGTTTTGCTTGTATGGATTACTAGCGCCACTAGCGGCACTGAAAAGGCCAATGCAAAGAGGGCAACGTAATTTTTTTCGTTCGAACGTATCGTTCACGTTCGAAATTATTTTTTTGTTTGTTTATCTTTCGAGGTACAAATACGCATACATGAAAAAACCAAAAGGGTTACCAACAGGGTTACCAACTAAAAGATATTTTTTTTCTAAATTATGACTGTAAAACGCAGTGTACTATAGATGCACTGCATATTATAGTTTGTTCTTTTTTGAATTTTGATTTTATTTTTATTGTCACCGATAATTTTTGTGTTTTGTTTTAATTACATTTCGTATAGCTATTTAATGTCAATTAAAATAAATGATTTTCAGTAGGTATGTATTGTGAATTTGTGAATATCTGAAATAAACCGTAGTAGAGATAATAATCCGTCATAGAGATGAGAATCGTTTTGTACGGCGGTATATCGATCTACCAGAAATCACCTTTCGTCATTTGATTAATATTAATTATTAAATATGATTAGATATCAGTAAAAACTGCAATATAGTTCCAAAATGTCTCCGGTTAATTTGGAATTGTATTTTGTTGTTTAGTCAGTAAATTAGTCCCTATATGGCAATTTGTATATTTTGCTCCATTTCGTTGAATTTATCTGTTATTTAAAATCACCGTTAGAACTAATACATTAAAAAATTTACAATAAGACATGTTACCTCAAAAAGCACAATAATAAATAATTTGCTATTAACACAGTCAATCTCAAATTTATAATGAAAAATTTGGCAAGTCTAATGCCAAACAAAATAGATTAAATTTTGAGCAAAAACATCGGTGTCTTACTTCAACTCGTAAACTTGATACAGTACATGTAGCTATGTATATGTAGAATCTACGGGTTTTTGGTAGACTCCACATGCGGGTCTGACCTAATATGATTATTATAGTCAAAATCCTGTTTTTTATGGATTATCAGAATTTCGAATTTTGATTGATACTTTAGAATTTTTTAGAATTCAAAAATTTATGGATGATTTAGAGTTTAGAACAATATCTTTGTGGTTTATATTAGAGTAAAGTTCATCAGCATTTAGTCCTCTTGATTTCTTAGGATCGAAATGAAATAAAATTTAAAAAATCGTTCAAAATCACGAAACTTCTAATTTCTGTGAAAAATTTAAAAGCCTATTATAATTACATACTAATGACAAAACCAAATAGATAGCAGTTGGTCTAATTTATCCTAAAAAATTTCTAGAACCAGTGGAAATAGTAAAAAAAAAAAAAAAATCCAATTGGATAAAATAACAAAACATCAGTAGTCGTGTTTTTTAATTCAACAATTTTCTTATTGGAATGAAGTTCTGGATAAGAATTTTCTCATTTTTTCAGTAAAATCCAAATGAATTAAATTTTTTATCAATAAATAAGATACATTTATGTTAAACTACACATTTTAATTCACTGTTATCGAAATCAAATCAAATTTAACTTTATTTTTCAATGTTCTGGAAAAAACATTGGTTTTTTCTAGTTCTCGATAAATTCCAAAGTACACGAACTCGCAAAAAAAGGGAAATTTTAGAAGGAAATATTTTAAACAAATATTTTTCATTGTTTTATGTTTGATACCTGTATTATTTCACAATAGACGTCAAAAAATACAGTTAGAAGTTGAAATTTATCCAAATAAATAGAACTTAAATTAAATATATTGGTTAAACTAAATACAATTTCCCAGTATTATTCCCAATGTTCTTATAGAACTTGAAGTTCTGTTAATAAAAAAATGCACCTAGTGTAACATTTGTTATTAATTTTAGGATAAACTTCACACCGATGTTTATTATCATTTACTAATACTTTAAACAATTTAAAAAAAACATAGAGTAACCTCTTATTTTATTTTTAGATTCCATGAGCAGACGTCTTGGAAAATGGCAAACAGTCGCACGAGGAAGATGAGGGTAGATATTGTACAGTAAAGCTTAGGTTGCTAATACAGTACCAATACCATTAAATTGATAAAGTTGCCTATATTTTTATTACCTATATACGTATATACATAAACCAAAATCAAATAGACACCAAAGTCATGAATTGAACGTCCCATACTGTACCCACGCAAAAATATAAAAATAATTTAAATTTGATTTCATTTTTATGAATGAAAATATAGTTTTTGTTGTTTTGTTTTCTTATTTCATTTCTTTTACATAAATTTTATTTCTTATAAAACGCAAAAAGAATAAAATAAAAAACTAAATAACCGATAGCAATAATAAATAAATTAAATTCATTAATAAAAAAACAAAAATTTTTTTTTTTAGTATGTGTGTGTGTATACCGTACGTACATAAGTCGTATAATATTTATAAGAGATAGGTTAGACACATGAGAATAAATAAATGTACGCGATAATCTTAAGATAAATTTGTGAAATTTGTTTTAGAAAAATCTCACGGAATTGTATGTTTGTTAGATATTATGTATGTATATATACATGACAGTGATTTTATTGCCAAATAAAAACGTGTTTGCAATTTTTAACGATTTTTTTATTTCGTTTTTGTTGTTGTTTTTCACTATTTTTTATTTGTATTTTAATTTTTTTAATTTTTTAATTGGATTGACCAAGTGGTATACTATTTTCAAGTAGTTATATCAGGCGGGACTGGATGGGCTATAAACTATAAACTAATAAAAATAAAAATGGTTTGGGAAGTACATAAAAACGTATAGTTTAGTACTTTATAGAGTTTGTGGGTAGTTGCGATGATAATTTAATAGGCATGTTGTAAATTAGTTAATCATATATAATAATTTAGTGTTAAACGATTATAAAAAATAAATAAATTTTGGAGTGATTCAATGGGGTAGCAATTAAAAATTAGTTAGATAATCATAGGTAAATTATACGCTGCACTACGCATAACATTTTCTCTAACTTATCAAAATGAAAAGACAACTTTTTTTATGTACTTCAGTATAACCAGCAGTGCGTGTGGTCCGAGTTACACCGAGATCGATTTCAAGAGTTTTGTTAATTGTTTTATTTATTTTTGTAGTGTAAATTTATGTCGATTTTCTTTGGTTAAAAATAATTGATTATTTTGACAAATAATTGATATTTTTCAGTGTTTCAATTTTCTTTGGCGAAAATAATTGATTATTTTGATGTATAATCAATTTTTTCAAATCATGATTTTTTCTATAATCTACTACCACTACATTGAAAAAAAGAAATGTCAAATATGACAAATAGACGTCTCGTCATTTTTATGTCAATTCAATGGTTTTCTTGCTGTGTGGTGATAATAATTTGTCCATAATAGTTGTCCATAATTTTGTTGACGCGGTAGTCAGCATTGACAGTGGCGATTTATGGGATGAGGCATCAAACATTACCTCAGATCGTACACAAGATCAGCAGATAACATCGACAGAACAAAATGATTCAACTGATAACTCGAGAGAAAATGTAACTGACAATGTATTGAAGCATTTGGGCGAAGTAAAACGCAATCGAATTGCTTCTAGCTTTTAAAATTTAAAGCAAAAATATTACATATAAATTAAAATAATACATAGATAGATTATAATAAATAAAACACAAAAAGATTCATTATATTTATTTCATTCACATGAAATTCACATTAAACTGACAGAAAACAAAATGTCAAAATACCAACACAAAGACAAAAAATAATCAATTATTTTTCGTTTTCGATTGGCAAGAAAATAATTGATATTTTTTGTAAAACCAAAGAAAATTGACATTAATTTATTCAGACACAAACTTTAAAATAGACATAAATCAATAAAACGCTGCCATCTATTGAGTAATAGGTTAACTGTATAATTAGCAAAAAAATAAATGTAGCTATAAGATTTTGGATATTTTGGAAAGTAAAATTTTGTACTAAGATTTTGGAAATTACAGTTTGAATTAATATTTGAGAACTAGTGGGTACAAAATTGAAATTTTAATCCCGTAAAATCCACAAATTTGGAATCTCAGATCAGGAAATTATATTTTAATATTGTGAGTTAGCCTATTTTGTGCCTCACGCCAATATTTTCGGTTAAATCGCCAACTTTTCCAAATTCATGATTTGTTATACTATTAATCACTAGGTGGCTATCCATTGCTTAATTAATTTAGCCACCTCGTGAGGTTGCTTTTCGTTTTAGTTATCATTTTGTTTGGGTTGGATAACAAAAAATGGAATGTTTACATATCTTGAAAGCAAGGACCTTAAATAGAATCATAATTTATTTGATTGACACCGGTGTTATCTGTGAAAGACTGTCTAAACTAATCAACCATTTAGAAAGGTCAGCGATATAAAATTCATTGGGAAACAGGATCTTTTTCATTTTCAATTTACACAGCAAACAAATTTAGACTAAAAAAAGCTACTTTATTTATTCAAGCACGAATTATAATTTTCCGTATTTTGGTCAAGCGCGATTTGACCACGTAGAAATGTGGACCCCAGGGTGGTACCAAAATCTTCAGCCCAATTTTGTTGGGTAGTTTAGCAATTTAATTATATCGTTTTAGTTCAACAACTCTTCATAAATTGCACTTCTTTCAACACAATATTTCACACAACACAAAAAGATTTATAATTGCGAAATATTCAATAAATACACAGTAACATAATGATCAGGTTATAACAATCATTGTCTCAGATAAACTTAAAAAAAAAAAATACAAAAAAATTACCGCGATTATACATACCTCGCGCGCTTTGATATCCTATTACGTAAATCGAATGAAATTCGCGCGACAACAAAACAATTTCACTGTTGCTTTTACAAAATATTTTTGTAATTTTAAATCGTTTGCCAAACTTTCTAAATTTTCCATTCTATTTCGCGCAACTGAGCACAAAATTCGTATGAAACAACCAATCAGCAAATAAAATTCCATATATAAAATATATTATAGTAAATGTATATAGCTCACCTGATCCACGTTCGGAAAATACTCCAGTGATTTCTTTACAATCTTTACCATCACCATTGCATACACCACAATTATCTTCAATTGCAGTAGAGTCTAATTGCCAGTCACACCCTACTTTCTAAAACATATATAAATACAGAGAGAAAATATAGCAAATTTTTATTTAATTTAATTTGAAATCTATTCGTGTCTTAAAGACGTTAAAAAAGATGAAAAAAAAAAACGTAATAAGATTAAAGATTATAAATTGTCTTCATCACATGCACGTCTCTATTAATGTGGTGTATGGAATAAATTTTCTACTTACATGACAATTTCCAGAAAGGCACATGTCATGCGTTCCCGCCAGGCATGGCGTTCCGTCTTGGGCACGTGGTGCCAGTTTAGAAAATGTCCCATTAACTCGTTTACAATACAACACGCATGTATTCTCGGATACAGATTTTGCGGGTGTAACCGGTAGCCATGTGTAAAATTTTGCAGCAAACGGTATCGTATCGTATTCGGAACATTGAACCGCACGAAACGGTTTAACACCAATGCCACACGATTTTGTGTGACAAATTTTATATTGTTTGTGCTCGCCAAGGCAGTACAATCCACCATGTTTCGGAGCTGGATTGTTACATTCTCTTTCCGAGAATTGAACTCCACCACCACATGTTCGCGAACAATCGCTCCAATTACCCCAATCGCTCCAACCGCCCGCCACACTACTAGGTCGATCTCCGATTGGAACACATTCGCGCTGATAGCACCATTGGTCATGGCCACATTTAGTTCCGTCTGCGGGTGGCTCACCATAAGAGCGACACTTATTATTTTCGGCACGGCAAAATAATTTCTGTATGCGAACCGAGAAGAAGCTGGTTACAAATTATTTAATAGCTCTCTCCTCTCTCCCACCCCTTTAAAATATTTATGGATAGTATACCTTGCAAATTTTGTCAATACCAGTTGGACAAACGCTCGAATTTGCTGACATAAATCGGCACTGATAGTCAGCATCGTATACACTTCCCGGTAACATGTCAGTAAACTTATATTTCGACTCAGCTGGTTCGTCCATTAAACAGTCGCCCAGACCATTTTCGAATAGCTCACGAAAATATTTCCGTGTACACTTTGACCACGAGTATGAATGCATTCTAACGATCGGCCCCATTATATGATACGTTGTATCATGGGCCTCTGCTGAACATCCCGAATCCTCTATCGTATCGTGATCAGCTCCTAAACTAAAAAAAATGTACCGTAATTTTACCTCAAGCCATAATTAAATCGCTTACATATGTCCAAGTTCGTGTGCAACGACCACGCCCAACACCAAACCCGAATCTTCATTGATCGCACACGATTTCGATGGATTACAGGCTTGGGTAAAATAGGCCAATCCTAAGAGTTGACACGCTTCCGACTCATCGCCTTCGCAAATATCTTGACGTGTTAACAGCACCGCTATATCATGATGCTGCGGATGTTCGATCTCTTTGGGGTTCACACTTTCCTGCCATCGGCAAAATGATGCGAGTGATTTACTCGCTTCATGCGTAATTTCTAGATCGATCGAGGCGGCATATTGATCCATGTAAATAATCCGGACGATATTCAGCTCGATTAGTTCACCCGTCGAACTGTCATGAAATAAATTCGATGCCATATTCATAATCGTAAGTATATAATTCTCGTAATCCTTGTCCCGATGATAGTCGAGGAATTTCTTATCGGCCACCACTAAAATTTCTAGATAATATACAGTGGGATTTGGATCTTTGTTGGCGTGATTGGCGGGCGTTTCCATATTTTGACGATAATGGAATGCATCTCGCCACCCAGAGCTCCAATTTTTTGAACCGCAATTACGTTTATCGCGTGGATCAATAGAATGGGTATGGATTACATGCAGATGATGGCCGTCAACGTTTGGTCCGTATCCATCCGCTGGTTCGATAAAATAAACTTCATCGTCTAGTTGGACGTAGCCGGACTGAAATTCCAACAAATATATTAAATTTACAGAATATATTATATATTCGTTAATGTGAATTTTAAAATATTTCGTAAAATTCGTATTAACCAATATTTGATTTTTGGCCAGTCAAACAATATACGAGTTTATTTTAGATTGAATCTTATGTGCAAAAATACAATATTTGCAACATTTTTGTAAAAGCCATTATAACCGATATTTGATATTCTGATAATTGGTATTGAATATAGTTACCAAACTAGTTGGGTCTCGTGTCTATTATTATAAAATCATTATTATGAATTGTACTTAATCAAATTATGCTGGATTTTACAATGGTGTGAAAATTCGTATTAACCGATATTTGATTATTATTTGAGATTGTAACTCGGGGACAAATTGCTAATATTATTTTTTTGGCATAGTGGACCGACCGGTTTGGAAAATTCGGAAAATCTAATCTTCGTTAATACGTATTTTATTCAAAGAATATGCGGTTACAATGTATTTATTAATTATTTAGATTCATCGAATGAGATTTAAAAATCACCCATCATCACTAACAGTGGATGTCTGTTTTGTTATATCGCATTACAATTTTATTAGTTATCTATTGAATTTCTAACACAACACATTCATGTGTAGAATTTTTTACTATAATATATTGATATATCGAATAGTCAAGGCAGCTCTTTATTTATAAAACAAAGCTATTAGATAATATATGCGCTGTTTAGGCTAAATTTTGCGCGATTCTATTTGTATATAAATATAATTTAAATATCTATCTACAGTTCATATACAAATCTGACATTCATTAATATAATTTTTTATTTTAAAACATAATAAACCTTGAAATTAATATTCGATTCTTTATCGCGTTTATCTTTAAGATTATCAAACAAACAAAATCTTAAAAAAATATATATAAAACAGAGACAAAAAAATAAATGTTTTGTCCGATAAGATTCAACCTATTAAATATATATAAATAGTCAATTTAATATGTCGCGCAATTCGACGATGTATGTTTTATACGTTTCACCAATTTCGGTAATAAATTTTCATATTCTGATTAATAACAGCGACCGCTAAAATTATCCGCGTGTCGCTAATATACTCGCAGCATTTGCATAAAAAACCTGTTCATCTCGCGCGCAGGCGAATTAAACACACAACCAATTCCTCAAGCCAATTATACAAATTTTTATTAGCAACCTATCTACCATTTCGTCGAATGATTGATATTTAAAATAAGCACCACGCAACTACTAAAAAAAAATTCTAAAAATAAATTTTTTATTTTTGGTTTTACGATTGCGATTATAGCGATTGATTAGAATAAGAATATTTCATCACCAAGTTGTTTCTCTCACCGTATTGAGTAGATATTGTATTTACATATATATGTTTATTGCCAAGGTGAACTATAAATAGACGAATTTGTTTGATGCCCCATGCAACATACAATTCGTACTTCCAATCAATCAATAAAAAACAAAAATGCTGCACGGTTTGTACGCTATTCGCATCAAAAATCCTAAATCTTAATTTATCGTTGCTCAATTTGGTTTTTTCTTTTTTAAATGTCAATTGAGATTTAAAAAATGCTGCTGCTGCTGCAATAATGTTTCCCACATTATGGCAAAAAAAAATCAAAGCAACCAAAAACTCTATATATAAACTGTCAATAGATTGGGGTTGTTGGTTTGATGAATAAATTTTAAGATTGAAATTGAAACGAAAAGGTATATAACAATACACAACGCAAAATTTTTAGTGTTGACCGTGCGATTGTGATCGCGTTTCGTAAAAATCTTTATTCAAACCAGTTATAGTCAACTGTCTCTTTTGTATAGCGCAAAAATCAAAATAATAATAAAAATAAATGATCTTATAATCAGTTTAACTTTATATTGTATACGTATCTAATAAAATGAAGACAAAGAAATATCTTAATCTAGGTGCGAGTGAACAAATGGTGAATTTGTTTTTTGTCAAATTATTTTATTTGAATACATATATGTATGTAGTTGACAGTTGAAAGTGGGAGGTGTCGAGTAGTTTCGAGATAGAAATCGATAATTCAAGTTGACTAAATACAATTGCATGATTAATTGTTTGAAAGTGCGTAAGCCAAATTATAGCAGGTGAGTTAAGATACATAAACTACGTAATAACGAATAATTAATTACTATAATTTTTGACAGCAACAATAGATCAAAATGTTTCGAATCATTACATTTTATGATATGTACATCCAATCGAATGCATTTTTAATCAATATCGGTTCATACGTACTTTTTTAATTCCTTGATTATATATTATGTATGTACATTCACTTATCGCAACAAAAGATAATATACAAATATAATTAACTCATATTTCATAACACATAATGAATTTGAAACAGGAGACAGTTAAAATAAAATATTCGTTAATACGTACTATACTAAATTTCTAGTCAACGGAATATTGATTGTTCCTTAATATTTTATTAGTCGGAATTATTTGCACCCGATATTTGAAGGAACCTTATAAAAGTATACTACGTAATAACGAATAATTGATCACATATTTCTTGTCGTCAAACCCGCATCTAATGCTTCTAACTAAATAATCTACAATACCTATACGACTCATGAATTCAACCTGCAACATATAAATATCGATTAATCTAAACTTTTACACCTACTACGCATACTGCGTAGTTAAATTGATGTGCTCTAAGAAAAAACGTATTAACGAATAATTTGTTTTTAATTAAATCGGACTACCTTTAATTAAGTAATCGGTTAGTAAGATTTTAATTTTAGTTTTATCCATCTATCATTTTGAATTTTACTTAGTTTCAAAATGTATGAAGTTTGAAGCATTTTGAAATCGTGAACCAGGGTTGACATGTTCTACCATTACTTCGATTCGCTTCGATAGTGAACATCGCATCGAAAAAAGTGATAGTCGGTAATTCGGTATATTGTACCATTTTCGATGGATACTATAAAGGAACATATTTTCGAAAATGAAATGACGTGTGACATCTATTTTTAATAGGTATTTCAACTGTTCAATCTGTCAATTATCTTGTAAACATAATAAATGTAAGTATACGTTATTTATAAATCTCTACAATTGTTGACTTTAATTGTTTAATTATAGTAATGAATATGATGAATCCTAATTTATTTATAGGTGCTATATCGACTTCACACGATGTTGATAGGGAGGATGGAGATAATTATATATACATAATATATACAATATTATATTGAACATTTGGAAATTTTTATATGTACTTTCATTATAATATAAAAATAAAAATAAATAATATTATTTTTAACGTAATTTAATTCAAATAAATTCAAATAAAAGTCAGTAATTTTCGCTTATTATGTGTGTCACAAGCAAAAAATTCAGTGATAGATTGTCGAAAATTGTGATGGTCGAAAATGATACAACATACCATTTTATCGAAATCAGTGATATTTCATCGAATATCGAAAATTGTGATGGTAGAACATGTCACCCCAGGAAAATATCGTATTTTACATATGAAACTGCATAATAACGAATATTCATTAACCCACTGATTATGACGACTGCAACTTTATTATAATGAGATGATTAATTCATTAGAACGCACTTTAACTTCATATTAACAAATATATTGATTTACACAGAGTTTATTTATAACAAATAATTTATCATATATTTCTTCTCGCCAAACCAACATCTAATGCTTCTGAATAAACAATCGACAATATGGCATATGAATTAAACATACAACCTATAAATATCGGTTAATACGTTTATTACGAAGATTGATCACAGAAACTTACAGAGGTGTTTTACCAAGTTTTTGTTAGTACTAAATTGAAATTTAAAAAAAATCTCCTGCCGAACCTAGAATCATACCCAAATAGCAATATATGTTAATAGGTAGTTGAGATCTATATCTAACTAAAAAAATATATGTTAATAGGTAGCTGAGAGCTATATCTAACTAAAAAAATATCAAAGTTTACAAAAATCTAGAATGTAAGTGACTTGGGACAGGGGTGTTTACCGCGTTGTATGTTAGTACTAAATAAAAATCAAAAAAAATTCTCCTGCAACCAAGGACCGTACCCATATATCGAAATGTATTATGAGGTAGTAGACGGTTATATCTAACTAAACAATATAAAAGCTTCCACAATCTGGAAGATAAGTGACTTAGAATAGGGGTGTTTTACCACGTTGTATATTAGTACTAAATTGAAATTTAAAAAAATTCTCCGGCCGAATCAACGATCGTACCCAATAGCAATATATGTTAATAGGTAGCTGATGACTATATGATGATATCTAACTAATAAATATAAAAGCTTTAATAAATCTAGAAGATAAGTAATTTAGGACAGGGGTGTTTTACCACGTTGTATGTTAGTACTAAATATAAATTTTAAAAAATTATCCTCCCGAACAAAGGATCGTACTCCAATAGCAAAGGTAGCTGAGGGCTATATCTAACTAAAAAATATAAAAGTTTTCAAAAATCTAGAACGAAACTGACTTAGGGCAGGGGTGTTTTACCGCGTTGTATGTTAGTACTAAATAGAAATCAAAAAAAATTCTCCTGCCAACCAAGGACCGTACCCACATATCGAAATGTATTATAAGGTAGCCGACGGCTATATTTAACTAAACAATATAAAAGCTCTCAAAAATCTGAAAGATAAGTGACTTGGGACAGGGGTGTTTTACCACGTTGTATGTTAGTACTAAATTGAAATAAAAAAAAATTCTCCTGCCACCAAGGACCGTACCCAAATATCGAAATGTATTATAAGGTAGCAGACAGCTACATTTAACTAAACAATGTAAAAGCTTTTTGGAAAATCTAGAATGTAAGTGACTTAGTATAGGGGTGTTTTACCACGTTGTATGTTATAGTACTAAATATCAATTTTAAAAAATTATCCTGTCGAACCAAGGATCGAACTTAAATACCGAAAGTTATTTTTGAGTTAGTATTATTGCACCGTGAGCCCATTTGTAACCTTGAGTGCTGGACTGATCCGTTCAGTTTTAATTTTTTTTGTTAGTATTAAGCTCTTTTTATTAGTGAGCTACTCAAAATTAAGAGTAGCAATTTTGGAACAATCTTATATGGTTCAGCATTAAATTTTCTTAAATCTTGCAAGGTAGAAAAACAACCTCTCCTAAATTAGTCATTTATCTCCTAAATTTAACAGAACTTTATGTTCATTAGTTATATATATCCCTCAGCTATTCAAAAACAGATGTCGCTAATAGAGAGTATCAATGGGTCAGCAGGTCAAAATTTTCAATATTTCAAATTTGCCACATTTATAAAACACCCCTATCCTAAGTCACTAATGTTCTAGATTTATAAAAGCTTTTATGTTTCTTATTAGGTATAGTCCTCAGCTACCCAAAAATACATCTCGATACTTGTAATTTTAAGACAAATTTCCCGCGTAGGTACAACCGTACGATTAATAGTAACGTCATATAATTAATATCACGAAATAGTAAATTTTAATTATCTTCGTAATTTGGGCAATCAGACACAATGTTCCCAATTTTCATGGTTTTTAATGGTACGGCTAATTCA
Organism: Tipula unca; assembly: GCA_951394425.1. Classification (NCBI taxonomy): domain Eukaryota; kingdom Metazoa; phylum Arthropoda; class Insecta; order Diptera; family Tipulidae; genus Tipula; species Tipula unca. Next base: position 13,295,173 of record OX596380.1, read on the forward strand.
TGTTAATGAACTGGTCGCATTTGAAAATTTTATTGTATTGATTAAAATCCATACCCACCACATAAAGTTTAAATATAGGTATATAAAAGCAGTTCTTTTGTTTTCAATCAATTAAGAAAAAGGAAAAAAAAAACTTAAGCTCATCATATCAAATGTACATATAATATATTGACAAACCCCAACAACAAAATGACACTGCAACCAAAAGTCCAAACCAAAATATATACAAAAAGAAAAATTGAAATATTAAATTTGACAAAATTTGGTGATTACCTTGAAAACATTGTACAAAGACGAACATAATAATAATAAAAAACAAAAAACTTAAGAAACCAAAAATATAATAAAAGCTCTCTCTAATATACGAGTATAAACTATACAAAACTACGTATAAGTGTATTCAAATCTACGGCACCCGAAACAAAATTTGCATTAAATTAAAATTCAATACAAAGAGAGTTTTCGAAAAACTATTAACTCTTTTGTTGTTGTTAGTTTTAAAAAAAAATATTTTTTTTTTGCCAATTGCCAATTGACGATGAGTTGTGTGTGCTGTAATGTGACGCGACATAAATTATAGATTATATTGCGCGACGACCATTTCGAAGACGATTGGAAATTATTTATTTTGACACAAAGGCGTATCTATATATCATAATTTATGGTATCTGAATATACATACTCGTATATATAGAAAATGATTAGAAAATTAGTTATATTGTGATAATGATGATCATATATATATATATACATACATATGATCGCGAAATTAACAGAAACATGCTAATTTTGGGGTTAAGGTACAAAAAAAAATAATAAACAGTATTAAAGGCCATTACTGGCCCCTTACTGAGTCAACAACCCGGCTCCAACGGTTCCGATCCTGAGCATGGTCTTCATACTGTCTAAGACAATCTGAAGAGGCCAAGTCGTTCTCTACATCGTGGAGCCATCGTCGCCGGCAACGACCTCTGCGCCTACCATATGGTGGCTCTCCTTTCAGAGATCGCTGCACAATTCGTTCCGGATCAGCACGCAGAACGTGACCGAGCCAGCGTACTCGCTGAGATCTTATTTCATGTACAATATCGGGGATCTTCATCAGATCTCTGATCTCGATATTGTACAGAGCTCGGTAGGTACCATCTATTTCGCGTTTTGGGCCGTAGATCACACGCATGACTCTTCTCTCAAATGTTAGGAGCCATCTCTCGTATTCATCCGTCAGCGCCCAACTTTCACATCCAAACATAACAACGGGCCTGATCAACGCTTTGTAAAGCTTCAGCTTCACGGCACTTGATAAGTGTTTAGATTTTAGCAGTGGCCTTAGAGGATACAGAGAACGACTGCCAGCTGCCAGCCGCACTTTAATATCCTCACCCACACTGTTATCGTGAGTGATAAGAGAACCCAAATATTTGAACCTCCTCACTCCCTCAAACGTGTGGTGGCCACTACTAAAATCTGGTGTGCCACTGTCCCTAAAACCAGAGATCAGGTATTTCGTTTTGGACTCATTGATCTGAAGTCCAACAGAAGCTGAAAACTCTACAAGCGGATCAAGTATTTCTTTCACTCCGTTGCTATTCAGTCCAATCACGCATATGTCATCTGCATATGCAAGCACCTGATTGGACTGGCGATATAAGATGTTACGCTGCGGTGTTTCAGTTTTACGAAAGATGTACTCCAACATGAGATTAAAGAGTATCGGGGACAGAGCATCTCCCTGCCGAACACCCGAGTTAACTACAAAACTTGTCGATAGCCTGTTCTCAACTTTAACACAGCATTGAGACTGCGTCACTGTCATCCTACATAGTCGTACCAGTTTTGTTGGCATTCCTAGGTATTCCAGGGCAGACCATAGACTCTCTCGATTGATCGAGTCATAGGCCTGCCGGAAATCCAGGAACACCTGATGTACGGGGATGGATGTCTCATAATATTTAGATAGAATCATCCGCAGCGAAAAGACCTGATCGGTGACTGATCGATTCGGACGAAATCCTCCTTGATAGTCACCAACCAAGCCCTCCGCCAGAGGAGTGATTCTATCCAATACAATGTATGACAGTAACTTGTAAGCTGTGCAAAGGAGAGCTATACCGCGATAATTCTCACACTTCAAGCGGTCTCCCTTCTTGAAGATGGGGCATATCGCGGCCACTTTCCATTCGTCAGGCATAACTTCGGTTCGCCATACTAATCGAATAAGGTCGAAAAGACAGTTCAACAAAGTATCCCCTCCGAATATCAAGAGCTCCGAATTAATGCAGTCCACTCCAGGTGCACGGTTTCGTTTCAATCTCTGCATGGCTTTAGTGAATTCCTCATGGGATGGCTCCTCAGTGCAAATCTCCGCAGTCTGTATTAGAGGTGGCTCAACAACAGTCTGTGACGCATGATGGACATCAAGCAGGTCAGTAAAGTGTCCACTCCATGCGTCAAGTACTGCGTCGATGTTGACACAGAGGTTTCCATCCCGGTCCCGAATGGCGGTTGACGTAGGCCTGAAAGTATGGTTCAGTCCAGTAATTCCTTTAAAGAGATTACGCGAACTGCGCTCATTACTGAGTTGTTGTACTTTCAGAACCTCGGCCTTCCACCATTCTCGCTTCTTCCGTCTACAAATCCGCTTAGCTGCCCTTCTTGCAAGAGCAGCCTTGTTTTTCCTCGCGATTGTGAGACGTTGTTGCACTTCATTATGGGCTATATTTTGTTGCTCAACTGCAAGACGACACTCGTCATCAAACCAATCATTCTTGGGTCTGACTTTCACTATACCTAAAGTCTGTTGAGCAGCACTGACAACCGAAGTTTTCAGTACCCCCCAGACAGAGTTCACGCAGTCAGACTGGTAATTAGCTTCATTAATGTTGTCGCTGACAAGATCCTGATATCGTTTCTTTTGATCTTCATTTATCAGACCTTCACAGTCGAAACGTACCATGCGTTTCGCTGTGTTCCCAGACTTGTACGAAAACTTCCATCGTAGCTTTGCAGCGACCAAATGATGATCGCTGCCTACGTATTTGGTTGCTGACCGATAAGTTCTCACATCCTGCACAACCTGAGCCCGTCCTTTAGAAACTAACACATGGTCAATTTGGCTGCGGGAAGTTCCGCGAGGATGTGTCCATGTCTCTAGATGTATGTGTTTGTGAGGGAAGAATGTGCTTGCTACTCTAAGATCATGAGCAACCGCAAAGTACATCATTCTCTCACCATTATCGGTCGCAGTTTCGTGTCGGGAGTACGGACCTATGTTTTCACACAAGTCGGTCTGATTTCTGCCAGCTCTAGCATTAAAGTCCCCAATTACCATTCTAACATCGTGTTCGGGTATAGATCCCATCAGATCGTCCAAGTCATTGTAAAATGAGTCTTTATCTTGGGGCTGGCTGACCTCTGTGGGCGCATGTACACAAATTATCGACAGGTTAGCTAACTTCATGCGCAAGCGAAGCTTACACAATCGGTTATTAACTGCTTGGAAATCCAAAACAGCGTTCTTTACCTGCGGCCCAAGAAGAAATCCAGCTCCAAGATTTCCGAGGTCATCTCCACTGTAGAACAACGTATAGCCCTGGGACACATGGTCTCCACTTTTAGGCCAGCGAGTTTCTTGAAGAGCAACGAGTTCCAGCCGATACTCCTTCATGCACGTGATTAGGCCCTCTAACGCTCCTGGTTTCCTTAGTGATTGCACGTTCCACGTGCCGATCCTAAATCTCGTGTCCGGGTACTTGAGCGGGGGTCCGGTGTTGTTTTGGCGGTATCCATTTTTCTTTTTGTTGACTTTATAAACACTATATTTTTTTACGGATGCGGGTCGTCAGCCCAGCGATCCAACCGTTTAGTCGCCTCCTACGACAAGCAAAGGATACTGTGGTGGTATTCTTGGGAAACATGTTCGTGCAATTTTGATTTACGAGACATGTGAGTGCCCCCCGACCACAGGGGCCGGGGGGCACTCACATGTACAAACAATACAGATTATAATTTATTATTGTCTGTGATGTATCAATCGCGCACGGTTTTAGCTATACTTTCATATATAAACTTTGATCCCACCTATTGACGTTGCAAAGTGATAAAAAATTGAGTTTTGTTTTTCATAATTTAATTTGATTTAATGCACTTTGGCGAGGGTAAACAAAATTTGCATAATATAAATGACATTTGGTGTGGGTGAGCTTTGTGGTTCTTGATCTTGAAGATGCGCTACCATCGGCACATAATTGATTAATGCGTTGGTTTCAAATTAAATTTCGAAGTTTGACGATTGGTTTGCAATTGATCGTTACAATTTTAATGCAGATTCGTTTCGTAATTCAAATTACCAACATTTCGTAATATTTTACAAATTCTAGGAACTTGAACTTGTTTTGAATAGAAATTGTAATATAAAAATACGATCGTTTTGTTTTATTTATATATTTAGCAGCAGTAACAAAATAGCATAGGTTATACCGATTCGAATTCCAAAATGTATAATCGATTTAAATTTAAAATTAATTCAAATCAAAAATGCTATAGTCAATGTTGCGAATACGATTTTTAAGAAAATCTCTTCAAAATTTGATTAAATTATTTAGAAGTATGCGCAACTGGTTCATTGATGCCATTATTTTCTCGTTAGAAAAAAAATGTAAAAATAGAATTGATATAAGCTCAGCAATTTTATCACGAGTGAATAGTGCTTGAATAATCTGACTTCTAAATACCGGTTTCTGGGGGTTTAAAAGTTTACAACAACCAGCGGGCTGTAACTCTACGTGTACTTTATACAAAAGACGCCTACAATTGAACTTTAAAAAAAATTATACTTCGATCTTAAAACAGTTCAGTGATGAAAAATATTTCACTGATGAAAAATATTTCTCTGATGAAAAATATTTTGTCAGTTCACTGATGAAAAATATTTTGTCATATATATGAGTGCATTGGAAGGTCGATTAAAATTTGGTGACGAAAATTTTTATTTTATTTTTGTATTATTTGTCAAATTTTTGTGGATTTATAAAGTTTCATCTACATCATGTATCAACTAGTGAATCTACCTACTGGCCTAGTGATAGTAGAAATATCCCAGACGTCATAGATTTCTGCGTCACCAAAATAATCGCAAGTAATTGCATTAGAGTGACGCCATATTTTGAACTATCGTCGAACCACTCACTCGCTTGCCTTAATCACTTTGGGTACACAAATAGTGAATAAACAGAAACAACCGATGTCAAGCAACAATAAAACTGACTGGAACAGCTTCAGTAATAAGTTAACAGAGAAACTAAACGGCAGCTTGGGAGTCACCATCAGTACAAAATGAGAAAGCAACGAATGGGGAATGTTCAATTCTTGTCACGAAAATGATTAAGGAGAAAAGCAATGAAAAAAACTGAAATCAATTCAAGAATATTTATCACGACTCTGACCAACAAAAAACACAGCAACTATAAGAAGCTGAAACAACCACAACATCATATTCCGTCGATATACGTAAAAGTGACGATCACTGGGCGAAATAATGAAGAAAAGGCTGTGGTATTTGCAGACCATTTCGAAAAAGTATTCCAACCATATCCATCAGAAACCAATGGGAATAACAACATTTAAAGTCAATTGGAATCGCCGTTGCATATGCATCGTGCAGTCACGAAGTTTCCTATATCTTCGAAATAAAAACAGCGATATATAGAGAGAGTTAAACCCTAGAAAGGCCACCAGGATATAATCTTATCACAGGAAAATGTTTGCAATTGTCCCAAGATAAACGTATTCGATTTCTTACGCACTTATTCAACGCAATACTTAGAACTGTTTTTATACCAAAACCAGGCAAGCCTCCAGAAGAAGTTACGTCGTACAGACCGATAGGTTTGTTACCAATTATATCAAAATTATTTGAAAAATTACGGCTTAATCGTCTAAGGCCTATATTGCTGGAGAAGAAGCTGATTTCGGACCATCAGTTTGGATTTAGACCAGAGCACTCAACAATAGGGCAGGTATACAGAGTAGTTCAAGTAATTCAACCAGCACTTGAGGAAAAAAGATTTTGTTCTGCTGTAGTCATGGACATAGCAAAAGCTTTTGATAAGGCGTATCTGGTATATCACAGGGCAGCCCGATATTATATCTGCTATATACCGCAGATATACCCACAAGCAATCCAGTATCTGTCGCAAGATTTGAGGATGTCACACGTAGTCAGTCAATATTTTTCCAATAAATGACTCAAATCCAACTTTGGAAGGCGTCAATAGAAATTATAAAATTAAATTTTATAAAAAACATAATTTTATTACCAACTTTTAGTCTACCTTGCCCATGCTTCTATTAATTGTATTAATTGTGGGTAGAGGTAAGGAGGTCGGACGTCCGGTTTTGGGAAGGACTTTCCGCTTTTGGAGTAATTTGTCCTTAACTAAACTACTCCATTTAAAAACAAAACCATCCAGATATACGTTTCTCAATTATAAGAGTATTGTATTGTACAGTATTGGAAACCCAGAAAATGAAAATTTACCGAATTCAGTTGAGTTTTAATTAAATTCTTCATAAATCCTTCGCAAATCTGGAAAGCCTAGAACTTCAGATATAGATATTTCGTTATGTATTTGAAATCATTTTTTGGTTCAGAAAAATGTTCGCAACAGGTCAGAGAAAAATAAGAGTTGGATGTGAAGTTTAGCTACATGCTGAAAATACCCGAATGCTACACCACAAAGTAGGCGGGGAACTAGAACCAATCAAACACCAATATTGGTATTTATTTATTTGGTGAATTGGCACTCTTCAGAAGTTTAATAGATGTTCACAATATTATTTCCAAGAATGCAATGAAAAAGTAGTATTCAAGGAACTTTACAAATATTAGTTCTCATAGATTTTACAATTTTAAATTCATTCTAATAAATTTTTGAACTTTCAATTTTAGTGGCAAAGAATTTGATTAATACCAGGAATTTTAGGAATTATGAGAAAACAAATTTTTAAAAATCGATTCTGTAATTCAATCTTATCAAACGTGTTGGATTGAGTAGAACCAATGTTTCACCACAAAATGTTTACTAATCTAATTAGAGAGCCAAAATTATCAACCGGCATTATCAGACCTTTCTCTATTCCCTGGTCATCACCTTTATATGGACGGTGCCAAAGAAAGCGGGATAAAATAGAAATAACGAGGGGGGATTGGTTGTGGATTTTCGCCAATTGAACGCTCAGACCATTGATGACAAGTATCCTCTATCTACCCAACATAGAGAGTATTCTTTACAAAATGCCAAGATATTTCCCAGGATTAGATTTGACAGCAGGATTTCACCAAATTGAAATCAGAAGTAGTGTAAGTAGCCCCAAGCATATTTCATCGTGCCCCAAGATAAAATTTACCGAGCAAACAACGCAGTGGTGAAAGCTGCGACGTTTGGATCGGGAGGTACCGGGTTCGAATCCCAATAGAGGCGGGATTCAAAAGGGATTTTTCATCTCTCGATTACGATCGGTGGTTACATTGAAAACATCTATGACGCTCTGTTGGAATGTAGAACTCATGGGCCGACCCATCGTTCATATTAGTACAGGCTAGCATGGAGCTATGTAGTGTGCAGATGGCCAATTAAAGACGGACCTGTAGCTGTGTACAAAATAGGGATACTGTTCTGCTTTCAAAGGACAATAAAATCCACTAGCGGAACAATCTCTAATTAATGTATGTGTGTGTTGGTAGTATAAAAAAAAAATGTCCTTTGCCAGATGGATTTTTCTGAAAGATAATTTCTGTGATTATTACATTATATACAAATTTGGTTGTTAATATTAGAATTAATTAATTCCTCTAGATATTCTAATATACCGGTCCTAAGACCATTAAATGTGTTTTACAGATAACACGAAGAAGATTAGAACCAACATCAATTAATATATTATCACGATCAGGTTATTACTAAATATTTATTTGAAGTTGTAACAGACACAATGACTATTTTCGAGCCGATAAGTATATGAAAAAATTCAGTCCTCTCATCAAGCCATTGCGACAGAATATTTAGTAATAAACTCGATGGAAATTTGGCCGATATATTAACATCTTGATTCTAATATTCTTAAATTTTCAACTTTCGTTGTTTCTGGTGGTTACCCTAAATTTACTACTGAATATCTCGTTAAGGAGAGGAGATCCAACAAAATGGATTAAAAAATCGAAAAGAGAGTATTGAGTTTAGGATGAATCAATTACTAACTCAAAAAATTGAATTTTGGAGATAAACCAGGCTAAAATTTATATAACCGATATATAGCCGAAAGTTCTCAGCCAATGATTTCCAGCCGATTGTTTCTAGTCGATACATATCTATAAAGAAGAATTTTAATTCTTGGATAAAGATAATAAAGATAATAATTGAAACCATTGTAAGCCAATTTATAAAAATACTATAAGGAAAAATTCCATGGAAATTTAGTTTTTCCAAAATCACATGTAATTATTTGCATATGATTATGTAAAATCTAAATTTCCCAGAAAATAAACTTTTCCTACCGGTATTAATAAAAAATATTTCACAAATTTATCGAAATAAATTGTATCTTTTTTATTCAAGAAATAAGATCTTCTTTATCGACATATATCGGCTGGAAATTATCGGTAATTTTAGTAGTATGATAGAAAGAGAAAATATACTTCAACCCTATAATGTTCAATTGAAAACAAAAAATTAACTTTATGTTCGATATTTTTGGGCTGGAAACTAACTATCGGCTAATTTTAACAGGGTCAATGTATCATCTATATATAGATAGGATTACTTGTGTGGCTTTTGTACAGTGTCCAATCGCCATGGCCTGATGGGAGAACTGAATTTTTACATATATTTATCGGCTCGAAACTGGTCATTGTGTCTGTTGCAACTTTTGAGCATTATTGGCTTCAATTAAATAATTAGTAATTTCTGCCATTTTGAATTTTTTTTATTTAGTATTTACTGGTCAAATGGACAATACAGTCCACAAATTACATAATTTAATTTATTATTATTGTTTTTATGTATTACGCAATAATCTTAAGTACAACATTAAAACAGAGTGTTAAAAATCCAATATTAAAATATTGCGCACGGTTCGGTTTAAGATATAATGTAGTGGTCGCAATAATACGTAAAATACTTGGCGACTGCTCGACCAATAATTCGCGCGTGCAAAATACTAGACACAAAATTATTATATTCAATTTAAAGTTAAACATAAAACTGTACATAACGAATTCGAGCATATGGTCCAACTAGGCATATGCCGACCGTCATCTTCTACGGTATCATCACCTCTCCATATGGTAAATAAGAAGGACAGCGCCAATTGGCGCCCATGTGGAGATTATCGCCAACGAAACGTCGTAACCACATCGGATCGTTAGCCGATCCCACATATTCAAAATTTTCCAATGCACATAAATGAATGCGGTGTTATCAAAAATTCATTTGGTTATAGAGCTTATCGTTTAATCCCTATTGCCCCCCCGACGTGCCTAAAACGGCAATAACTACTCCCTTTGAGTTACAAAGTTCATACGAATGCCTTTTAGTCTTCGAATCGCTGCGAAACCTTTTCAACGCTTCATGTATGAAGTGGTCAAACGTCTCGTCAATTTTGAAGTGAATATTCAACTTTCAAAATGCGTTTTCGGTGTTCCTGCTCTCGAATACCTTAGTCACCAAATTACCCAAGATGGCATAACATCCCTCGCTACGGCGAGTTGAAGCTATCGATAATTTTTCCCCGCCAACTTCAATCCAACAAATTCAGCGGTTCGTCGGAATGGTCAATTACTATTACCATCGATTCATTCTAAAGCAAGCCGAATCACTGTCCCCAATTTATGCTCATTTGGCAACATTGAACAAAATGCCCACGAACAAGTGCGGTAGGAGCAGTCCTACATCAATGGAATGTAGATGGTTTTGTAAACAATCTACATACGTATTTACTGGAAGGTAGACAATTTACTGTCGATACGGATCATAAGCCTTTAATCAAAGCAATAGTCTTCCTGAAAGAGTCCAAGGCAGACTCGACATTTTGGCTATATCGCTCAGTTCACCACGAACATTCAACATAAACATAACGTAGAAGGTAAGCAAAACGTGGTCATTGATATACATTTTCACTGACTGGCGATCACGTTTCCATAATCTAGATCTTAAAAATCTAGATCAGACACAACATTCTGATGATGAATCACTTCAATTGTTGAATAATTCATCATGGCCTGAGAGCTCTAAATTCAAATTTTAACTCACCATCCTTCCAGGTTTTAAAATTTATTGTGAAATATCAACAGGTGTAAATCGACCATTTGTACCGGCATCTTATAGACATGTACTATTCGATGCTCTGCATGGTCTGTCTCATCCAAGTATACGAGCATCAAAAAAATTAATTTCTAAAAGGTATTATTGGTCGAAAATGAACGCGGGATCACGTATTGAGTGAAATCCTGTATCGGTTGCCAGAAGAGCAAGGTTCATCAACATACAAAGTCCGAACCCGTACTCAACCTGCCTTCTAAACGGGATGGCCATTATCCGAAGGTTTTGAGTATGTGCTCACAATTGTTGATTGCTTTACTCGTTGGCCTGAGGCATACGCTATTTAAGATAGCACCGCTTCATCCATACTATTGCTAAAACGTTTATCGAACAATACGTTTCAAGATTCGGGACACCCTTTGAAATCACGACAGACTAAGACAGTCCATTCGAGTCTATAAAGCTCTTCTCTGAACTTATACGCGTTTACTATAGGCGCTCATAGAATTCAAACGTTTGCTATACGTTTACTATAGACGCTCATAGAATTCAGTGTCTATCATCCTCAGGCAAATAGTAGAGTCAAAATATTCCACCGACAACTTAAAGCTTCGCTCAAAGCTCGAGAAAATACCATTAAACGGAGCACTGAGCATCCTATCGTTTTACTGGGAATACGAGCGACAATAAAGGATGAATTAAAATGCTTCCCAGCTGAGCTAGTTTATGTTTATGGTCAAGCCCTCAGATTACCAGAAGAATTTTTCGAGACAAGTTCCAAGCATAGTTCCGATCCACAAGACTATGTCGAAAGGCTTCGCGCACTTATGCGCAACATAATTCTTATTCTTGCAAGTCAATTAATCCGCCTATTTTTATTCCCAAGGCCTTAAACAATTGCGAGTACAAACAGGCCTAATACCTCTGTACGAAGGACCGATAAAAAAACCAAAGACTCGAAGTGATCAATACAAACAGTAAGTGTCGATATAACTCACGAACAATATCAGTGAACCTATCACCTAGAGATCCACGGGCCGCTACTATGTCACAAGAGCATTAAGAGTAGCTATATATACCTCTTGAAACGTGTTAATTTTAATACATCGCACAACATAAGGCCAAAACCTTTGTCCAATTTTAGAATCGGCGTGAAATCTTAAAGTATATTTACAAAGAACTCAACACCACCCACTCATTCATATTCACACTTATATTATCGGATGAGCCGGACAGCAACACTTCACACAAAATATCAGCGACCATTCAATTATCTTACATTGTTTGTTGATAACAATACGGTATACCGCACACGTATAAATTCACGGTCAAAATCGCGCACATAAATCCACTTAAGCAAAACGCCCATATAAACACAATATTTATCCAAACTAAAAATAAAACGTATCTTAAGCCTCTCCATATATATTTAGACTTATAGTTGCCAAAACAATTTAATTAAACCACCATTTAGTATAGATAGTTATACATCAATCCTTAAATGTATATAAATACACAACAACAACAAGTATATGTGTACACAAATATTTTTTAAGATGGATCATCATTAAAACTATTTAAATAAGAAACTATTCGATTCGAGTGGTTGAAATTTAATATATAAACTATAAACTCGTGAACACACACACACATATAATATAGATGAGACAACTTTATTAATTGAACATAAATTAAAAATTATAAGAATCGATCGAATCGATGGTGAATGGTGATGGTGACGATCATCATCATGATTATGATCATCACCACGGCGATGATGAACTTCATGACCATATACATACATATATACTGTATTTTTGGCTAAGCTCTGCATAATTATAAGAATTATTCAGAGGTTGGCTATAAATCTTTCGTATATATACCGCGCGCAGACAATAAAAATGATGACATAATCATATTGTGATTCGCGCGCGTCGTTATTGTATCTTATATATTGTATATAAGTATACGCGCATATGGTTAGATGATCTTACAGAGACATTCTGTCTCCATAAAACAAATCTATTATTAATAACTTTAGCTTTGCACGATTGTGTTTATTCGAATGAATATATATATATATATGTATATATATATATATATATATATATATATATATATATATATATATATATATATATATATATATATATATATATATATATATATATATATATATATATATATATATATGTGTGCGCTAAGTATAGTTCTTATGTGCGCGGCTACTAATTGAATATTTAGATATTTCATTAAAAGATTAGAGTTCAAGATTTGTGTCTGTCACACACAGAATTATTGTGATGTTTTGTTTTTTTGGTTGGACTAATGATTTATGATCTCAGTCAACCGTATATCACAAATATTAAATTACATGACATGATAAATTGAAGCACTGATTGCTTTATGTAAGATACATTTTTGTGTTTTGAATATATGTATATCTGGAGTATATAAGATACATAAACAAATCCTCTGAAGATCGTATAACCAGCGCGATTAAATAAATAAAAGAAAATTTATAAGAACCAGATGTTTCTTAAATGTATACTCGTATTAAGTACATAAATCTGTGTGACATAAATTCCGCGATATTAAAATAAACAAACAAACAGATAAAAACCAAATAATGATGCGCAAGTCAGTCGCTGCGCATAAAAAGTAGTTTTTCAAGGTTACGCGAATTATGAGATTTGCTGTGTTAACATAGTTGTGATAAAACTTACCAAACCGTTGCAACATGATACCGCAGCGCTGGATGACCGCACACCGCGTACTTTTCCGGTATAGTGACACTGAAGTGGATTGATTTTTTTCATTTGGCGGGCAGAAACCGATACCTCAGAATCGGGAGAGTGCCGCTCGGTTATCTGGAATTTAAATTTAAAATCATTTAGTATATTAGATCTCGAGAGATTTGCACTTTTCAAAGATGTTTATTTTAAAAATATTATTAAACTTCGGATTGTATGCTCTATAGGGATTTATATTTTTGGGGGTGTTCGTATTTTAAGTTCGCGGAATTCTGTATGTATATACGAGTATTTGCGCAATGATGATATCATTTAAAATTATGTTTTAAAATCGATTGTTAAGATAAATCAGTATAAATCCAAATCAAATGTCAAATCAACTGAATCAAATCAAATTCAAATAATTGACTTATTATCACTAATTCAACAGATAATCAAGCCTCAATAGCCAAAAGTTAAGTCAAAAATCATAGCAATAGTCGCAGGACAAAATACAATTCAAAACTCAAAAGTAATTAACTGTCATGAAAACGCAAGCTCAATTTAAAAGTTTTTTAGGAGTTTATCCGGACTTTTCTCAAATAAATACACAAACAACAATTGACGATTGGATATAGTAAAATAGCGCATCTTATGTTACAATGGACGCAATTTGTCACCAGCGCTCACGGTACGACTAAAAAATGGTACCTATTGACAATTGGAGATGACAACTTTTAGGCAACTTTTATGCTCGGACGAACGCTTTAAAAAATTTCCGCTATACCATTTTTTAGGCGTACCACGACCGCTGATGTTAAATTTTGTCCATTCTAACATATGTTTCTATCGATTAGAGGTGCTATTCTGCTATTTCCAATCGTCAATAGCGGAAATTATTTAAAGTGGCTGTCCAAGCGCAAAAGTTATCTAAAATCGCAGCTCCAATCATCAATAATTTATTTAATTTAGTTTGAATTATTTTAATTAATTTCACCACCACTTATTACCTTTTTCACAGGCAACTGCCACGCGTCGTAAATGTAATAAATAAAATCACACTAAAATAGTATTATTGTTGTTACGATCGTGGTGACACCTCTATTAAAGTAACGACACTATCGTGAATTTAACCTGTAGTAAATTAGATGTGTTCAGACTACTCAGGAATAGTCTAGACACTCTCGAATATTATATGTAAATACGAGATGAAATGGTAGGAGTTAGTTAGTTGGGGTTTAACCGCGATAGTAGGAGGTAAAATGTGAAAGTTAAGAGTTATTAAAGTGTATAATAAAGTGATTACTGTGAATTAAAGGAAATAAGTTAAATAAGTGAATTAGTGTTTTGAGCAATAATTTGGATATAAATAAATTGTCCAGAATTACAATTGGTTGTTTTATTCACAATTCACAGTGATCGAACCTTGTTTGACCAGGCTAAGACGTAACAATATTTAAAATTTTATTTTGTAGCAGTTTCGAATATCGGTGAGTCGAGATATTTGGCTGCTATACATGACTCCCCTCGCCAATGGAAAACCATAGACATTTTAGAAAACGGTTTTATGTCGTCTCGTAGTTGATATTTGATCAGCTGAATTTAGAATACCGTAGGCCGGTTTAAATCTGTTGATCGAGATTGATTTCTGTTTGTTTTTAATTACTGAAACTATCAACCTTGACGAAGACATAATCGCAGTTGTCGAGCGATCGATAATGGTGAGTATAGCTATATTCACCAGAACTGGTTCAAATTCTACCATGTGTTCGGTTTGTGCAGTTCGCTTTGTGGTGCGTGGTCTCGACACTGGAAGAATGCCTTCCTGCAGTTTGTCTAGTTCGGCTTCCTTGTTAAGAGTGGAAACCTTTTATCAAAGTGCCGTAGTCCTTGTCGATCGTAAAATATTTCGGTGTATGTGTATCGATCAGTACCGCGATGTGGCACGGATTGACAGCTGAGTCGCAGAATCAATTAGCCGTTTCCGATTGAAATCGACAAGTAGCTTGAATTTGGATAACACGTCTGCACCAATAATCGGTCGGTTAACACCTGATAAAATGAAAGTTGTGTGTGGCGTCGTAACTTTCGGCCAACAATTCCATTGCTGATCCTACTCGTTTTTTGAGATCGAAACCTTCATGGTCGATGTAAATGTCCGAATCTACACGCGGCTTACAGGATTTCCGTGCGGCTGCACCAAATGTGTTATGGTACCAGCAGACACCGTTTGTATATCAGGATTCCGATTGGATGTGATTTGGATTTGTGCCGAGGGAATGTGAACGTGAATACTAATGGAGCCACTGTGACTATGAATATTTATTAGTCCCTAAACGCCCCCATATAGTCCCTATACATGCAAGGCGATCATCGAGTGAGTTCGACGGTGGTCGGCGGAATGATTGCACGTTGTGTTTGTCATTGGTAGTCGTTCTTTCAGTCGTACCTCATTTTTGCCCGTGTTTATGAAAGGCAGAATGGTTACCGTGTAGTTATACTTGGGGCCGAGATGTTCTCTCGGTATGATGCCCCCGGTTTAAGCTACTCCCGAATACAGGCGGTCTCAGTGTCCGCCCCGGAGGCTGGTTAAAATTTGTAAACAAAAAAAACAAACAAAAAATGAACGCACGAAATTGGTGCAACTATAGTTTTGATAAAAACCGTTTATTCTGTTTTTTAATTACACGACGACGATGATGGTGGGAGGGCATGCATCGAGAAACATTCCGACGAAGTGATCAACGAAAGGAAAATAAATAAAGTAATCGAAAAGAAAATGGCCGCGTAAGGTGGTGAAATAAAATTAAAAAATATTAATATACAAGTGTAGCTTAAGTCAAGTTAATTGTGTCTTTAACTTCAAGAATTTGGACTCGATAGGTTAGAACTATTCAAGTGTTAAGCTTATACGAATGTAAAATTTGGAGAATTCATGTTTTGATTTCACATGCGCCGCCGTATTAAGAATTGTTCAATTGTCCAAAATGGTAAGATGCATCTGAAGATAATTCTTATGACACAAATCGAAGCCGATTCAAACCAAATGTGAAATTAAGTCAAAAATTCAAATAATAAGTCAATTCACTTTTTCAATAAACGATCAAACCTAATTGCGTCAAATCTAAAGTAAAGGCTAGTCTAAAATTATATTTCAATCAAAAACCAGTTAAGTGACGTAATAAATCAAGTTACTTTTCAAATAAACAACGAAGCCCCAACACCCCAAGTCAATAGTTAGGTAAGTCAAAAATCATAACAATAGTCTAAATCAATAGTCCCAGGAGAAAACACAATTTAATACTCAAAAGTAGTTAACTGTCGTGAAAACACAAGTTCAATGTCAATTTAAAAGTTTAAGTCAAGTTATAACTTATAAAAGTCTCGAACGTTAAAGTTTCGAACTTTACTAGTTTGGACTCGATGGATTAGAACGATTTAAGTGTTTATAGCTACGATTTTAAAATTTGGAGTATACGGGCGCTGCAGGATTAACAATTTTGTGAAGTAGTAATTTGTGGATTTAAGAAAGATAAAAACAATTTGATAATTATAAGGACAAACGACATATTTTATATATATCCATCGACCAATTTCGCTCAAAGCAAATGCTGAGCATGGGCTTGGCTAATATTACCAAATCTATACACTGGTTGAATGTGATTTAAGCTTTATTATAAGCTGATCATATAAGAGCGATAAAGATCTAAACGTTTTATGTTTAAAGTTAAAAGTGTTATCGATAAATATTGAATAGCGAGCGAATTGAATAATAATCATCTGCGCAATAATAAGGAATCAGTTAGGATGTTACAAGATAAGATTTTACTTAGATTATCTTTCAAACAAGATTGGTTGACAAAACCTATTTTTAGTTTGCCTTCGCTGGTTTTAAATGTCTGGTCTCCACATATGGGGAGTATGGCTTGTATAACTAAAAGACTGACGTTTAAATAATTCTAATAGCTTACCGCCTCGGGTGCCAAAAACTCATAATTCGGGAACAGCTCCAAGTGGTGATCTTTCCCATTAAAATACAATTTATAGTGTACAGCTGGATCCGAACTATAATCCCTCTTCCTTCGCCTCATATTAAAATCATGTTCGTAATAGTGCGGTAAATTGAATGTCATAAATTCACCATCATAATTGATTTTGTGAGGTACTAGCAATTGATAATCTTGTAAATTATCGGTGAAACGTCCTAAAAATACACCAAAATCGTACACAAAATAAATAAAATGAGACATTAATGAAAATACGAAATTATCGTGCGAGTATACCTCTATATTTTCGTTTTTGGTCGCCACACAACGTAAAAATCGGTAATAAAAATAATAAAAATAAAAATAATGGAAAATTGTTTAAATTATTTATAATTAACAACATTAAATAGTAAAATTGGTTTCCAAACTTTTCTTAATCGTCTAAAATATAAATAAAATAAATAAAAGGCCGTTTGTGATGCGATTAGACATTTGTCATGTGTCAAACTGAACACGGCATACTTCGATTAGAATTTATAATAAAGAATCGGCATTTTTGTTTGCTTTTTTTTTCGCATGTAAAGTTGATATAAAATTTGAAAGTTCAGTTTATTAATGCAGCTTTTAATCAAACCCTATTCAAACTGTTCTTTTTGACAGCAACATGAATAAAATAAAACGCATTCAAACTAGGTATGTACTATATATGTATATAGTAGCCCGAAAAAAAGAACATGACAGATCATGTTCAAACATGACAACAAAATTTAAAATGTCTACCCACATAATATAAAAAACCAAAACAGAGATGCATCGCTGGAAACTTTTGTTCAAAAGTCAACTCTATTAAATTACCGAGCGCATTTACAAAGTTTTTTTTTCGTGGTTTTTTGTGCAGAAAAAATTCAAGTTTGGTGGATATTTTTAGAAAATCATAAATTTTCGATTAAATTTGAAAGTTTTTTGTTGTTTTTTTTAGCAATATATAACAACAAAATCGCCAAAAACAAGATGTCGTACCTTGTATGTATGTATATACTAAACTATACGGTACCTTGTGCGCTCTGCTCTTATCTTGTTTTCAGTCATTTGTTTGTTTGTTTTGTGCGATTCTTGAATGTTGTTTTTATGCGCACACTTTTCTCGGTAGACTTATTGGTGACAATTATCTCCGCACCGATCCTCCCATGTCAATATATGAATGTAACAATAGTCATCATAATAAACTGAAGAAGAAGAAGATTTTGTTTATTTTACGACATTTTGATTTCCTTGATAGTTTTAGTGCGACGTTTTGTTTGTTTTTCTATAGTTTTTGTATACATAAAGATACGGTTAAATTGTTGACACGTGTTACAGGTGCACGACATATTTTATGAATGATGATGACATAATGTATTTATAAAGTTTTTGCGATCACGTTTCTGCTGGGTGGTAACGAGTATGTATTAGTGAGTCAGCCTTAGTGTCCGTAAGAGCTTTAATGTTGACACAAAACATAGTAACATATTGCGGATGAAAATGCCAAAGGTAATGTATTTGCAGTAATTTGAAATGGTTGATTTGAAAATAGCATGCACTGAATATTTGCGAGGGCAGAGAATTGTAGAAGGTGAATTTCCAATCGATGAGCACACCAGAAATGAAACACGTGGCTGAAGTTTTATAATTTTAGTTTATTTGATGTGCCTTCATCGATGGTTGCAGCAGAAGAGAAAGTAATTTATTAATTTTTAATAATTGTACAAAAAAACAGTAATAAATATAATAAATACATAAGTTAATACATAACAAATACTATGACAATTTAAAAGAACAGGAATTAATTATTATATACATTAAAATGAAAAATATAGCAATATATACTAAAAATAGGGGAATGCGGAGTATGGTTGGTATGCGTGTTCATTCTCCCCGCCTTGAACTATCGTCGAGTTCAACATCCAGTGGTAAAGGATACACCTTTGTGATGGCTCGTTGATAAATTCCTGTTTCCGTTTTAACACTGACAACACGAACTAATCCATCTGCTCCAGGGTTAGTCGCGACAATTTTTCCCATTTGCCATTTCATAGGAGAAAGATTATCATCCTTAATTACTACAATTTGGCCAATTGCAATGTTTGGTTGTTTAGATGTCCATTTGCGGCGATGCTGTAGCTCTTGTAAATAATCCTTGGACCATCTAATCCAAAAATGTTGAACCAATTGTTGAAGTAGGCGCTATCGTTTGTTGTATCCAATGACTTCTTGCGTTATGTTGGGTTCAGGAACAGCAGTAAGTGGTCGTCCAATTAGAAAATTACCAGGAGTCAGAATCGCTAAACCGTCCGGAACTGATGTTAGTGGTGTCATGGGTCGGGAATTCAGAATTGCTTCCACTTGTTTGCACAGCGTATTGAGTTCTTCGTAGGTGAATGTGTGGTTGCCCATTACACGACGTAGATGATACTTGGCGGATTTTACAGCAGCTTCATAAAGTCCTCCGAAATGAGGCGACCGTGGTGGAGCGAAAGTCCAATCAATTCTATCTTCCTGGCACATATGCTTGATGTCATTGTGCAAATCGGAGTCTTGTAAAAGACGGTATAACTGGTTTAATTCCGAATTTGCACCTACGAAGTTTGTCCCATTGTCAGAGACTACTTTCTTGCACAGACCTCTAGTGGCACAAAACCGCTTAAATGCACCAAGAAAGGCAGCTGACGATAGATCTGCAACTAATTCCAAGTGGACAGCCTTTGTTGCAAAGCAGACGAAAATGCAGAGGTATGTTTTGAGTGGTGCTCGTCCACGAATTCGTTGTGTGATGTAAAATGGGCCGCAAAAATCTATCCCCACACACTGGAATGGATGTGCTGCGTCGACTCGCTCCTTTGGTAGATTTCCCATTTGCTGACATATTGGAATTGGTTTGACTCTGCGGCATCGAACACAATCTCGAACTACTTGGGTGGCCAATTTTCGTCCATTGATAGGCCAAAACTGCTCACGTACTGCAGCCAATAGAGCCTGTGGTCCAACATGATGATATTTCCTGTGAAAGGAAGTAAGTAAAGTTTTGGTAAACGGATGGGAAGGAGGAAGTAGAAGAGGATGTTTTGTAGCGTATGGAAGTGAAGAGAACTGTAATCTGCCACCGACACGAATGAGACCATTTGCATCCAAAAACAGCGACAAACTTCTCAATTTTTGTGACCGAATAATAAAATTCTTTTGTTGTAGACCATTTTTTACTTCCGAAAAGCATTCAGTTTGAACAAAACGAACAGCCATTGACAATCCGTCAGCAAAGTCTTTGCTGGCTAGAGGACCAGAGATTCCATTAATGTTCTTGTTGCGAATGTTGTGCAAGAATCTGGAAGCATATGCCATCACTCTGGTCAATCGATGATAATTATTAATATATTTCATATTGGCAAAAATACTGTCGTCCTTGGGAGACACAACCATCAACGTCGTAGATTTTTTGAACTCGCTGTAGTTTGGTTCGACTCGTGGTATCTTTGTAGTAAGCCATGGAGACTTAGACGATTGTAGCATTGATGGTCCAGAGAACCATAAATTGCATTTCACCAAAGCAGCAGGCATCATACCACGAGAGACAACATCCGCAGGATTTTGTTTTGATTCAACATGATACCAATGTTGAGGGTTCGTCAGTTCTTGGATATTTGCAACTCTGTTAGCAACAAAGGTTTTCAGTGTTGATGGCGATGACTTCAGCCAATGGAGCACAATAGTTGAGTCTGTCCAATAAATGACGTCACTGATTGGAAAATTTACAATAGCCCGAACTTGCGATACCAGTTGAGCTAGTAATAGTGCTGCACAGAGTTCCAAGCGTGGCAACGTAGATTTTTGTAGTGGTGCTACCCTAGACTTGGAGCACAACAGTTTTACAAGGAACTGTCCGTTCGGTTGTATACATCTAGTGTAGATTGCAGCGCCAAAGGCAGATTCACTAGCATCTGGGAAGCCATGAAGTTCGATGGAACTATTCGGAATAACCTCTCCAAACAGAAATCGTGGAATTGTGAGTTGATTAAGATCACACAAGTTTGATCTGAACGTTTGCCAGTAGGTGTAGTAGTTCATGGGAAGCGCTTCGTCCCAATTCACTTTCAGCTGCCACAACTTCTGCATGAATAGTTTACCTAAAACCACAACAGGCGAAACCAGTCCAAGAGGATCAAACAAGCGTGCAACTTCGGAAATAACAATTCGTTTCGTTAATTTATGTTGACTGGAAATCGGCTGTACACGAAATTGAAATACACCTTTTTTTGGTTGCCAAAAAATGCCCAATGTTTTAATATAATCGTCGCTATCGAAGTGCATTAATGTTTCACGATGTTCCTGAGGTATATCAGCAATAATATCTCGAGAATTGGCACACCATTTCCGCAGTTCCATGCCACATGTAGACAGAACTTTGATTATTGCCGTCTTTAATAAGTTGGCTTCTGCTATGGAGTTGGCTCCGGTTAACATGTCATCGACATACATGTCATACCGAATTGCATCACTGGCAGCAGGATAGCTATTCTGATTGTCAATTGCACATTGTAAAAGACAACGTTTAGCTAGAAACGGAGCAGCCGAAGTACCATAAGTTACCGTTTTTAAGCGGTAGCTCTGAAGTGGCTCATTTGGATTGTTGCGCCAGTAGATTAGCTGGTAGTTGGAGTCTTCGTGGTGAATAAGTATTATGCCAAACATTTTGGAGTCAATTGATAATGTTTCGAGTTTCCAAAACCGTTCGATATCATCATTGATAGTGGAAGTGGATGATGCCAAGAGAGCTACATGATGTCCTGAAGCTGAAGAATTGAATGAAGCACGCCCGGATACTATCCAACCCAGAACAGTATTTTGGAGACACGGCAAGTTATCGCCTAACTTCACTTGACCCACTTTTAATAAATCAAAATAAATTTCGGCTCCAAGCAACAGGTCGATTTTTTGAGCTTTTACAAATTCTGGATCAGCCAATCGTATATTTGCTGGAATTGACCAACCATCCGTGTTTATCGAATTTGATGGAGATATATTGGTGATGGATGGCAGCACAAGTACCTCAATATTAGTAGAGAAGTTCGATACTAATGACTGTAGTTGTATCCATCCACTCGATGAGGATTGTATAGATGAAGTTCCGATTCCACCAATCTCTGCAGTTGTCTTTTCCAGCGGAAGTCGAAGTTTTGAAGCAAACGATTTGGTTATGAAGTTGACTTGAGAGCCGGAATCTAATAACGCCCGTCCATCAACAGGGCAATTAAACTTATCCAATACCTTTACCATAGCTGTAGCCAATAAAACATGTGAAGTTCCATATCGTCGCTCAATGGATGTAAGCGTAGTAGACTTGGATTGCGTTGACGGTTTTAGATCGACAGATGAAGCAGAATCCGAATTATTTGTCGTCGAAGATGAACAATTGGGTGTGCTAGTGCTCAAGTGTAATAAAGTGTGGTGCTTTCTTTGACAAACTTTACATGAATCTGGCACTGGACACTTATCTACAAGATGTCCAGGTTTGAGACAATTGAAACATAAATTTTGTGTTTTCACTTGTTCGCGTCGATCATTCGCTGACAATTTTAGAAATGTAAAACACCGCAAAATTGAATGAGACGATTTATTGCACAAAACACAATGGTAAACATTTGTGCCAACGTGATATGAATTAGAATTGTGAAATCGTCGTAGCCTTGATTGTGTAGAGCTTGGCGTAGATGAAGATGAAGGTTTCACATTTGCTGGAGACGATGACGGCTTAACAGGTAACAATTCCAATTTCGCACATCGCCCTTTAATAAAATTTGAAATGTCTTTGTAGCTCGCAATTTTGTCCACAGGAGCAGCTTCACACCATTTCTCCCTTGTTTCACTGTCAAATTTGCTGGATAGCAAGAACACAATTAAGTCATCCCATTGGTCCGTAGGTCGATGTAGAGTTCGAAGAGATCGCAAATGGGAATTAAAACCGTCCAGTAATTCCATTAAGCGACGTGGACAAGGTTTCTCCAAAGTCTTCACGGTAAACAACCATTTAATATGATGTTCACATATTCGATTTGGTTTGTTGAATCGTTCCTTCAGAAGATTCCTAGCCACCTCATAATTTTCTTCGGTAAAATCCAACGATTCTATTGTGTGGGTTGCAACTTCCTTCAAAGCATGTTTTAGATATTGAAATTTGGTAATTACTCCTAATGCAGGATTTGTATGGACCAATGAGTCAAAACACTCAATGAATTCAGACCACTTCATTATATCGCCGGAAAACGTGGTCAGCGAGATTTCAGGCAGTTTCGCTGATAATTTAGGTGCCATCTTGTTCTCGTCGAACTTGGAAATTCGTTGAGCTGCTAGTTCTTCAAGTTTATCTTCTAGCATAGGGCGAACCGTGAAGTATAATGTTTCTATAGTAGCACGAGTTGCCGCAGCATCCGTATCCTCTTCGATTTCAGTGATGGTTTGGTCCTTTTCATAAGGACCATAGTTTCTCGTGACTTCATCCAAGCGAAGGCGCACTTGAGACAGTGTTGCCTCATGAAGCGAGCTTTTGATCCACGTGAATTGGCGTTGCAATGATTCCATATAAACAGCAACACCATTTTTAGCACGTTTAAGATGGGCCATATCACAATCAAATCGTTCTTTAGGCTTCACAATTCACAAAATATCCGCGCACTAACACTTTATCACTTTATTAGCACAAAAGCACAACTCACCAAATACAGCAACAGCAGCAAACAGCAATCTAATTGGAGATGAACAATTACACAGCAAAGGCAGCAACAGCAAATGCAGCAAATTAAATGTTGAAGAATTCAATATATGAATGTTATAATTTGAGGGATAAATATCCCACTTCTGACACCATGAATATTTGCGAGGGCAAGCGTTTTTGCCTCGACCGCTGAAGAATTGAAGAAGGTGAATTTCCAATCGATGAGCACACCAGAAATGAAACACGTGGCTGAAGTTTTATAATTTTAGTTTATTTGATGTGCCTTCATCGATGGTTGCAGCAGAAGAGAAAGTAATTTATTAATTTTTAATAATTGTACAAAAAAACAGTAATAAATATAATAAATACATAAGTTAATACATAACAAATACTATGACAATTTAAAAGAACAGGAATTAATTATTATATACATTAAAATGAAAAATATAGCAATATATACTAAAAATAGGGGAATGCGGAGTATGGTTGGTATATGCGTGTTCATGCACTATGTTATAGATTTGATACAGTTATGTCTAGTTTTCAAGGGTGTGTCGCGAATTGGGCCATGTAATAACTATGAAAGAATAGGTTAGGTTAGGTAAGGGTGGCTGTCCTAAAGGACTAGCATAGACACAAAATTGGTCCGTAGCTGTACCACATTCGAGTTTCCTCCTCTTCACTCGCTAAACCATCCTGAGCTTACCAAGAAGCGTTTAAAGTCCCGGATCTCGATTTTACTAAGATCCGAGAGGTCGTTCAAAGGAGAAGTTCCCATAAATTTTGTTCTGCTGAACGCTAGACTAGGGCAGGTGCAGAGCAGATGGAGCACATTTTCCTCCTCCTCATCACCACAGCTGCGGCAGAAATCGTGGACTGGGACACCCAGTCTGCTCACATGTATCCCAATGAGACAATGTCCCGTTATAGCTCCCACGACCATACCAATATGTTGCCGTCGAAGCGATATCAGTTGGCCTGATCTGGACCGGTCAAGTCCAGGCCAGATCTGCCTGGTTGTTACACACGAACTGGCTTTAGACCATCTGACGTTCGTTTCTTTTATGGCTTCTTCTTGAAGCAGCAGTTTACATGAAGATAGCGGTATCTTTATATCCCGCCTGCTTTGGGTTATTAGGCGTGCTGTACCCTTGCGGGCCAACTCATCTGCCATTTCATTCCCTGCGATATTGAAATGCCCTGGCACCCACGTCAAGCGGATGTTGAACTGATCAGCCATCTCATTTAAAGATGCCAGACAGTTCTGGGCTACCTTCGACGTCAGGGAGTATGATTGTAGTGTTTTAATAGCAGCCAGGCTGTCCGTAAAAATGCGAATATCCCTCGTAGATATTACATTATACTTCAACCAGTCCATGACTTCGATTATCGCGGTCAGTTCAGCTTGAAAAACGCTGCAAAATTCGGGAAGACGAAAAGAGAGGTTAACCCCTAGTGCCTCACAGAATACCCCGCAGCCAACCCCTCCATCCCTTTTTGAACCATCCGTGAAGAAGCTTAGGGCCTCATTGTCCATAACCGTTTCGTTCACCCAGTCCTCTTTGGTGGGAAACTCAGTTTGGAATTTAATCTCAACAGATGACAAAGGGATAGCGTAGTCGGTAGCTTCCGGAATACCCCTGTTGCATAGGATAGATGAGTGCCCTGCATTATTACAGGTCCACATAGATATGGATTTGAGCCGAATGGCTGTGCAAGATGCAAGCTGCTCGGCCGCAATATCCAATGGAGTAAGATGAAAGAGAATCTCCAGAGCTTGAGTAGGTGTGCTCCTGAGAGCCCCACTTATACACAAGCAGGCCGTTCTTTGAACTTTCATCAATAGTTTAAGGTTGACCATAACTTTCAACGCTGGCCACCAGACGACAACCCCATACAGCAGTATAGGTTTGACCACTGAGACGTAGAGCCAGTGTACTATGTAGGGCTCCATACACCATCTCTTTCCAATGGCATTTTTGCAGGAGTAGAGCGCTATAGTAGCTTTCTTTACTCTCTCTACGATGTTTGGTTTCCAGCTTAGCTTGCTGTCCAAAAGTAGTCCGAGGTATTTTGCTCTATCCGTAAAGATCAAGCGAGTACCATTTAATGTCGGCGGGTCACACTGAGGAAGTTTGTGCTTCCTGGTAAAGAGGACCAGCTCCATTTTCTGTGGGTTTGCGTTCAGTCCGCAGCCGCGTGCCCACTCAGAGAGGTAGCCAAGCGCACACTGCATGCGCTCACTCAGCGTACTAGGATATTTACCGAAGGCCGCAATAGCAACGTCATCCGCGTAAGCAATCACCTTGAAGCCTTGCCCTTCCAGGTTTAGTAACAGGTCATTTATGACCAAGTTCCAAAGAAGGGGGGATAGAACCCCACCTTGAGGTGTCCCTCTGCTCACGTATCTGCCGGCAGACGCCCCACCCAGATAAGCTGTCACGATCCTGCTTCTAAGCATATGATCTATCCAGCCCCTGAGTGACACGTCTACCCCCAGACACGCAAGGGCCCGAGTGATTGCCCCCGGTCTGACGTTGCTAAAGGCCCCCTCTATATCCAAGAAGGTCACCATTGAATATTCCTTATATTCAAGTGATTTCTCAATCGGGCCTATAAGGGAGTGGAGAGCTGTTTCCACCGATCGTCACTTACAGTACGCGTGTTGAGATCCCGACAGCTCGCCCGGCTTTATTGAGCCTCTAATGTAAGCCTCTATTAGCCTTTCCAGTGTTTTCAACAGAAAAGAAGATAAGCTTATGGGCCTAAAGTCTTTGGGATAGCAATGAGAGCTTTTTCCCGCCTTAGGTATAAATATTACTTTTACTTCAGTCCACTTTCTAGGAATGTGACAAAGTTCTAGGCTGCCTTTGAAGATAACTTCCAGCCAGAGTAGGGTTAAGTCAATAGTTCGCTGGATATCCGCTGGGATAATGCCATCAGGTCCTGGCGACTTGTATGGCTTAAAGCTGTTTATTGCCCATAGGATATTCCGCCTTTTTACTATATGACTTACGGAGTCTATACCCCTATTTATCATGGGTCTCTCCGGAGCTAGTACCGAGCACTCCGGAAAATGCGTTTCTAGTAACAGCTCCAGGGATTCCTCACTACATGTAGTCCATGAACCATCCGGTCGTTGTAGATAACTCGGGATGGAAGGACTAGAACATAGTACTTTGCGTAGCCTGGCCGCCTCCGAGGACTCCTGTATATTGCCACAGTAGAGCTTCCAGGCCCTCGTTTTGGCTGCTCTCAGCTCGTACTTATAGGTTTTGAGGACTTGTTTATAAAAGTCCCAATCTGCAGCAGCATTTGTGTTCCTCGCTTTCTTGAACAGTCTCCTGCATTTCATACGAGTACCTTGGAGTTCTTTCGACCACCAGGGTGGCCGAGAGTTACCCAAGGGTCTACTGATAGGACATGCACCTAACATGGTTTTGTTAAAAGCATCAGATAGCTTGGTTACTAGAGCATCAAGCTCCTGTGTAGATGCAGGAGGGTTTGGAACCGATACCGGTAATAAGTTACCTAGAATGGTTCTGAAACAATCCCAATCAGTTTTCCTCCTATTTCTGAAGGGTGGTTTGCTAGTGGGTTTTGTATCCACTTCGTACTGGAGATAACAATGGTCAGAAAAGGAATGGTCTTCGGACACTTTCCAGTTCAATACCCTCTCCTTAATAAAATCCGAGACAAGTGTGATGTCCAACACTTCCTGTCTATTTTCAGTAATGAAGGTTGGCTTACACCCGATATTACATATATTTAGGTTAGTACTTAAAATAAAATCAAGGAGTAACTCACCTCGCCTGTTTATGTCTGTACTCCCCCAAATTGAGTGATGCGCATTAGCATCACTACCCATGATGACTCCCATCTTTCGTTTTCGAGCCTCCATTATTGCACTGCCCAACCTACCTGGTGGTATATTTTCCTCCTCGTATGGTAGGCAGTCGTTCTTTATATCCTCTAAGGCCACTGCTAAAATCTAAACACTTATCAAGTGCCGTGAAGCTGAAGCTTTACAAAGCGATGATCAGGCCCGTTGTTATGTTTGGATGTGAAAGTTGGGCGCTGACGGATGAGTACGAGAGATGGCTCCTTACATTTGAGAGAAGAATCATGCGTGTGATTTATGGCCCTAAACGCGAAATAGATGGTACATACCGAGCTCTGTACAATTTCGAGATCAGAGATCTGATGAAGATCCCCGATATTGTACATGAAGTTGGATCTCAGCGAGTACGCTGGCTCGGTCACGTTCTGCGTGCTGATCCGGAATGAATTGTGCAGCGATCTCTGAAAGGAGAGCCACCATATGGTAGGCGCAGAGGTCGTTGCAGGCGACGATGGCTCCACGATGTAGAGAACGACTTGGCCTCTTCAGATTGTCTAAGACAGTATGAAGACCAAGCTCAGGATCGAAACCGTTCGAGCCAGATTGTTGATTCAGTAAGGGGCCAGTAATGGCCTTTAACACTGTTATTATTATTATGGTAGGTAGGCCGATATTAGCCAGAGATTTTGCCCATCCATCTCGATGCTAGTCACCTCTACATCAGCGTTGCTGTAATTCAGTAGTATAAAAATATTCAGATTATTTCTAGCGAGAATGCAAGAACGTATCTTACCTTCATTTTTCGCATGTAGTATTTTATATTTGGGAGTTCTGAGACCCAGCACCCGGTCATCATTGACCCAAGGTTCCTGGCTCAGAACCACATCAATGGACTCAGATTCCATTTTTAGAAGAAGGGCCGCCGAGGCGGCTTTACAGTAATGGACGTTGATCTGAAGGATCTTAAGCATTAGTTATTGCTTCCCTCCACCACTGTTGAGTCAGACTCCTCTGACATCGATTCGTCCGTTAGGAGCGCACAGCTTAGTCCCAATGATCTCGAAATCTCCGAGTCCAGGGATAGTGTCTCCTGTGCATCCTCCGGGATGTTGCGGACTTCTGGGTCACCAACACCAGGCGGGACACCACAAGTGGTTTCCCCCCCTGCTGCAGGCGCCCCAGCTCTGTCAACCTCATCGCGCTTATAAATTTTGAGCGTAATTGCTCCAAATCCATAGCTGATCAGGCCTCCAGATTTTGCCAAAGCACCCACGGATTCTCTGTTGATGATAATGACGGCCGATCTGTGATCTGCTTCCGCCTTTACCTCTTCTAACCTGGCAACCTTCCAGGTGGCCGTTGGTAGATCCGGATTGCTGAGTTTCAACATTTCCAAGATCTCCCTTGGATCACTAGGCTCAGCAGGGATCGAGGCTCGCGCCCTTGCACCACTTCTAATTTGGCCCCCGGCCAGACTTCCTCCAGGCTGCCGATCGCCTTTTTCTAGAGGGTCACCGACCTTTCATCGGCATAGGCAGTCAGTTTGACGTGATTCCGGTGCCATTCTTCGTCTCGGCAAGACGGAGCATGTCCTGGGTTCTCCCTCATAATTTTTAGGAAGATGGCGGCTAAGGCCTTCTCCACCTTCCTCCAGTTAAGGGCCGTAATGCTCCCATCTTCTTGAGCCCTGTCCACGACTGCCATGATCAGGTGCTCCTTTAGCACCTCGTTGAAGGGCCTGGTGACATCCGGAACCCGCTTCTTTTTAGCCTCCGTAGGCGGTTCATCATCAGATCTCTGCCTTTTCGGCTGTGAGATCTTGGAACCCTCCTGATGTGGCTCAGTGATACGCCTTGCCCACGCAAGCGTATCCCTGTCCCTATCCGTTCTCTGCTCCAACGGAATGTTGCTGATCTTGGAGATCATGCGCCAGGCTCTCTTCCTGGTCTGATAGTTCGCTGACACTGGAGGGCCAGCATTCGTGCCTTTGCCCTTTGGTTTCGAGGGGAAAGCCTCATTTGGTCTTAAGCCCCTAATTGCACTTTGGAGACCGGGCCTAAAGGCCGATGTCTCCACAGCACTGGTTTCCGGTTTTTTAAGAGCACCGGTCTCTTTTGTTTTTAAATTATCTGCCATAATAGGTCCCACGAGTAGCGGAGAAAGGAGGTCCACCTGTGCAGAGATCCGCAATACACAGGTAAGGCTACATGATCCGGAGGGCGCCAAGTATCCGGATACACCGTTAGAGGCTGGGCTAGTTTTTATACTGGGCCCCCAGCCTGGCCGGTTATCAGCACGGTACGGTTGACACCTTAACCCGGCCCAGTTGTTTGGCGTCGTGTTTTCGCCTAGTACACCACATAAAAACATGGTGGACTAGTTGCCCGGTGGTCACCACGGGGAGGTAACACGCACACTTGTGGAAGCTGCAAGATACGGAGCTGGCAACAAGTACCAACTTGATTCCCCCAAGACAGCTTCACACCTAGACCACCTATGAAAGAATATATTCGATTTGAATCCAGATTCAGAACATTTGACAGGTTGCTCACTATAAACAAAATTTATTGTTAGAATTTGAATATTTGGCGAGTTGTACCTTCTATACAACAGGTGGAACATATAATTAGAGATTTAAGATTGGTCCTTCGAGCTGGATGATGTGCCGGATGAAAATCAGTATCAATTAAACCATACTCAACGTTATTTCATTTCACTCTGGTTTAAGCCCCCACCAGCGATATGCTCAGAGCTTAATGAAGTAAAAGAAAAATATATTCACGTAATCAAACTAAAGATTGTAAGGCGAAAATAATACAAACAATTTTCGAATCTCGTATTTCGAAGACCGCGTTTTCGACAAATATAGATGCAGTATAAGATAGCAGAAAATTTTCAGCAGAAAAAATGTATTTTTTCTACTCACCACCAAGAGCAGCACTATAGATAAAGATAATTTTTTCTGCTGTAATTTTATTAACTAGCAGAAAAATTATAAATTTGTGCGTTATTTTAAAAGAATTTTTGTAACAACTAATTAAACGTTAGCAGAAAATTTATAAACTTTTAATAAATTATTTGTACCAAACAAAATATTTTATATTTTGAACTACATGCCAATTTTTTATTAATAATTTCTCATAAAAAAACCAATATGTAACCAATATGTTGTGCTGTTTTTCTGATAGCTGAGATCATGACACATCTACAAGGGCAGTTTAAGAAAAATCGTTCGAGTCAGAAGAGCTCCAGAATTTTTTGAAATCTCGGCCAAATGAAATTTTTCAGTTTTTTGACCATAATGTATGGAAATACCCCCCTGTAACCAGTGTGCCATGCTGTTTTTCTGGTAGCTGGGATCAAAACACATCTACAGGAGCAGTTTAAGAAAAATCGTTCGAGTCAGAAGAGCTCCAGAATTTTTTGAAATCTCGGCCATATGAAATTTTTCAGTTTTTTGACCATAATGTATGGAAATACCCCCCTGTAACCAGTGTGCCATGCTGTTTTTCTGGTAGCTGGGATCAAAACACATCTACAGGAGCAGTTTTTCTGGTAGCAAATCTAGGATCTGGGTGCCTCGTCCCAACAAAGAACATTTCAAAAGAAATTTTTTGTACATCACACCGAAGCTAGTTAATCAATTACCAATGGGCATTTTAAACGCAGTTACGCTGACTGAATTTTGTAGGCTGTTAAAAGAATGGCTCTTTACAGTCATTGATGTTGAGAGTCTGTTTAAAACGATTATGTAGTTTGTCAAAAAAATTTTATTATTTTCTTTTTTTTATTTTTATTTTATTAATTATAAGCTTAATTGAGCTATTTTTACTCAATTTCTATCATGTTGTGGTATGTTGTGTGTAATTCATATTTACTTTTATATGATTTTTATTTTTATAGTTATTTTTTATTTTATTTTATTTTTTATTTTATTTAATGTGTTTATATTTTGATTTTTGATTTTATTTTTATTTTGTCTAATTCTATTTTTATTTTTTATTTTTAGTCTTATTTCTATTTTTTCTAACTTTATATGTATGAATCGTGGCTCCGTGACATTTTTTTTTAAAAATTAGGAGTTCACTAATAAATAAAAAAAAAAAAAAAAAAAAAAACAAGTTTAAGAAAAATCGTTCGAGTCAGAAGAGCTCCAGAATTTTTTGAAATCTCGGCCATATGAAATTTTTCAGTTTTTTGACCATAATGTATGGAAATACCCCCCTGTAACCAGTGTGCCATTCTGTTTTTCTGGTAGCTGGGATCAAAACACATCTACAAGAGCAGTTTAAGAAAAATCGTTCGAGTCTGAAGAGCTCCAGAATTTTTTGAAATCTCGGCCATATGAAATTTTTCAGTTTTTTGACCATAATGTATGGAAATACCCCCCTGTAACCAGTGTGCCATGCTGTTTTTCTGGTAGCTGGGATCAAAACACATCTACCGGAGCAGCTTAAGAAAAACCGTTCGAGTCTGAAGAGCTCCAGAATTTTTTGAAATCTCGGCCATATGAAATTTTTCAGTTTTTTGACCATAATGTATGGAAATACCCCCCTGTAACCACTGTGCCATGCTGTTTTTCTGGTAGCTGGGATCAAAATACATCTACAGGAGCAGTTTAAGAAAAATCGTTTGATTCAGAAGAGCTCCAGAATTTTTTGAAATCTCGGCCATATGAAATTTTTCAGTTTTTTGACCATAATGTAGGGAAATACCCCCCTGTAACCAGTGTGCCATGCGGTTTTTCTGGTAGCTGGGATCAAAACACATCTACAGGAGCAGTTTAGGAAAAATCGTTCGAGTCAGAAGAGCTCCAGAATTTTTTGAAATCTCGGCCATATGAAATTTTTCAGTTTTTTGACCATAATGTATGGAAATACCCCCCTGTAACCACTGTGCCATGCTGTTTTTCTGGTAGCTGGGATCAAAACACATCTACAAGAGCAGTTTAAGAAAAATCGTTCGAGTCAGAAGAGCTCCAGAATTTTATGAAATCTCGGCCATATGAAATTTTTCAGTTTTTTGACCATAATGTATGGCCTGTAACCAGTGTGCCATGCTCTTTTTCGGGTAGCTGGTATTCAAACACACACCTACAGGAGCCAAGAAAGTTATAAAGAACTACGCTTTGAAAGATCTAAGACTATACTTGCTTGCTACATTCAGTTGTCGTTTGGCGAAGAACTTCATTAGCGAGCGTAATTTGAAATGAACTAATAATGCTCTTTCTTTGAAAAAGGACCAAGTAAGAATTTTGTACGGTTCATGGTTGATTTAACGGGCAACTCCATCGAATGGGTTTATCTCAGGGTGTTGTTTTTGACTACTGTCTTGAGGAATATGATGACTTCTTGCACTTTGTGTGCAGTTGTGCAACTTTAAATATTCTTCGGCTTCAGGTTATCAGCTGTAGATCTATTAATGTAAATCACTTGTCCTCCATACCTTGGTTCAAACTTGTACAGTTTGCTAAGGCTGCAGTGCGCTTCTGCGAACTATGATAGAATGCTGGGTTTGCACCATGGGCCGTCCCGGCATTGAGTGCGGAAACCGTATGGGTTTCAACCAATAAAAAAATAAAAAAAAAACTATTAGAATGAAGGAGATGGTCGATATATTTAGTTAGGTGAAGCCAAAAATGTAGAAAAGCTACTGCACGTTCAAATATCGATTGGTAAATTATTAAAAATTATTGGCAAAACAATATTGAAAGTTGTTTCAAGACGGGTCCCACAGGTGTATCAAATCATTTAATTGCCGTTAAGATCGATACTCTCACTGGATTTATTTAACATAAACCGTAGCGAATTTCGTTGCAAAAATGCTCGAACGATCAGATACTTATGTCAGATATTTTTATAGATTTATAGTTCCTTAAGAAATAGACACAAGTGAATGCGAAAGGAGTCCAGATAAAATCATTGACAAACATCTACAAATGTAGTATATTGATAACAAATCAATTTTTATATATCAATGAATCTCTTTTTTTACAAGTTCGAGTTCATTGGGTTTAATCTCTTAGTGTTTTCACTTAAGGTTTAACTCTCTATTCAGAGTTCTTTTCAACTTTCCCTCACGGTACTTCTTCGCTATCAGTCTCATGGTTATATTAAGTCGTAGATGGAGTTTACCACCAACTTGGTGCTTAACACAACTCTCTAGAGATATCTGCTTATACAAGTTTATATTTACTACGGGTCTGACACCCTCTGTGGGTAAATGGCCCCATTTAAGATGGACTTGAATCTATAATCAAAATGCATAAGATGACAGACATTCCTTTACATTGAATTTCCATTCTACCAATAATCAGTAAAAGGATTTAATGCTGAGGTATTCCCATTCCGCTTGCCGCTACTAGGAATCTTAGTTAATCTATTTTTCTCTTTGAAAAGTTCGCAAAGGTGCCATATTTATTTATATTGCGGAAATTCCAAGGGTCACAAAATTATCAAAGCTCGCGTTATCGTTGCTAACAGGGTCCTTAACTTAATCACAAAGAGAAAATAACCATCCTTTTAACGACTTTCCCTGAAGAATTTATTTTCCACCAAATAAATTTTACATATTAAAAAAGTCTGGGATGGGTATTATGGTACCAACTGTACATTTTTGTGATAACGAAAAAGTCTGGGATGTATAAATGTAAAAACATTCTGGGCTGAACCCACTGAACAAATTAAATAATTTTAAAAAGTCTGGGATGGATTATTTACGCACAAGTTGTCAGAGGAATTTTTAAAAAATCCCGATGAAATCTTGCGATTTCTTCAAGGGGGTTCCATAACGCAAAGTAGATGGTACATATCGAGTTCTGTGCAATTTCGAGATCAGTGACCTGATGAAGATCCCCGATATTGTACATGAAATAATCTCTTCTCATGAAAGAAGAGCCACAATGTAGAGAACGACTTGTTTTCTTCAGATTGTCTAAGACAATATGAAGACCAAGCTTAGGATCGAAACCGTTGGAGCCAAATTGTTGACACAGTAAGGAGCCAGTAATGGCAACAAACTATTATTATTAATATTGATAAAATAAATACGTACATACAATAATGTACTCGTATATGTATGTATTTTGATAAATTTTTATGTGTGCATTTCACTCAGTAACCTAATTTTCTTTAATTTTAAAACAATTTAAATACCTTTATGCTGCATAGGAAGAGATCATCATATTATTCGTCCTTTTAATACTTCAAGTGAAAGCAAATGAAAAAAATTAATCATTCTTGCGCATCCCTACAAATATGAAATTTTCTTTTTTCTTTTTTTTTTTTTTATTTTTAAATAGTGAACTCCTAATTTTTTAAAAAAATGTCACGGAGCCACGATTCATACATATAAAGTTACAAAAAAATAGAAATAAGACTAAAAATAAAAATAAAAATAGAATTAGACAAAATAAAAATAAAATCAAAAAACAAAATATAAACACATTAAATAAAAAAAAAATAAAATAACTATAAAAATGAAAATCATATAAAAGTAAATATGAATTACACACAACATACAACAACATGATAGAAATATGAGTAAAATAGCTCAATTAAGCATATAATTAAAAAAACAAAATTTGTTGACAAAGCTACATAATCGTTTTAAACAGACTCTCAACATCAATGACTGTAAAGAGCCATTCTTTTAACAGCCTACAAAATTCAGTCAGCGTAACTGCGTTTAAAATGCCCATTGGTAATTGACTAACTAGCTTCGGTGTGATGTACAAAAAATTTCTTTTGAAATGTTCTTTGTTGGGACGAGGCACCCAGACCCTAGATTTGTTCCGTAACATATATGGTCCACTAATATCCACACCACGAAAACGATTTCCGCTCCTAATATAATGCATTTTAAATACTTTGTAAACATACAGATGACGCAGAGGCAGTATCTTATTATTTACAAAAATGGGAAACGATGGTGAAGTCCTGGGTAAATAATTTATGGACCTCAAAACTGCTTTTTGGATGATCATCAAAGGTTTGATATTGGTAAAAAAAATTCCACCCCAACATATTAAACCATATTGAAGGTGGGAACCAAATATTGCAAAATAAAGACATTTCAAAAAATCCCGGCTACATATTTTACGCAAAAAATAAAAGGATCTTAATACCTGGCACAGTTTATTTTTTAAAATGCTCACATGTTCTTTAAAATTTAGTTGTGCATCAAGCATCACCCCTAGGTATTTAAAGGACTCCACAATTTCAATACGCACGCAAAGATCATTACACCCAGACCGATACAAACCAGACAATGATAAACCAATGGTTGAGAATCTCGGACAGTACCTCCAACACTGAAAGACATCAATTTGGACTTAGCGCTAAGAATCATCTCATGCACATAACACCATTTTTTCAGCAAGCACATATCCTCATTAATTTTCTCTTCCAACGTAGCCACATCATTATTCGTAGTGTACAGAAACGCCATATCATCCGCAAACGCGATGGTATCACCATTTACTCTAAGATCAAAAATCGAGTTACAGTAGATAATAAACAACAGCGGGCCCAAAACAGATCCTTGTGGAACCCCGACGTTCACAATTTTTTCATCACTATATGTATTATTAATAATTACACTTTGTACCCGATTTTGAAGATATGATCTAAAAAGAGAAAGTGCAACACCTCTGACACCGACATACGATAACTTAGCCAATAATACCTCATGATTTACTGTATCAAAAGCTTTAGTGAAGTCAATGAAAACAGCAGAAACTTTGCAGTTATTATTTAGGCCTTGCAGCAGCGGGGTTAAGAAAGATGTTAGGGCTTTCTCAGTTAACGAATTTTCTACAAAGCCAAACTGCCTCTTGTCCAGGAAATGTATTTTATCAAGGTAATTAAACAATCTATATTTGATAATTTTCTCAAAGATCTTCGAAAATGTGTTTAGTAATGTGATCGGACGATAATTATTCGGGTCATTTCGTGAATCTTTCTTAAAGAGAGGCTTAACAATGCCGAATTTTAATTTATCAGGGAAAACCCCCTCTGAAAAACACATATTAAAAATAAATACCAGAATATGGCAAATATTAGAAATAATAAGTTTAACCAATTTGCTTGATATCCCATCAATACCACAGGAGTTGCTAGATTTTAAGGCATTAACAGCAGCCATTATTTCCGCTTCACTAACTGGGAAAAAGAATAAATTTGAACTAGAATACCTCGACAGTACCAAATCACATCTAACAGTATCGTCCAAAATCACATTTTCATAATTCTCAGTAATGATTGCGTGAGGTATTCGACAGAAATGGTCATTAAACGCATTTGCAATTTCAAACGAGTCAGAACTAACCAAATTGTCACCAATAACAATCGAAGTAACATTATTTGGGGTGCAACTATTATTCAAAACTTTATTTACAAGTTTCCACCTAGATTTCAAATCAATAGCTTCACTTAGCTTGATTTTAAAATACTGCTCTTTTGTGACCGGTATCAGAATTTTAATTTGGGAATTCAGCATGTTAAGACTCTCTTTAAAAACATTATTATTGGGATCTTTAGATAGTTTTTCAAAAAACTGTTTCTGCGATTTATCAATTTAAGTAGGGAGTCGGACATCCAGGGCTTTAGCCTAAAATTACGTCGTTTAACCTTGACAATAGATTTATGTTTACGAATAATTTTACTTAGTTTATTAATAAAACTTGTATAGGCTAAATTAGAATTACTCGAAGAAAATACTTCACTCCAACTACATAAACTGAGTGCCTCTGATAGATCCGAGAAATTAAATTTAGTCAGATACACTGGTTCGTATTTACTCCCTTGTTTTGAATCTCTTCTAATTTTAATACATAAGTGGATGGTATTATGATCAGTGACAAATAGCTGCAAAATTTGGATCTCAATATTGAAATTCTGAGAAACGGTTTCAGAGAAAATATGGTCAATACAGGAACTAGAGGATGGTCTAGTTACACAATTCAAACGGGATTCCAAACCGGCCGATGAGCATACAACCAGATAATCATCCTTTGCCTGCGATTCCTTCAGCAAATCCAAGTTTATATCTCCAAGCAGGATCTTATGATTGGCTCTATCAGTATCAAAGAAATTCTTTAATTCATTTAAAAACGACTCAAACGTACACGAACAAAGCACACTTTAATACTACCAAGTTGAATAACAATTTTCATAACATCAGCAGAAGAGAACTTAAGCATGAATACCTGATGATCCAAATCCGATTTCACAAACGCAGCTACGCCACCAGCCGGGACGAGGCACCCAGACCCTAGATTTGTTCCGTAACATATATGGTCCACTAATATCCACACCACGAAAACGATTTCCGCTCCTAATATAATGCATTTTAAATACTTTGTAAACATACAGATGACGCAGAGGCAGTATCTTATTATTTACAAAAATGGGAAACGATGGTGAAGTCCTGGGTAAATAATTTATGGACCTCAAAACTGCTTTTTGGATGATCATCAAAGGTTTGATATTGGTCAAAAAAATTCCACCCCAACATATTAAACCATATTGAAGGTGGGAACCAAATATTGCAAAATAAAGACATTTCAAAAAATCCCGGCTACATATTTTACGCAAAAAATAAAAGGATCTTAATACCTGGCACAGTTTCTTTTTTAAAATGCTCACATGTTCTTTAAAATTTAGTTGTGCATCAAGCATCACCCCTAGGTATTTAAAGGACTCCACAATTTCAATACGCACGCAAAGATCATTACACCCAGACCGATACAAACCAGACAATGATAAACCAATGGTTGAGAATCTCGGATAGTACCTCCAACACTGAAAGACATCAATTTGGACTTAGCGCTAAGAATCATCTCATGCACATAACACCATTTTTTCAGCAAGCACATATCCAGCTCGATAATTATCATTACAATTAGCATAGAAGGAAAACCCATCAAGGCTGTAATCTGAGATTTCAGAACTTGAGATCCATGTTTCAGTGAAAAATAAACAGTCAAAATCTAAATTAATCGCATTGAATGTTCTATTCCTACATAGAACACAAAACTTTTAATAGCAAACCAAATTTTGTCTCCTCATTTCAATTACAGTTTTATTATCATGATCATTAAAAGAGAAAATAGTTACATATGTACAAAATAAATGGTCACAATGTTTCTTATTCGCTTAAAGGGCATGTTCGTAATTATTTTTTAATTATATT
The DNA here is from genome assembly GCA_951394425.1 of Tipula unca. Lineage (NCBI taxonomy): Eukaryota > Metazoa > Arthropoda > Insecta > Diptera > Tipulidae > Tipula > Tipula unca. The sequence continues at coordinate 13,333,983 of OX596380.1, forward strand.
ATGATATGATCCCGTATAAAAGTTATCGGATATAGAAAGATAAACGAAAATATGTATAAGAAAAATAACTATATAAAATTTCATATGGCGGAGATTTCAAAAAATTCTGGAGCTCTTCAAACTCGAACGATTTTTCTTAAACTGCTCCTGTAGATGTGTTTTGATCCCAGCTACCAGAAAAACAGCATGGCACACTGGTTACAGGGGGGTATTTCCATACATTATGGTCAAAAAACTGAAAAATTTCATATGGCCGAGATTTCAAAAAATTCTGGAGCTCTTCTGACTCGAACGAATTTTCTTAAACTGCTCCTGTAGATGTGTTTTGATCTCAGCTACCAGAAAAACAGCATGGCACACTGGTTACAGGGGGGTATTTCCATACATTATGGTCAAAAAACTGAAAAATTTCATATGGCCGAGATTTCAAAAAATTATGGAGCTCTTCAGACTCGAACGATTTTTCTTAAACTACTCCTGTAGATGTGTTTTGATCCCAGCTATCAGAAAAACAGCATGGCACAGTGGTTACAGGGGGGTATTTCCATACATTATGGTCAAAAAACTGAAAAATTTCATATGACCGAGATTTCAAAAAATTCTGGAGCTCTTCAGACTCGAACGATTTTTCTTAAACTGCTCCTGTAGATGTGTTGTGATCTCAGCTACCAGAAAAACAGCATGGCACTCTGGTTACAGGGGGGTATTTCCATACATTATGGTCAAAAAACTGAAAAATTTCATATGGCCGAGATTTCAAAAAATTCTGGAGCTCTTCTGACTCGAACGATTTTTCTTAAACTGCTCCTGTAGATGTGTTTTGATCCCAGCTACCAGAAAAACAGCATGGCACACTGGTTACAGGGGGGTATTTCCATACATTATGGTCAAAAACTGAAAAATTTCATATGGCCGAGATTTCAAAAAATTCTGGAGCTCTTCAGACTCGAACGATTTTTCTTAAACTGCTCCTGTAGATGTATTTTGATCCCAGCTACCATACAAACAGCATGGCACACTGGTTACAGGGGGGTATTTCCATACATTATGGTCAAAAAACTGAAAAATTTCATATGGCCGAGATTTCAAAAAATTCTGAAGCTCTTCTGACTCGAACGATTTTTTTTAAACTGCTCCTGTAGATGTGTCATGATCCCAGCTATCAGAAAAACAGCACATCATATTGGTTACATATTGGTTTTTTTATGAGAAATTATTAATAAAAAATTGGCATGTAGTTCAAAATATAAAATATTTTGTTTGGTACAAATAATTTATTAAAAGTTTATAAATTTTCTGCTAACGTTTAATTAGTTGTTACAAAAATTCTTCTAAAATAACGCACAAATTTATAATTTTTCTGCTAGTTAATAAAATTACAGCAGAAAAAATTCTCTTTATCTATAGTACTGCTCTTGGTGGTGAGTAGAAAAAATACATTTTTTCTGCTGAAAATTTTCTGCTATCTTATACTGCATCAAATATAGTCGACAAACATAGTACGAAAAACGAGCCGCGGGATCAAAGCGTGGGTTCACCACAAACAGTCGCGGAATACAACAGAAAGGCGAAAATCATATAAGAAATTTTCGAATCCCGTGCCACGAAAAACAGTGTTGAGAGATCTAGAAATAAATTGACTCAACGAAAAATAGTCTATTTTGTACTGAAAATATTTTTTCCATTTACTATAATTGATAAATAATTACCGATACCGGTATAATGAATGACCAAGAATGGTCCTAAAGAAATCCCAATCAGTTTTCTTTCTATTTCTGAAGGATGGTTTGCTAGTGGGTTTTGTATCCACTACATACTGAAGATAAAAGTGGTTAGAAAAGGAATGATCTTCGGACACTTTCCAGTTCAATACGCTCTCCTTAATAAAATCTGAGACAAGTGTTGAAATTTGTACTTCCCTAAATTGAGTGATGCGCATTAGCATCACTGCCCATGATGACTCCTACTTTTCGTGTTTGAACCTCCGTTATTGCACTGCCCAACCTACCTGGTGGTATATTTTCCTCCTCGTATGATAGGTAGGCTGATATAAGCCAGACGTTGATTTGAAGGATCTTAAACATTAGATAGTGGTTACCTCCACCACTGTTGATTGAGACTCCGATTCGTCCATTTGGACACTGACAGCGATTCGTCCATTTGGAGCGAATAATGCAGCTCCAATGATCTCGATATCTCCGAACATACGAATAGTGTCTCCTGAGCGTTTTCCGGGATGCTCTAGATTTCTGGGTCACCAACACCAGGCGGGACTCCAAAAGTGGTTTCCCCCTCTGCTGCACATGCCCCATCTGTCGGTTTCATCACGCTTATAAACCTTGACCATAATCGCTCCAAATTCATAGCTGATTACCCCTCCAGATTTTGACAGAGCAGCCAAAGATTCTCTGTTCACGTTTTTCGCGACAACAAAAATTTTAAATTCCCCTATTGAAAAAATTCCGATTTCACTATGAAATTTAAAAATATGCGACGGCGCATTGTTTTAAATAAAGTCGCCCAATATACGACTGCTATTGAGGTGACGAGTGCTAATAATTCGTACAATAATAATATTTGAGTTTTCATTTTTGAATTTTTTCATTGTTAAATTTTATGTTTAATTTTTGATTATATTAATTTTAATATAATTAATTTAATATAATAAATATAATTTACAATTATATATTAATATAATATTTTTTTGTCAGGTGTGGAGAGATTTTATATACCACACTAAAAACCAAATTAGAGCCAATAAAAAAGCGATTTCGGGAACTGGAGGGGGGCCATACAGGGTAAACCCGCTAAGCAATTTGGAAGAGCGGGTAAATGGTTTACTTGATTGATTGCAAATCATTTTGATTTCGAGGCACCATCAAACCTAATTTTAATAAGCAACCCTACTGAAACTTCGAATATTCAAATCGCCTTCAAGTAACATCACCGAAAAAACATTTAACGATGAAAATCAAGAACCACCCACACTGGAACCACCGACAGCCAACGTGCCAACAACAGAAACACATATTTCACATACCGAAATTAATAGGCCGAGAAAAAACAGGAAGCCGAAGGAAACTTCGAAAAGTTTTTTAAAAAAACAGCTTCATTCTAATTCGGAATTCTATAAAAGACAAATATTGTTCTTAGAAACACAAGAAAATCAAAGAACAGAAATTATAAAAGTACTTAAGGACGTTCGGAACGTAAAAAAAGATATTAGAAAGGAAAAGCAAAAAAAATTAGCTTTCGAGAAAGAGAAATGGAAGGCTAAACAAGAAATGATATACTAAAGAAATATAAGCAAAAGGCCCAAGCTTTACAGTTAAAGGAAAGGGAGTTGGATTTGAAGCAACATGCATTGGAGGCACAGAGATAGTTTTAGTAAACTAAACACCATTTTTATAAAATACTGTACTATATTTATTTTGAAATTTAAAAGACTGAATTAATAAATTTAATGAAATGAAATTAAATATAAATAATACAAAATTGCATTGATTTTTTACGGTGATTACGATGAATAGAGATCATTTGGGCTGCTTGCTGCAGATTTCCGATTTAGAGCTCCATTGAGAGCTCCCGGATATGTAGCAGGCATCTCCAACGGCCTTTCAATATACCAAACATGCGTTCGATTATAGAACGTGCTTTGGCATGTGCTGTATTAAATAGAGATTCAGCCGAGCCCTCTGTTGTTTTCCTGTATGAAGTCATTATCCAAGACGCCAATGGATATCCGGAATCGCCTAAACATTCAATTAGTTAGTAATATAAAATTAACATAATATTTTTTAAATTACCTAGAATCCATGAACAGGCATCTCGTCTCCAATCCTGCTTCATAACTTTGCGATTTCATGCTCCAAATCACGAAACGCGGATCGACAGAAGTGATTTTGTTTCTGTAGTCACACGTCTAAATATAAATAACAGCATAAGCAATTTATATGTTTGTTTATATGTTTAGAATACTTACGATCATAAATCGTCTAAGCTGTGTGATCTTCTTCTATTCAAAAAATGATGTACATCATGTTCTGGCCGTATAATATTGATGTGCGTGCCATCTACACAATCTATCACGCCAGTTTTGTTTAAAAAATATACCTTGGACTGTGACTTTTCCTCATTCGACAATTTAAATTTGATATATGTATTTGTTACATAAGGTGGATTGCAATATGTTTAAGGTTTCTGTCATTACTACAGAAACGGTAGATTGAGCCATACCGATCATGTAATCCTATTCCACTCCTTGCTGGTACGACCCTTCACCCCAAAAAACGTAATGTTGCTCGAATGATTTTATATTACCTTTTATTTGGCATGTCAATCTACATTTGAAGTGTCCCGTAAACGTTTTCTTTGCAGATATGCCGGTGTTATTTCATCGTCGGAATCATTGCCACTATACTGTGCATAAAAAATGCTACACTTGCTTCCATTTCACGGGCACACAATTAAATAATTTATTTCACTTTATTAGAAATTTAAATAAATTTATGAAAATATTGGAAAAATTTACAAAACACAATATGTTTTAAGTTTGGCTTAAATAAAATGGCGACGTGGTCGAACTGGTCGATATTGTCGAAAAAAAAGTGATGTCAAAAATTTCATAATAGACCCCCAGGATCTCCTTAGGGTTGCTTGGCTCTGCAGGAATCCAGGCTCATACCATAGGCCTGCAGGGAATTTCTTCCCTCGTCACCACTTCCAATTTGGCGCACGGCCAGACTTCACCCAGGCTGCCGATCACCTTTTTGTAGAGGGTCACAGACCTTTCGTCGGCACAGTCAGTTTAACGTGACCCCGGTGCCACCCTCCGTCTCGGCAGGACGATGTTTAGGAAGGTGGCGGCTAATGTCTTCTCCACCTTCCACCAGTTAAGGGCCGTAATGCTTCCATCTTCTTGAGCCCTGTCAGCGACTGCCATGATCAGGTGCTCTATTAGCACTTCCTTGAAGGGTCTGAAGGGTCATTCGTCTTGCCCACATAAGCGTATCCTTATCTCTATCCGTTCTTTGCCCCAACGGAATGTGGTTGATCTTGGAGGTCATGCGCCAGGCTCACTTCCTGGTCTGGTAGTTTAATACTTGTGGGCCAGGATTTGTGCCTTTGCCCTTTGGTTTCGAGAGGTCAGCCTTGTTTGTGCTTATGCCTCCTTTTGCGCTTTGGAGACCGGGCCTAAAGACCGATGTCTCCGCCGCACTAGATACTGTTTTTTAAAGAGGGCCGGTCTCTTTTGGTTTTTTGTTTTGATGATCCATAATAGGTCCCAGCAGTAGCGGAGAAAGGAGGTCCAAGTATGAGGGCGCCAAGTATGCGGATACACCGTTAGAGACTGGGCTAGTTTTTAGACTGGGCCCCCAAAAAGTAATGGTATGTAAGTATATATGAAGGTGTGACCCAAATATTTCCTTCACCGTAAAATATACAAACAGTATACAGAATTTTTTTTATAAGCTGTTAAATTATTACTATAACGTGAAATCGCGAGATTAAAAGCCAACAATATAATTATTTCATCTATTTAAATTTATTTTTATTTTTTATTTTTATTATTATTTCGGTGTGATTATGTGATTTTGTTGTAGGCGCCATTTAATGACCTTCGATAATCATTTACTTTTTGAAATTATCTTACATTTTTTTTTGTGTTTTTTGTTTGTTCTTCTTCTTAAAATACACAGAACTATTTAAATACACAAAAATATAAACAACCTCAAATCGTCATATTTTATTGTATATTCTCGTCTAATTTGAAAATAAAATTTGAATGAATTTTGTGTAATTTGGGTAAATATTTTTGTCGGTGGGAATTTACCTTAAAATCGGTGTGTATACGTGACACTTTTTTTTTTTCGTTTTTTAGATATAACATTATGGCAATTGGGGCCTGTTGATTTAGTTAGTTAAATTAAGATTTATGCGTTGTTGTTGTCAACTATTTTTGTGTATTATGTAGATTTTAAAGTGGCACACCGCACAGCCGAAAAATATCAAGGGTAATTATTTTGTGTACATCCGTGTGTACATATATAATACATGTATGTTTCTATGTATATGTGTATGTATACACAAAGCAGAGAGAGGCTATTTGACATATAGGCATATACAGAACATGAACAGTTTATTGATTTTTCGAATTGAATTGTAATGTACTCAAATTTAAACACAGATTTGAATTAATTTTATGGGAAACTCATGTCATTTCGTATTCGCTTAGGGTAAAGACATGGCGCCAACAATTTTGTTTTTAAATTCGCTGTTTTGTGTGTTCTCTGCGTTTAGCGCAAAATTCATTTAATTGTATATATTTTAGTTTTTTAATACACACGAGAAAGGTCACCCTGAAGCTTGAACTATATATATGTATATATATATATATATATATATATATATAATAGGCGACGACAACACGACAACAACAATACTATGTTGAGAAATTAGTTTAGTGACATTGAATGGTTCCTAGTTAGTACCTATGTACAAAATTTTCCGCGTTCGCAATTATACTTGACTTTGTCTAAATTCTGGAGCCAATCTTATTTTTATTTGACTACGTTTTGGGTGATTTTCAATTGTCATCGAATGAACTTGTTCACTTGATCCCAAAAATAGTTGCACATTTAACAACCTGATACCGTCCCTGCCGCTTGGAAGCTCATATTCGTCTATGCTATCTTGGTTTGTTTAGGTCGGTTAGACACAAGGTCCCCATATGATGATTCAAATTTTATATCTTCAGGTTTACAACTGTCTTCAGTTTCATTGGTAACTGTGCCTTAGGTTGGTCGCCTAGTGTACAGTCATATGGTACGTGGTCTAATGTCTCCTCAAAGTAACCACATTCACAGGTGCCATTTTCTGGTTTATTCATTCTATGAAAGTAGGAGGTTATTTTGCCGTGGCCCGTTAACATCTGCACGGTGCATTTCAGCCTAGCTTTTTTTGCAATCTTTCATCAATGTTTGGCAAGAAACTAAAAGTTGTATATTGCAGTCTATCGAGTTGGTCTACCTTTCCTGGCACTATGCTATCGATGCTTTCCGTGTTTGTTTCTTTAGTGAGCTTTGAGTTTGGCTTATCTGATTGCCTATAGAATTCTTCATCTTGGTCAAAATTTGCAACTCTGTCTTTCAATAATATATCAATTGGGATTACTCCAGGGAATACAATAACCGTTTAAGTCAAAACCGTTCGTTGTAATCATATGCAGAATATATATTTGGGCACTGACTAATGTGTTCCGATAGTGACAATTCATTCGGTCTGACTATCAGGCATATGCACAATATGTCATGGAAGCAACTACTACCTAGGCCTTGGTATATTGTAGTGAGTGTACCTTGATTTAGGCCCACGATTTTCTCGTTATTCGTTTAAGAACCGAGAAAATTTTATTACTGTTCTCTGCTACTCCTTTAACATGTGAAATGACTCCAAGCCATTCGTCAAAATTCACTCCCAACCACTTTACCGTCTTTACCATCTCTGACTGGGTGCGGAGTCAACCATCATGTGAATACCGTATCGTCATGGTATTCAATATGGTAGAGTTTCTGTCATCTCCTTTTCTAATGTTTGCTAACTTTCGAGGTTTTTGGAAAAACTGTTTGATCCAAACAATCATTCATGAAATATGGTGATACTTGACCCTAGTACAGGCCACGAACGCTGTATCGCTGACTTCGATGTTGTCTAGGCCTGGAGCTTTCCTGGTTTACAGGGACATGATTGCGGACGTGGATTTTTCATTGCTGAAGTCATTGTTTTCATTGCATGCCACATAGATTAATCGTTTGCGAATGCGCTCCCTTGTTACTGAATCTAGTTCCTTTACGTTTGGTAGTCAGCTCGCAAGACCACCAAGGCAATTTGGTTTGACCTGCTCGTTTCTTACAGGATTATTTTCATTACAGGCACTGATATGGGTAAGCTTGTTATTCTCTGCTCAACTCTATCTAAATCTGTTTTATTTGCAATACGTAGGTTCTGCATTAATCGACTCCACTTGGATTCCAGTACATTTGGAAAATTTTCCCAATTTGCATATTTTATCGCGTATCGCTAAACTCTATTTGATTACTGCGGTTATCATTGTGAGAACAATGGCTTAATAGTCGAGTTCTCTTGTACTTCTCATTTGGATACCCTTCTCAGCAGACCATCCGTTATTAATGTTAGATCAATATTTCAGTCGCCGTTATGGGAATAAGTACTTGGCTTGCCATCTGCATTGATAATGAAGAGTCCCTATAGCTTCAAACTCTTCTACGGGATAACATCTTTCGTTCGTGTCTTTATTATCCCATATAATTTAGATTTAGACCATCCATGCTCTTGAGACCATCCATGCTCTTAACCAGCCTATTTATATAATCCACATGATCATCAGAGTGTTGGAAGTACCTTTTTATATGCTTTGCATACTTTGCTACACGAAGAATAAGTTTCGGACAAACCTTATGATCAACGATCATCTCTCTCAGCAATGTCCGCATATTGAATTTTGCAGAACAGAAGGCGATACTTCAATGACCTTGATTATGATCTAACCATTACTCTGCTTTATTATTGAGATTTTAATGTTCTCGATAGTTTTCGACTACATACGTGCACATCACCTATGATGACATTCGTTTTTCTAGTAGCGATGCTACCAGGCCACGCTCGGTTAAGGCCGAACTGTTCAGGAAGAATTCAAGATCTTCCTGTTTCACAGTATTGATCAGAATACCATCTCTGATATTGCTGCCCTTTCTTAATGTGATATTTGATTTTGCGATTCTTCACGTCTCCGCTGTTTCCGTAGAAAGACTCTTTAGCCGCAATTGGTTTGACAGTGAGAAGTTTTAACGGTTGCCACTGGGTCATTCTGACTAAACTCTTAGCTTTAGCACTTGGACAATGGAGTGGTACCTGTATTGCTGCATTTTTCATTGTTTGTGTTCTGTTAGGCCCTTCATTTTAGCTGGAGGTACAAAGTTCCGGATGACAGAGAAGTCGTCCAAGAGTCTCGTTCCGTTTAAACGACAATGTAATGTTCATAATAATGTTTGAATTTCGTTTTAAAAATAATAGACAATACTAATTACTTACCCCTCGTGGGGGCCATCTTTTCGCCATCCTCCCCAATCATCATAATATTTCAACCTATTCCTGAAACTATGGACTACTGACATCTTGAAAGTCCAAATCAGCAATAAAGAGCAATGGATCATTTTGAAAAAATGGCAGAATATTAGTCCCAAAATAATAGAGAAGCTTGTGCCACACGGCGAAGGTGGCCTTATGAATAATTGTATATGATTTTAACTATTCTTTTGACTTTGCTAGAAATCATTACTTAACAATAAAATGGTGAGCTCCACCTTGCTTAGCCACCTCTACGATTACCGGCCTACGATTACCAACCTTCAATTAGTTAGTGTAGCCATCTTTTAAATTTCCGATTAATCAGGGAACATCGGCGGGTATATATTCATCTATAGGGCTATGATCGCAGCTTCATGTATATACCATCACTTATATGAAATACTTAAATTTTTTAATGCCAAATTTTAGTCGACCTTTCCAAGCACTCGCATATAGCAAAAGACACGAAAAATTATCTTGTACCAGTGCTAAACAAATTTTCGTGTGGTTTACTATGTGAGCGTTTCGCAAGGTCGACTAAAATTTGGTATCGATATATTTTTTGAAATAACACATTTCGCCATCTAACTTCACTCTCGTGTAATTTATTGTTGTACATTTGTGTTTGAATCTATAATACACAAAGACCGTGCGTTGACGTGCGTTTTTCTTTAATTTTCAATTTTTTCTCGTATATATCATTCTAACAAAATCACTTAAATCGGTTTATTGAAGACCAACCAATAATTTCAGAGATAGAATAATAATTTTTAAAGCAGTTTTGTGCGAATTTAAAGTTTGAATGAAGTTTAGTGTTTTGAAAAACGTGAGTTATCTAAATGATTTAATTTTTTAAATTAGTCACAAAAAAAGCAAATTGAAAGCATTAATATGCTTGTTTGTGTGTTTAGCGCAAATTTAATTTAATTTGTGTATAATTGTATATATATACGTCACCCTGAAGCGCAAAACAAATTTTGGCTACTCGAATGGGACATTAAACAAATATTTATAATAACAACAACAGTATACGGCATTGACTCTGCATATAGCTTTACAAAAATTTTCCGCATCAAAACAACGTTGACGCAAACCAAAATTCTGGGTAAATTAAAATTATTCACGTAACGTATTTTTCCATTCTATATAGTGCGAGATTAGATCGCGCAAATTAAAAATCATGTTATTGACATTGAAATGGAAGCATATCGCGTATATCTAAACTATATACTCTCTTAATCTTTGGATATTTAGTCGAATTACAAAACATATATTTATATATATGTACATATGTACATATTCAAATATCCGGTTGAATGTGAATGTATACCGCTGCGATAAAATTGATTAGCATATTATGTATTTGTCTCAATTTGGAATTGGAATCGAAAATGTGTTTATTAAGATGTCAACCGATTTTAATTTTTTTAAATTTTATTTTAAAGAAGATCTACTTTACTACTCTACTCGCACTAAAAAAAAATTGATCTACTTAAACCATTTATATATACTTCTGCGGTGTTAAACCAATGTTATAATGACAACCACACAACAACTATACACACATCGCGCTATGGCCAATAATAATAATAAAAAGCTTATCATAATTAAAAATCAACTTTTCTACTGTGGTAACACAATAAAAAAAAAATCTTCTTAACTGGTTACTTTTGTTGTTGTTGTTGTTGTTGTCAACTCTATATATACGTATAAGTATACATACATATATACATAATATACAAAGTGGGTTGCATTCACTCGATTGAGCCGCGATCGATTGTATATATCTCGATCTATACATGTATAATACGCAAATTTAAAGAGATTAAAAACTTAAGCTGTTGACAATAAAAACAACAAAAACACAAATTGTAAAGCTTTTTTTATTGCCACGACCGTAAACACCATTAATGGGCGATTTTATAAGTAAGAAAAAAAATATTAACTCTCTTTTTATGTGTCGAGATCGATTGTGATCGACATAACAATAGCAATCCACTGATCGCAAAGGTGTAAATTTGGAAGAGTTTGGCACCCTCCTTTTTTTAAACGATTAAAGAGCTGCAAATGGAAGCAATACTATAGTTAAGGCTCTATATAGTTTACCTAAAACATAAATCAAAATGGATGTCGATATCTAAATGCCCTAAAACGTGTCTAAAATTAAATTATAAAATAGTGAAAGCCTCCGCTATGGAAATTTTTAAGTCATTCTCTGCGCCTACCATATGGTGGCTATCCTTTCAGAGATCGCTGCACAATTCGTTCTGGATCAACACTCATAACGTAATCGAGCCGGCGTACTCGAGATTTTATTTCATGTACAATATCGGGGATCTTCATCAGATCTCTAATCTCGATATCGTACAGAGTAATCACACGCATGTGTCTTCTCTCAAATGTAAGGAGCCATCTGTCGTACTCATCCAAACTTAACAACGGGCCTGATCAACACTTTGTACACCTTCAACTTCACGGCATTTGGCAGGTGTTTAGATTTTAGCAGTGCGGCCTTAGAAGATACAAAGATTGCCTACAAAACTGATTTTCACATTGAGAAGTTCTTTATTCCGGTAAGCGACTTTCATTTATTATAACTGATCAATAAGATTAAGATCCTAAAGTTAACCAGTGGTAATAGCACCAGCTGTTTTGTAGAAAAAACACGCGATTTTGAACAGGTTTTGTTCTGTGTCTTAAAAGTCAGTATTTTTACAACAAATAGCAGAAGGTTTACAAAAAGCTTCTCTACCTGAATTAACATTGCGGTTAAATAGTATTGACGATTATTTTTCACAATTTATTAAACTACAGGATGGAATTAGACGAGACCGAAATCGATCAGAATACACGTGCAAATATCGAAGAAATATATTGGGTAAACCATCATCAATCGGGGGAAGCAACATAATTCGAAAAATAGCCCAAAGCTATCTAAAATGTGTAGAATCCAAAGGAGCTGAATCAAGTCATGGGCAACCGTCCAAACCTAATATTAGAATTAGTCAGACCATTTTACAAGGTTGGAGTGAATTACGCCGGCTCTTTCCAAACACATTTAATTAGAGAAATAGGGCATGAAAGATATAAAAGCTATACATGTACATATTTTTGTCTTTTTGGCCACGAAAGCAGTTCATATTGAGTTGGTCTCTGACCTAATCATGGAGGATTACATCACTGGTATTCGGAGGTTTGTTGTACACAGAAAAGTTATTCCTTTGGAGTTCGTAATCATCTATAAGATTTTTCTATTTTTAAGACAAAATGCTAAAACTGTATCTAAATTTCTTTTGAGATACATTCAGGATCAGACAATCAGACACCCTGAACTCTGTCCACCTCCTGGGAATACAGACCGTCCTTAAACACCCTTTCAAGATTACTTCTAGCCAGGGGAGAGTAATCCATAAATTGTTTTGAACTTCCGCTGGTATAATTCAGTCAATACCAGCTGATTTATACGGTTTGAAACCTTCAAGTGCCCATAGGATCCGTTTTTTAGTTACGATATCTTCTTCTTCTTATTATAGTCGCAATGAATCTGTTTCTCGATGAGTAAAGAAAGTGAGTTTCGATGAGAAGTAGATAACTGGGACTGGTTGGATTAGTAACTGGGACGGTTTTAATTAAATAACTATGGGACTGGTTGGATTAGTAGACAGAACCATTCTAAGACGAGAGGTCTCGGAGACTTCTTTCATTTTATCACAGCAGAGCCTTAACGACCTCCGTTGTGCCTTCATTAATTATTTTTTGTATACTTTTAAGTCCTCCTTATAGGAGTCCCAATCTTGAGCCTCTCTCGTACTTTTGGCTCTATTAAAGGATTTCCTATACAAGCCTATCGGTAGGTCTCCAGTTCCTTGGACCACCATGATGATTACCCCTGGGCTTAACTATTCTGCAAGCAGCATTAAAAGACCGGTTGCAGGCACTATAGTGATAGTGTTTACTATACGCAATTCAGTTCCTCCACTGTCTTTTAGCATTTCCCTATACTTGCTCCAGTTTGTCCTTCTGGGATTCCTAAAAGCTTTCCGGGTAGCAGGAGAAACGATAAGACTGAATGTTACATATGTGGGTTCTTGTCCAATATTACACATCGAAATGTTAGTATTTAATAAGTACTCAAAAAATATCTCAGCCCTTTCGTTGATGTCTGTGCTGCCCCAGATTGTGTGATGCGCATTAGCATCACATCCAAGAACACCCCAATCTTCTTTATTTCAACTTCGAGAACCAGGTCCCTCAGGTTATCCGGCAGAACCTGTTTGTCCTGGCACCACGTCCTCTTCTGATAGAGAATGGATCATGTTGACCCTACTTACCAATTTAGACTCCCCGCTGCCGCAGGCTAATGTCTGTTGGTTCCATTGTATCACCGGTGTCGCCCGTATCGCTTCACCTTGTACTTGGTTCCAAGATGCTGGCAGCCTCATCCTTCCGCGAGTCCGACTGGTAATCCTCGTTATTCTACACTAGGGATCGGCGGCTGTCCTCTCCTAGTACAGCCACCTCGGAAACCTTCATTGATTGGATTGTCTCCGCTCCTGGTGCACCTGCCTCTTATGTTGCCGTCTTCTCCAGATTCCCCTGAGTGCATTTCAGCCTCGTAGTCTCTGAAGTTGGAAGACTTGGATTACTGATCCTAATTATTTTCAGGATCTCGTCTGGACTAGCCGGTTCGGTTGGTCGCCAGACGCGTGCTCTTGGCCTAGGAATCTCTTCAGCCATCAGCTTCGCATCTTGCCAAACCTCTGCTACCTCCGCTACTGCCTTCTTATATAGATCCACTGATCTAGCATTTGAGCACGCCGTCAGCTTAACGCGCCCTTGATACCATCCCCCATCTCTACACAATGGAGGGGGACCGAGTTCCGTGCGTTATACATACTAATCTCCATTTTTCCACAGTGATGCTCCGATCTTCATAACTCCTGTCAATGATGGCTAGCACCAACACACGCTCCTTCACAATGTCGTAAAACGACTTGTGTTTAGGCACCTTGTGAGAAGTCGCCTTCTGTGCCTGTAGTTTGGCTCGTTTGGTGTCGACCGCTGTCTTTTCGACACATGGTCTCTCTCCGAGCTGTTGCTGCCGACGGTGTTCTTGGCCCATACCACAGATTCTCTTTGTTCTGCCGTGAGCTTTATCTTAGTGGTTGCAGCCCACCTGGCCAGAATCCTGAACGCCGAGCGTCTATTCCTATAGCGCTGCTTTGACGGAGGGATGTTAATCGATCCAGCATCGCCCGCCTTGAAGAGTGCCGATTTCGGTTTTGTATAAACAAAAATTGACATAGTAGTCCCACTAGTAACGGAGAAATATTGGTCCGCCTGCGCAGAGATCCGTATACGCAGGTAAGGCTACTTACAACTGGAGGTCGCGAGGTATCCAGAGGGCTCCGTTTGCGACTGGGCTTTGTTAAATGGGCCCTCAGCGTGGTAGTTTGTTGGCACGGGTCCCGTAACCTTAAACCGGCCGATCTGCTGTCATTTACCGTGATCCCCCGCTCACCTAGGTCACTTTTGCCCACCCGTTCATAACGAACGTGAACCTGTGGAGCCAACGACATTTGAAATCTATTTAAATGTGTTCAATTTAAGGCGCCAGTCGTCTAATAGCTTAATCGAAAAAAAATTAAGCAACATGTAATCAAACATTGGTACATGGAATATTTTGGTAAACTTATTACCGCCAATATCCTCCAACACCTTCTTCTTGTTCGTCGTCGTCGTCTTAATAAATTTATCTAAATATTGATTTTATTAATTATTATTTCACAAATATCGATAAGTTTACTTTTGTTAAGGTGGTTTATCTAAACTTTCTCATATTTGTTATATTCTTTAATAATATATTTATTATTTATTTATCTAAGATCGCGTTATTTGTATTTGTACATCATCACGCTAACAAACACATACACACACAAAGATTTTTTTTTTTTTTTTTAGAGAGACAAACCAATTAATAAATCATCAAAATATAATTAAAAGTCAATAAATAACAAAACTCGTTAAATTTTAACGCCTCGCCGCTCGATTGGTATGTATATATGTATATATATGTACATAAGATGGTGTGTAAATAAATTCTTAAAAGTACAAATAATTACTTTATCGCGCGCATTGAGTAGCCTTTAACCGAAATTTATATATTCACTTCCTTGAGATGCCATTCATATGTATATGTATATGTATATGTATATGTAGTTTAATCTTTATTACGTCGACGATATTTTGTTACACTTTGTCCGCATATATATGTACATACACGCGGTGGGGTATTTTAAGGTGCGATCGATCGATTGATATATGTTAAGCCGCATGTATATAAGAAAATTTATTGATTTTACGTCAATTGCGCGCTGCTTTCGAGACGGCCACAATGTCATTTCAACTTCATATATATATATATATATATATATATATATATATATATATATATATATATATATATATATATATATATATATATATATATATATATATATATATATATATATATATATATATATATATATATATATAATATATATATATATATATTTAATCTGTTTATTTATACGAGTAATATGAAATGGAAAAATTAATCGCATGCAAATTTTCCACATCCGCGCATGCGGACAAATTATGACTGACAGGTCTGAGTAATTCTTGAATTCTTGGAATTTCACGAAATGCAAATTTTCACACAAATACCAACGCTTTTGATTTTGATTTCCAGTTTTGTACATTTATATATCGATCGATTGATTTGATGGCGCCTATTTTTCCATTTTATTGATCATTTCATTTAAGCTGCGCGATTTGATCGACATGAATGAATTCGATATAAATGTATATGGCGCGTATAACAAGAGACGCGCAATTTCGCGATTTTTTTTTTTTCAAGTTGATTGCATTTCGTATACGTACAATGGAATTAAATTGAATTGAATTTTAATGTGTATATGTACTCGTACATAAGAAAATCAATAAAAGGAGGTGATCCATGTTTTATATGCATTTTTATGTTTTCGATATTAAGATTGCGTGTAATTTGTATTCCAGATATGGAAATACGTTATATTGAAAATTAAAAAAAAAAATTGAGGTTAGCGCCTTATTCGATCAAAATTTTGGTCAAGATTCTTTAATTTTTATTTTACAACCGGTGTGTAGTTTGTACACAAAATACAAAAATTACTGCGAGTGTACAAATTTTCTTAACAGTGTACATAAATCATAAAAAGTTGGCCATATGGATCCTAGTATTTTTGAATAGTGGACACTTGGACCTGTTATAATTCGTTTAGGCCATTAACTCATTAGTATATACAAAGAATTGAGCTCTGACAAAAACCATTCGTAAATCGTATATAAACGCTGCATTGAAGCACAAAAGCTCAGAGATTTTGCAATAAGGACATTAGTACATTGGACCTTTTCAAATTTGTACAATACGTTACTATAAAAAGAGTTACGCTCTTCATCAGCAAATATATAGTAATGTATAGTACAAATTTCGTAAGGCCCAAGTGTACACTACTCAGAAAGGTATACATACGATTTGCACAATTCAATGACAAATTTTCGATCTTTATCAGCGATGACCAACCATCTTTTTATTGTAATGTGCTATAGCAATTTAGAAAGGTCCAAGTGTCCACTATTAAGAAATACGTTAGGGTCCATATGGCCAAGTTTCAACGATTTTTGTGCTTGAGTAATACATTTATACATGAATTTATTTTATGTACTACTACACTGTTAAGAACATGTACACTCGTAGTTATTTTAATATTTTGTGTAAAATAAAAAATAATTTTAATAACACCACTAAAGAATCTAGTTCCAACATAATAACTTTGCCATAACTACAAAGTTTCAAATCTAATTTAAATTATGTTTCGGAAAGCGATAGCGATATTATTTACTCATTTTGTTTTTTTTATATGCTGCCAATGGCTTTATTCTTGAATCTTTCTACAAAAGAAACTAACAAGAAGTTGAGTACTTCTTAAGCTAAAATTTTTACATATTTTAAGTCTTAACCAATGTCAATACATTTTATTAGTGTTCACTATTTAATTAATTTAGATTACATTTATATGTAAAACCTAAACATTTAATAAATTTACAGGGCCCGTATTCTTGAATTCCACAACAAATTCCCCGTGTGGATATCTGTCAAAACTCAAAAAAAAAAAAATGTGATATTTTAAATCTAGTATTCTTGAATATCTCACTAAGACTGTGTCCGAAACCTGTGATAAAAAATCGTGAATTAATTATTTGACATTTAGTTGATAATACCGAACCCACCCAAATTATTCGAGTCTATTACTATGATAATTTTTGACAGCTATCCAATAATTTGTGTACGCATGTGCAATTTATTAGTTTGTCACAGAAAATTTGAGGTTATGAAAACTAAAATTGACATATATTACGTGGGGAAAAAACTTATTAGGTGGGGAGATTTATTACATATTTCGGGCAGCATAATAAATAATCGTGAATGTATGGGAATAATTATCAAACAAATGTGAAAAAATTAATTCACGATTTTTTATCCCAGGTTTCGGACACAGTCTTAAGGAAAATTTCCGAATGCGTATTTGACAGCTAGCTGTATTTATTTTAAACAACAAAGCGTTAGAAGTTAGAAGTAAGCATTCGCTTAGAATTGTCAGTTTGACAATTAGAATTGTCAGTTTGAAAATTATAAAATAGAAATTTCTCTACAATAAATCTACTATATTATGAAGTTAGTCACAATTTTGAAGTGGTGAATTAAATATTTAACGGTGGAGAATAAAAAATTCCGAATGTTTCAAGAATACGGCTTTCGGTTGCATGTGGAATATGCACAGTGAAGTAATAAGGGAATTGGATGGGGAATGTTGACAGATGTCCACACGGGGAAATTGATGTGGAATTCAAGAATACGGGCCCTGGTTCGTCAGTTCAAGTGGATCTGCTCTTCTCAGTCGCCTAAATCGCGACTGTTTTGAGTAATATTTCGAACTGAATTCTCGAATGGTTTCTTTAATAGTTTTAATTCCAAGATCATCGTGTCTATTACTATTTCGAATGTACCACGGAGCATTGGTAATACTACGAAGTATTTGCGCTTGGGTTCGTTGAAGGAGTTCTTTGTTTGATTCGCTGATAGATCGCCATAACTGAATACCATATGTCCATATGGGTTTGAATATCACTTGAAAGGATAAGGTCTAGGTATATACCGTGTATGGTAGGAATGGGCTCGATGATATTTCCTGGTTCGGATGCAACGTTAAAAGGAACATTACAATTAATGTCTGAATCGAAATGGGATGAGGAATATATCTGACAAATTTTTATATATTTCTCAGAGGGCGATTGGAGTGGGCTATAAGCTGTCACTAAGTATATGTTAGTTTTAGGCAAGCAAAATTGTACGTATACCAATTCCAAACAACTGGTAAACAGCCATAGTTTGGTTCGGAATAATCCTCCTGAATATTTGGGGCTTATCTGCCACATCGATGCACAATATAATTGTTGGGGAAAATTCTGTGCTCAAGATGTTGTTGTTTTTTATCTTTCCAGCTTAAGATGACTTTCTGTTTATGTTTTGGAAATGAAGCATAAACAGTCTCTTAGTGGAGCTACATTCAGGGATAGTTTTGGAAGGAATATAATGTAAAATTACAGACAGTTGATTGTATTTTTCAGAAGTTATTTGACAAGGCTAATTTTTTTTAAATTTTGACGACATGGTCTCCATTCAAAGTCTTTGATCAGCAGTCCAGGTGAATTAACGAAATTGGCAAATTGTTCAGTAAACTGATAACAAATGAAGTATAGTTAAACTCCCATCCATTTTCTTGAATTTGAATTTTGGTGACAGACGAAGAGCCATCGTCGAGGAGCTACTGCCCTGATTTCATAGTAAGAAGAATACATTGTTTATTTCAATCCACCCTTAATTACTCCAATATATTCTGCAGGATATATATGTTGTTGTATATGTTTCTTGTGGTAACACCAAGTAACACTTTAAATGCTATATACGCTTGTATGTTATGTGGTATTAGTTGAGAAAGGTTATTGTCGCATTTTTTATAACCGATGCTGGCTGTAATAATTGTGGAGGTGGCGAGATTTCGATATGTGTTAGTTACGCCGGTGTTAGTTGTTGAATTGGCATTATGGGTAATGAAGTATATGATACCACCGATGTTGGTTCTGCTATGGTCGATTAAAATCTCTATATCTTAATCTATTTATGGAATTTTATAATAAACAAATATAAATTCGATACAAAATTTTAGTTGACCTTGCCAAGTACTCACAAAGTAAAATACACGAAAAATTGTCTAGCATTGATTTAAGTCAATTTTTCGTGTGTTTTCCTATATGGGTGCTTGGAAAGATCGGCTAAAATTTGTTATCGAGAAATTTTATAATTATTGTATATCGTTTTAGCGACTGTGTTTCTTCTACTTTTAATTTTTAAACTGATTGATAAAATTGATAATTTTAACAGAAAAGTATAACGAGTTAAATGGGAATGCGTGTTCTGGCGGCCAACCACTTCACACATTGGGATTAGAACCCAACACGCAATAAGCTATATACGCACCAAATGGACACAACTCAACTGTTTTCAATGTATGTATATGTATATGTACATACATAAAATCACAACAATTTAATTGCGCGCGAATATGATTTTATTTTATGATTGCTTGCGCTTGCCGTTTAATTTTTTTTTTTTTTGTTTTGAGGTTAATCCAATTTAAATTGAATACATAAAACCAAAAAAAGATGTGTGATAAAAAACAAGACCACAATAAAATGTCTGTGATAAATCGTATGTCGCCAAAAAATTATTTCATTTTGATGATGTTGGTGTGGAGACTTAATAATATATAAAGTTAAGACGCGACGACGATCTTCTTGGGCGCTTGCGATCGTTCAAATCATTTTTAAGAAATTAATTTTTATTAATTTATTTAAATGTATATGGCATCACTGTGATTTTGTGATAATAGATACAGATTTGATGATCACGATGAAAAATATATCTTTGATCTTAATTGTCGCCAAATAGTATTTATGTACATTTGATCTCTCTCGATACTTGATACATCATGTACAGCGTAATTATATTAATATATATGTACACATATTTATTCTTACTTGTTAGCGATCGCCTAATCAGTTGCGCACATATTGAATATGATTAGGCAATTATATTTTATTGAGATGTTACCACGGTGCAAAATATTTTAGACAATTTACACTACAGTGTTCAATTTTGAATATTTATATATGCTTAGTACATATATTGCTAAATTTTCGGTTCACAATTATAGACTGAAGTGCGATCAATTTAAAGGCCATTACTGGCCCCTTACTGAGTCAACAATCTGGCTCCAACGGTTTCGTTCCTGCGCTTGGTCTTCATACTGTCTTATAGACAACCTGAAGAAGCCAAGTCGTTCTCTACACCGTGGAGCCAACGTCGCCTGCAACGACCTCTGCGCCTACCATATGATAGCTCTTCTTTCAGAGATCGCTGCACAATTCGTTCTGGATCTTTCAATCACGCATATGTTATCTGCATATGCAAGCGAAGAGGTGTTTCAGTTTTACGAAAAATGTACTTCAACATGAGATTAAAGAGTATCAGGGGACAGAGCATCTCTCTGCCGCACACTCGAGTTAACTGCAAACTTTTTTGATAGCCTGTTCTCAATTTTAACACAGTATTGAGACTGTGTCACTGTCATTCTACACAATCGTAACAATTTTGTTGGTATCTATAGATATTCCAGAACAGGCCACAAACTCTCTCGATTGATCGAGTCATAGGCTTGCCGTAAATTCAGGAACACTTGATGTACGGAGATGGAAGTCTTGTAATACATAGATAAAATCATCAGCAGCGAAAACACCTGAACAGTGACTGATCGATTCGGACGAAATCCTCTTTGAAACTATCACCAACCTGGATGATCCTATCCAATATATAATGAAAGACATTTTTTTTTCATTTTCATTTCATTTCAGATGTCGCTGTGATACGAAGAACATGTTCCCAGGTGGTCGTGCCTTTAACATACCCAACGCGGACTTACAATTCTTAAAATATTACGACTATTTCGGTATTCTTAGCCACGTTCCCTGTTACCGTCCCTGCCAACGAAGAGGCGCATACTCCTCTACTATTTACTACACAGTAATAAATTTACATTGAATTATACATTCTTTTGAGAGTGGGCAAGAATGCCATCTCTTTGCATGTAATTGTACGGAAGTATGTAAAGTTACATCCACAGTGTAAAATTCAACTTTTGTAATTACATTAATTATTCGTAATTTTACAGACCTGATATGTAATTAATGGCATGACTACAAATGTAAAATTACATTTGAAATGTAATACTTAATATTTTGTATGTATAATTAAACATGTTGTTCGTTACTTATACATCATAAGTTAAGTAATTTTTATGAGAAGAAGCGTTCAAAATTACTGAAAGAATGTATTTTTAAACTATGTTAATGTAAAAATTAAGTGAAGAAAAGGGAATATTCAGTGAAAAACTATGCAATTTTCAATATTTTCAAAATTCATTTAAGTTATAATTAATTTTAATAAAAAATAAATGTGTACATATTTTTAATTCATATATAAATATATACGTTAATGTTTGTATAATATTATTTTTAAATTATACTCATTACAGTTTATCCCTAAACGAAATAACGCTGAATCCGCGTTCAGACTGACTAGTAATTACAAGATGTTGTTTAAAAAAATTTAATTCAATTAAGAATTTGGTTTAAAAAATTTACAATTTTTGATTTGCTGTTCATTTTTCGTTTCTTTGACCTTGAAAAATTCACAGGTATGTTAAAAAATGCACGTTGAAGGGTCTCCAAGCTCTGGGACAGCTCGACCGGATACTCGATGTTAAATACGAAAAAGCTTGCGATCGTTGCAAATATAGCACGATTAATGGAGCAGCAATCGGTGTTTACCATTTCGTTTTCAATATAAAAGTAAAATGTATTATCAATTTTTTCATCTTCGAGATCTGCAAAAATAAATAAATAATCAGAAATAATAATAATTGGATCAATTGCATCGTTATTACCTGCGATACCGAACCATGGTGTGGCTATTGGTAGTTTTATTTCGTTCTGTGTAGTGCCGATCTATAGAAAAAAAATGTACTTTAAATTTACGTGTTTAACCACTATCAAATGAGTATACTTACTGGCAATATTTTTAACATAAAATCTAAATTTTCATTAAAATGTTTTGTTATTATTTTAATGATTTTTAAATCATCGTTTTCTAGAGCATCAATTATCTGTTGAAATTTTTTGGAATTTCGCGCAAATTTGAATATTTTTGGTTTTATTTCCTCCCATTTATCAACATATAATGTTAAATTCAAATCCATTAATTCTAGGAAATGGCTCTTCATAAAATCGCCTTTAAGTAAATGAGGCCACATTTGCTTTACTTCTATTATACGTGGATTTGCAGACAAAAACTTCCTCTGTGCCGAGAAGGTGTTTTTAAATGTTGTCATTATTTCTTCGTTCACTTGGCAGTTTATTTGTACATAATTAAATTGCTGTTTAAGCCATAGCCGTTTTTCTTCAGACTCCTCCTCAGAAAATTGGTCATCCTTTAGGTTCTCGTAAAAATTTGGAACTCCCTGAGAAACGGCCAGTTTTTTTTTTGTTTGTTGATATGTATTGGCATCTGATGTGCGGTTTAAATAGTTGTTGTGGTTAACTAATTTTGCAGCTAATGAAACAGCTTCGGTACAAATTAAGTTACCATCGCTGTCGACTACACCCACGCTTTTCGGAAATGCACCTAACAGCTGGGATGCAATTTTCCGAAAAATAGGCTGTGGGATATAGTTTGAAAGGTGGCGCATATCGCTAACAATGCAGTGAACAAACTGGGACAAGCATCTCCCTAATGGCTTCTTGCTGTTTAACATTTCTAATACATCTTCAGGCATTTTAGTGATAGGTATGATGTAATCGGCAAATATCTTTTCTGCTTGTTTAAGTCCTATAAAGTCTGAATTTTCAGAACCCCTTGAAGAAATACGGCCGCTCGAAAGACAAAATGTAGATACCAATGACATATCCGATGATGAGCATTGACCGTCTGACACAATACCGGTTTTTAAAATGGTACCGGATGAATCAATCCAACTAATAATCGGATCGTTATTTGTAAGTAGCTCAGAAGGTACATCAGGAAATACAATTTCTGGTGTAGTGACAGTTGAGGCGACTGGTGTAGGAACCCAACATTGATTCTCTTCTATAGTTCTTCTATAGCAATATTATTTACACAATAATGTTCCAGAACGTCCGTGTCTTCAATTTCTGTGCCATCTGATTCTAATACCAATTTCGATCCACTAATACCGGCTGCATTTGCTGTAATTGTAATAAATATGTTTTATATTATAATTCAAAAATAATGTTCAGCTCTCACTTGACATTATCTTTTTGGATAAGCTTAGAAATATCCCCAAGAAAAATAAAACTTTTTTTTTGCAGACGATTGCAGTCCCAAACTTTTGCGACGTACGTTGACATTGATCTTTAAATATAGGTTTTGAAGGTTAAATAAATGTTTATTTAAAATATATTATTATATATGTACCATACATAATAAAAATGATTCTCACCAAAAATGAGGGATTGCCGATTGTAATGTAGCTCGCATTGTTTGTCCGACATTGTATAGAATAAAAGGAAAAGGAGAGGCGAGGATGGAATGGCAAATTATAGTATCGTGTGTACTAACATCTGTAACTTCATAAAAGCCGGATTTGTACATATACATCATAGTAAAGATGTTTCCAAGAAACGCTATCTTAGAATAATTTTGATTAGTTGAAATATACTTAATACTTAAACAAGTGAGAATTCCGTCCATGCCATTAGAAACTGCTAATGATTGCCCAATAAAATATTTTGTGTTTTTGTACGTTATAGTTTTTACATGAAATGTATAAATGTGGGGAACACTTATTGAAAATTTATTAAATTGTGTGGGTATCAAATGTCTTATTTCTAACTCGTTTAAAAATCTTTTTCCAAAGAGTGTTGATTGCAAAGTTTGATGTCTATCGGTTAAAGTTTTCGTTATGTTAATAAAATTTCTAGCCTTTAAAACTATTTGTTTAAAATATTGATGTTTACTCTCAAAGCGCATAGTTGAAAATTTAACTAAAGGTCCCCACAATGTCATTAGTTGTAGATAGTGTTGCAAATAATGATGTTTTGGTCTCAATCTAACAGTCGGGAAAAGCAAAACTCTAAGCTCAAGATACCTGTCTATCAATCCAATTAAACAATAAATTTGAGAAATGGTTAGTGTATGTGATGAAGCAATTTGCGTAATCTCTAAAAGTGATATTACCATTTCCAATACGTTGTCGTCCGGGTTTTTAATTTTATCGTTAAATACTAAAGGTAATAGTGTAATTAAGTAAAAATTCTGCATCGCATGTCCTGAAATTTTTTTACAATTTCTATTTATTATTGGAAAACTAACATTATATTTGAGTAACTTCTGTACTCGCCGAAGTGTTAAATTTAAATATTCATACGTAAACCAATTGTTACTAACAAAATAATGTAGAGCTAAACAAATATCATATGGAATAATTCCTTCATATAAATCGTGTGCAATACATGGCGGCAGACCGGGATTACTAACGTGAAAATATTCTAAGGAGTTAAAACATGAATTCCTCTTAATTCCTCTACTAGATTCATTAAAGATTAAATTATTAATATCTGAATTGTATGACTCTTTTGATCGTATTTCTTTTCTAGTTCTATAATTTTCTCGAAACTCCGATAAATTCAAATGACAGTACCTACAAAAGTACTGATTTGTACTGAAATTTTCCAGAAAACCACCGATTTGGTGTAAACCTAAATTATCACCACAAATTGCTATGATCGACCCCTTGTACGATTTATTTATTTTTACGAGTTCAACGCCTTTTGTTTCTAATATTTTTAAATCTGTAATAAGTGCTTCGAATATTTTATTTATTCCAAATAATTTAACATACGAATCCGTGCAGATAAAAGCTAAATTGATATTATTAATTTTGGATCTATTATAGACTTGAAAATTTCCCAACATAAAGTAAACAGCTAAGAGTTTATGTTTCGATTTGGCTGAACCCAAAGGGTTACAAACCTCAAAAGCATCTAAATAAAATATAAGTTCAATCCTATTTGTTTCTATTTATTTCCACTTGCGAAATAAGTAAATCTGAACAGTTTGAAATTTTGTCGACGATTATACCTATTATTCGTTCTGGAATATTAAACTCGCTTTTAAGTCGCACTAACAAATTATCAATTTCACTACTAATATCAATAAACGAGTTCCTTTTTTCAACAATATTAGTCATTTTCGCTTCTTCAGATGGATATGAAGGTGTATACATTTTTAGATTCATGTAGTTATCTTTATGATTTAAATTCAAATTACGTTCGGCCTTACACTTTAAAAATTTAATTTTGTGAACGAAATTAATATGATTTCTAAATGTTTTGGCATTTCTAAATATTTTAACACAACAATCAATAGGGCACTTTAACTCAAAATTACGTAGGCGTCGTAAATGTTGCAAAACATGACGAAGCGTATTTTCCAACACTAGAGATTTGAACTCACAACCTGGCTTACTACAAGTAAAAAACTTGTTAGTCTTAGCACTTGTTAACAGTTTAGACTGTTCTAGTCTTTTATGCTGTCTAAAATAATGAGATGCATACGTATTGAATTTTGTATAAACTTTATCACACTCTTTAAAAACACATTTGAAAACGGCATTTGGGTCTAATTTATGTACCCGTAAATGAGTATAATATTTAAACGGAGATGCACAAATTTGGCCACAATTGTCACAACTAATCATTGTTATTCTCAATGATTACAAAGAAAGGAAACCAAATTTTGGATAAAGGAAAATAAATGCAAGCTTCACCACTGTATTGAAATATTAAATATGTATTTAATAATATTAATTTATAATTAAATATACCAAGATATTAGTTCTATACGTACCTGATAATAATATTTTAATTCAATCTTATATATATGTACTTTGCACTTCACAATAACTTCACACGTAATTAAAATGATCCTTCTCGCATCAGAATTAAATGCTAAATGCTATAATAATCATTCCAGAACATTTCATCTAGTTTCAATACTTCTTTAAAATCACATGAATTGGAATGTAATTTTGTAATATTAGTAATTAAATATTACATACAAATAACCATACATACATACTATTGCTAATATAGTTATGTAATTTTAAACAAAGGAAGACACAAAATGTTGCAGGTGCAGGTGCAACCGTTCACGTGCAAAATTGAGTTTTTCTATGTTTAAATGTATATGACTATATGCGTAATAGTATGTATGTATGCTTATTTGTATGTAATATTTAATTACTAATATTACAAAATTACATTCCAATTCATGTGATTTTAAAGAAGTAATGAAACTAGATGCAAAAGTTCTGGAATAATTTAAAAAGTCTGATACATGTTTTACAGCATATGATATTTACGAGAAAGTTAAATTTTACAGTAAAAAGATATCAATATTTAAATGTATTTAATGTAATTAAGTCACCATAATTGAAATATACTTGAAAATAAATGTTATTTTTAATGAACTTCCTATTGTTTTCAATTTGTATGTAGTAATACAGACATAAATTATTTTTACTAATAATTTCCATGCAAAAGTACGGGAATCGCGTACTTTTAAAGGAAAATTTGAAATTAGCAGTAAAATAAACGTAGTATTTGCATTGAAAATTAATTTTTTTTAAAACAGTGTAGCTTTAACAATTTTACTTAAGATAACAATCTTGTGTACTAATTCTTATATCTACCTACCACTCAAGACGATATCACAAAATTTCTTGAAATAGTTGAGGTTGGCAGCATTAAAGTAAATTTACTTGCGGCCACTCAATTCTTGAGACTGTAATTAGTTGCTCTCTAGCTTCTTCAGCTATATCACAGTCATAGAGGATATGTGTTCTATGGTATATTCGTCCTGTCCACATTGACAGGTACTTAAGTCCGCTATATAGTAGGCTATTCTTCCATGTCCCGTTAACATTTGGGTAAACCATACACTTAGAGGAATCTTTGTCTCTAATCTCACTTCAATGTTTGGGAGATACCTATATGTTATTCTGCCATTCATTGAATGCGACCATCTATCTTGCCATATTGATACAGACGCTTTTCTCGTTTTTCTTTTGAGCGAGCCCATGACGTTTGGCCGAATTTGATCGCCTTCTACTATTACGTTTCCGTAGCTTACGTTTTATCTTTTACTTATCTTGTAGTTGGCAAATTTCTCATTAAAGAGTATATCAATAGGAATCATGCCGGCCAAGACAGGAATGGAGTCAGTTAAGGCTGTTCTGTATGCCTTGGTAATTCCGAGCAAGATACTTCTTTGGGCAGATACAAGTGTACGACGATGGTGACAGTTCATTCTGTCTGCCCATTGGTGGTCTCATAATGTCCAGTGAACCTTTAAGTTGAATCATAACTGTCTTTGTAGAGGATAGCTCGATTTTGTAACTTCTGCACCAGTCAACCATCCTGTCTATGGCTAATTGCGCTTTTTCTTGAATACTTTGTCTTGAATTCCCAGCAAAGAGCATAACCTTATCGTCCGCGAATGCTACTTCTTGGACTTCTTGGTTCATGCTTCCGTTCAAGACAATATTCCAAAGTGTGGACCAAGGATGGAACATTGCCATGACTTGGAATAACAGTGGCTTTTCTTCCAGAGAAATACTTGTTATCGAAAATATAGAGATTGCATGTGCAATTGAATCTCTTTAGGTCCACCACATTATGCTGGGCACCACAGGTTGCCGAACGAGCCAGATACATCTAGGAAAACTCCAAGATGGTATATGGCTCATTTTGATCATTGCGTCCTTTGTGGACCTATTTTCTCTAAAGCCAAACTGTTTGTCACTATATAGGTGCCACTTTTCTAGAATATGTCCATTCACCTGACGGCAATTAATTTTTCAAATAATTTACCTAGGACAGCATGATAGGTCTATAGGATTTGAGATCGGTTTGACACCTATCTCCGGTTTTCCTAATGATAACTAATTTACCATTTTTCCAAGCATTGGGAAATACTCCTTTGCTAAGACAAGTATTCATAAAGTTGGTGATACAGGGCCATATAATAGGCCAAGCACGTTGTATCACCTCGACCTCGAAATTGTCTAGGCCTGGCGCTTTACCAGCTTTCATAGTCATGATAATCAAAGTGGCCTCTTCATCACTGTGGCTCACGTTTTATGTAGTTGGTACAGAGTTAGATCGGCGCGGATTTCTCTGTGCCTCTCAGAGTTATTTTCCTCAGAGTCGTCGGGTAGCAAGTTATTGAGCAAGCATTTTGTAGTGTCCTCCCAACAAATTGTTGTTTGTCCACCACTGCTCACCAGGGTACTAAGTACCTCATTCGTTTTCAATTTACCTGTACTGAACTTGTAGACAAAGTCCCACGGTTCCCCATGCTCCATGATGAACTCTTTTAAGCTCATTTGGCTTTTGTCTCTAATACATTTAAAATACGTTCTTCGGGGTACCACATATAGTTAAGCCTTTCCCGAGTTTCGGGGTTTTTATCTCTGTGATATAACTTGCGCAACTTACGAACCAATTTTCTTGATTCGGTTAAGTCCGGAGACCACCAAGACGATTTAGATTTGAGAGCACGTTTACGTCGTATAGTAGCGCTACAGACTTTGATAATTGAACTAGTTATTATTTGTTAAATTTGATCGATATCGCGATTTATCGATACCTTCAGCTCTTTAGCCAGGCTTTGCCAGATGTTACTTAGTTGGCTGTAGAAATACTCCCAATTGGCATGCCTTAAAGCATTCTTTACTGCTTGGGAATTATTATGTGAGTTCTACGAACCCAAGATGGACGAACCCAATCTGTGGTCACTTTATGTCCAATTTTTATGGATGAACCAACTTAAAATTTTTCTTAACAGACCTCCCGTCATGATAGTGAGGTCAATATTCGACTCCCCGTTGTGAGAATATGTACTTGGCTGCCCATCTTCGTTGATGACGAATAGTTTTTTTTTTTTTTAAATTGGGCGGATCACTCCAGCACTCAATGCCACAAATGGGTCCACGGTGCACTACCCGGACAAACACATATACTTACACATTAAAAACACCCAACCGTGATTTTTTGTCACCATACTGGGAATCGAACCCGGGACCGTCGAGTAACAAGGCAAGTACGCTACTTGCTGTGCCAACGAGAGCGGCCATCGAATAGGTTACTTCTTGCTATAAATTCTTCACCGAGGACTCCTCTCTCATTTGTGTCCTTATTGTGCCAAAGTTTAGACTTATAGCATTGAAGTCGCCAGTAATGATATAGAATGGTCTTTAAGACCTTTCATGATTTTATCAAGTTTACTTACATATTTCACTAGATCGTCTGAATATTGGAAGTAAATACTGACCAGATAGAAACTTCCTAAGTTAGATCTCACATCTACACATACATAGTGTGTGTTGCAGTACTGTGAAATTTTAAGAACCTCAAGATCGTTGTTGAGGATGCCAATTGCTACTTTAATATTTTCATTGTTTTCAATGATTATTCTTGGGACGTGGTCATTCCACCTATAACCCCTTTAACCGCGTATGGTTCCTGCATACAGAGTATGTCAATCGCTTTTTTTTGCTGTTTGCCTTGCGGCAAGAAGCGCATTTAGCATCTTCCTTCTTTTTGTGCATGTGTTTTGGTCATGCCCATTTGGTGGTATTCTTATGGAAAACATGTTCGCACAATTTAGATTTACGATTTACATGTGAGTGCCCCTCGACCACACGGGCCAACATACAAAATAATTCTACGAAATATATAAATTTATAAAATTATTACGATAACCGCGGTAATTCTTGGTACTTGAGAAATTTTCTAAATTTAACAACTAAATTAATAAAAATAAAAAAACAAAAAAAACGGAAAACACTGTGCGCCAGCGATCTCTACATATGTACTCTAGATACAAATAATTTATAATATTATCGCGTGTTCACAGGAAATTCAATTAATAATCCGTGTGAGCTTAGGCGCCAACCAATTTAACACAAATATAATAATAATAATAATTCGGAAACATATTGCACAATTAAAACGAAAATTCCAATCAGATGTGTAATCGCGTGCGATCATAATGTGCGATCTGCGTTATATGTGAATAAACGATGGCGCGCGCTGTTCTGTTTATTCTCTGTGACGTTTTAATAATATTAATTAAGCGATCGATTTTGAATTTATTGTTAATATACTTATATATACATCGATAAATAAATTGATCAATTCGATCAAGTTCAATGCCCAATTCATTGAACGAATGTATATATGGCGCGCATATATGTATAAACATACATACCTGAAGATGACACTACAATGTTTTATTTTCTTCAATGAGTTGAAATATTCTGCAACATAATATACCGCAGAATGACTCATTCATTCATTCATTCTTTCTATCTATAAAAATAAAAACAAAAAATTCAAAACAAGATCTTGTTGCGTGATCGTGATGATGAGTGGGGCGCGATTTGTTATTCTTACAATTTTTTTTCCTCTTTAACGTTTCTTTTTATTTATTTCATTGATGGGCTTTCGTCTTCTTCTTGTTTTACAATTATTATATTTTTTTTGTTAATTTTTTAATGTTGGTGTGTCTTTTGAAGTTCAAGATGACGAGGATGATCGTGCGAGTAACATATTTTCTTTTTTGCATATATTTAGATTTGTACTCTCGGGGTCGACTTAAAGTTTTGTATTATGTATATGTACATACATATGTCTATATATAAAATAAAACAAAGCAAAATTAATAAGATCACACTGATATACGAAAAAAGAGAACGGAAGTGATCGTGCATCCAGGTATATATATTTATTCCAATTAAAATCGATTTATTTTGCATTTAATTCGAGATCGAACTATAGATGCGCGACGACCCCATAATAAATTTATCGATTTAGTTGTTGTTGTAATGTGATTTGGTGTTTAAATTTGCGACTATGTATATCTGGGCAAGAGGTTAAATGGTTTAAAATACAGCGCATATGGCTGAAAATGCAGATTTTTATTATATTATGTAGGTAGTTAGGCAGAGAAGGCATATTATTCGTATAGAGATAAGGTAAGACATTTATAATCGATTCTTCTTCGTTGTCGAGGTTTAAGTTTTAATTTTTTATATATATATATATATTTAACGTATTACTTCCTTCTTAAGTAAAAGCAATAAATTAAAGATTTTGTTATAGTCGTCTTGGCTTTTGGTGAGATTTAATGTCTTGTAATATAATAATTTATCGCATTTTAAAATGGCGTTTTATACGTTTAACGATTTTTCTTATATATACTCGAATACAAACATATATGTATGCTTTCAACTTAGAATTTAATTCTGTAGTTGTTGGACAAATAAGATCAGTTTTACTTCCTTTCATTAATAATTCGGTTGTGATCATTTAATAAAGTTATACAGTGCTTCAAATTGCTGTATATAGTTTACAAATAAAGATTTCGTTGAGTATATCTAATTACACAGTTATATATAGGTATAATCATAACTAGGCCTAATTCATAAATATTTCTGTGAAATTTCTTTGTTTAAATAAAATTATACCATTATTTGTGTGTCTTTGCTAATTATACCATTTTGGAATATGACAGTGACCAGTGACATCTAGTAGCAAAAAGTATAATTGGGAGGGCATATTTTTAATTTTTTCATAAATCATATGCTACTTTTAGTGAGAACAGTTTTATCGCTTAATATATCGAAAACTACACGTTATCGAAACCATACCAAATATTTTTAATTTTAATTACCAAATTAATTTTTAATTTTTTTCATCACTGAGTAAGTGGTTTAAACTTAGACTCTTCTAAAAAAGGAATAAATGAATTGACTAAACTTACTGGTAGCAACTCTCACATCCTGTCAGGTACTGAGAGTGTCTTATTGAACTCAGATGGCGGTGGTTCCAAAATGGAACCAATCCATCACACAAAACCAACGTCGTGGCCAACATTCATAAAAGAAACTCTCTGAAATTGCGCTAGGCATGGTTACTGAGAAGCCTAGCAGTTCCTCTGAAACCCCCAAGCAAGTTCGCGACATATCCATCGCTATCTTATCACGTAATCACTGAATGAGGAGAAGTTGGGTGTTTTCCGATGGAAATCAACCGTCGTGTTCTTCATTCTGCGAAATGAAGAGATTCATCTGCAGTGGTTCTGCGAAGAAGTCTCCAAGTTTGATAATATCTGGAGTTTCTGCCAGATCGACATCTTGTCGGTTGGTGACCCCCAAAACAACTTCTCTTGCTGACGTGGATTTCTGGTCTGCAGGAGGATCCGCAGGAGGATCTTTTGGGTTGCTTTCTGTAATGCATGAAGATATTTGTTTTTTCAGGAACCGTACCTTCTTGATGGTGCTGTCTCTGGACTGAACTGTAAAAATGGCAGTTTACTCTAATAGAATTCTGTCGATAAAATTCGGGAGTGCATTCTTATAGGTAACTATATTAGTGCCTCCCTCATTGAAGAGTGAAGTTCAGATTATCTTCCAAACATGTCAAGGATTGCAAACACTGTATTAACCTTTTTGATTGTAACAATACCGTTATAGTTATGGGAGTACCAGCATTTTGTGGCTTTACAAACCCACAGCTTCCTCATATTTCATCTACACTAAGAAAGTTATAAAGAACTACGCTTTGGAAGATCTAAAGCAGCAGTGGCTTGCTTCTCCTAGTTGTCGGATGGCGAAGAAGTCATTGAAATATCATTGTACCCACTGTATAAGGTTAAGGGGCACTTAACAACCAATTATATTATTACAATTGTCTTCGCTCCAATCACATCGTGTCTGCATACCCAGTGTGACATGTACACCGCACACTAGCACCTCTACTAATGCATGATCAGCTGCTGCCGACCCTGGGCATTCTTTATATTTCTACTGAAGCTGCCTCGCCACAACAGCCCCATAAAAATTCATGGAATTAGTAATTACGTCATTGCGCGTTCCGCCAGCTCGTAAATAACTTTAGATCGTAAATTACTAATTAATTATTGTACCATTTTCGACGTTCAAGTACTTCCGAGAAATACAAGTTACCAGATATTCGGTTCAGCCAGTAATTTCGAGTCTAAGTCAATTCTTTGAACAAACATTCAACCTGTGGGTCAATTCAAATTTGGTGCCTATACTCCAAATCGTCAGAATTGTTCGTTAGATATTCGAATTTCATTGATGAGTATACAAAGCATTAGGTCACATCAACCTTGAAAATGTAAAATCCAACATTACGGCGAATTTATATTTCCCACATTATATTGTGAAAAAGCCGGGAAGCTCCACAACTAGCTTACGGGTAGTTTTCGACGGTTCCGCTAAAACCTCTCGTGCCAAAATTTTTAGCTAATCGTGTGGGAAAATTCTTCGAATGAACCACTCTCGACATTCAAACTGAAAACTGTGATGTCTCAATCAGTTAGCAATGGATCACAAAAATAAATTATATATGGCCGCAGATGCTATCGAGAATTTTTTTTACATTGATGATCTTCTTATCGGTACAGATTCAATCGTTGCGGCACCGAGCTGAAAATCAAATTTCAAATATTCTTCAATCTGCTGGCATGGAATTAAGAAAATGGTGTTCTAATTATCCTAAAATCTTTGAAGAGGCATCTCTCAAAATTGATGGAAACGATCTGGTGGAAACAATTGAAATTTTTTGGCATCCATCATCCGACTAATTCAACAAAGTGAATCACAAATCGCTCGCATTTATGATTCACTCGATCTAGTGTAATCGTTTTGGGAAAATTACTGATTCAGTTATTGCAGCAGTTGAAATTGAACTTACTTCCTCCGAATTTGCCAGTAAGTGTACTGGCAATCATTTCGAGAGAGTCTCATCAGGAACAAATTCAAGATCGATTGCCATCTGTTCAGTTCTGATTTGCCGATGCTAGCGAATACGCATACGGTGCAGTGCTATACTGCATTGTAATCCGCAGCAGATCTGATACCTCGACGAATGTTTCTAGACAAGTTCATTCAATCCACAATATGGACCAATGGTCCTGATTTCCTATACTCGAACCTCGAAGAATCATATGAAGAAAATGTTGAGCGCAAATAAAACAAATGCGATTTGAATGTTAAATTAGGTCTTTATTCATTGACGATCTTGATGAGAATGAAAGAACATAATATAGGTACATCGAAAATCAAAGTATATAATACAAGGACATAAGTATATAATAATAAATATGAATGTGTGTGTGAAAACAAAAAAATATTGCAAGAATTAGGGTACATGTGGGTATACATAGATAATATGCGTTTCAATTTATTTTCTTAACAGAAAATTACAGTTACCGTCGTGTCAACTAATTCGCAGACATCATAACTGAAATTAAATTTTATAACGATTTCAGAAAAATGAGAATAATTTTTGACTATACATCCCTCGTTTCAAGCGTTCATTGTTTCTGGATGAAAATCACATCGTTCAAGTTGGAGGTCATCATATCACGTTCCTACCCACGAGCTTTATTGGCTGTACTATTGGCCACTATATGGTACAGCTGTGTTCAAAAAGGTGTTTCGAGAGTGTAAGAAGTGTTTTTGTGTTCTATACCGATTTAAATGAACGAGTATATACGTATTTTGCATCTTCATCTGTTTCGTCGCAATGGCGATCACAAGCATTTCTGTGTGCTTCAACCGTTTTTTGGTCACACCAGGACTCTGCAAACATGTATTTTTGCGACATCGGCACCAATTTAACCGTCGCAAATTCAGGGTTGCATGAGCTCTGATGGCACAGATTCGAATTCGTCATAAATTCAACATCAGAAAGCATTCTAAATCATATATGTATAGATTACCTATACTGACTGTTATAACTGACTGTTAAACAATTAACGCATCTAAAATTTGACCACACTAAACTAGTTTTTCATATTTTTTCGTTAATCTATTGCGCAATAGATGGCAGCATATTTGAAAAAGGTAAAATATTCCTGTGACACGTGCCGCCTTTAACGCTTTACGCATTTTTATATAGGAAGGTGTGGCTCTTGGATTAATTCGGAAATATTTGGGTAACATGTTTCCAGAACATAAGCTCTTGGTTCTCAGATTCTCCAATTGGTTCTGTGACTTTTATTTTATTAAATTAGGAGAGAATCATTTTAAATTATGTAGGTTTTTTTTGTGCCTGCCAGACGATTCACTAAATATTAACCAGATATTTCACTGACTGTATTTTAACTCAAAACTCGCATGCGTAGGAAGTTGAGATTAAATTTGTTTGCTTATTATTATTAACTATAGATAGGAGGAACAACTTCATGGCGTTCTAATACTGTTTATGCCAAAACACGATTTATAGTATACAAATAATTATTTCTTATTTATCTTCGTAAAAAAAAAACCGTGCACAGTAGAGGTTTCAATTACATAGCTTACAAACAAATAACAGATTTATAAAAAAAAATTCTATTATGGGGTGGGATGTTGTACCAAGTAATTTCCATTTTTACATTTTTCGAGTCATTTCGAGTCTCAAAAGATATTTTTAAATATTTAATCAGCGAAATAAAACCTCGCTGTAAATCGGCAGAGCGTAGCACAAAAATTAATTTAGGAACTAAGTTAGCGGCCGTGCTGAATTTTTATGCGACGAGGTCTACCAGCGTACTGTTGGTGATGTGTTATTATACACAGCATGAACCATGATGAACAGATTCGTAGCTGGAATCACAAGTTCTGGAAGGAACCATCTGCGCAAAATACGTAAAATTCCCAAATGAACGGGAAAAAGCAGTTTCTTGAACGTTTTTTTGGAAAAACCAGCCACCCCAGTGTGATTGGCTGCATTGAGGTACCCATATTGATGTTATCGCACCCCGCAAAAAAGAACACATTTTTGTGGATCGACGAGGAAATCATTCGATGAATCTACAAATGGTAAGATTAAGAATTAATTTAATTGTGTGCTTTTTAATTTTTAGATATGTAACTACGACCTATTAATCGTTTCGGTGTGCGCTCGATTCCCAGGGTCAACCCCAAATTCTGCAATATGGCAGGTGTCAATAGATGCGTTAAATGGGTTCATCGTCCCAAAATGGGGCACAGAACACTTAGTTGCTTGGCGAGGGTACCCTCAGGGCACCCTTTGGAACCATACTTATAATGACCCCATATCGTAATCATAATGAGAGGCAAAATCTGCTTAATCAATAAGCTTCAAATGATAGATTTACCACGGCCCCCGGAAGAAAATATTCCTATTAATGAATCAGACTTTGAATATGACGACTTAGAAGATATCGCAAGTGCAGAGGCAATTCGGAAAAACCTTCTAAGTTGTTTTTAAATTATTGATTAAATTACTGTCTGCTATACGACAACACAACGTTTTTAAATTAAAACTTACTCTCCTGACCCTCCTAAAGTTTTCCTTGCAATTTTCAACAGTCTATTTGCAGCTGTCATTCGCCGTCGTTGAGTTTGGGGGACTCTTTGGTCTATGGATGGGTTACTTAATTGCTGGTTTGCTGATGCAGCCACGGTATCGTTCAATGCCTCGTTTAATATTGTCTCTGGTACCTGCTTTGACATTTCCATGTCCTTATTTTGATCTTCAGGCCAATGTCAATGCCAGAAATACCTGCCACACTTTCCGTCAAGCCGGTTAGTTGTGCGAGCCGTTACTCCAACTCACTGAGGAAACACCAACAGTCTGAATGATATCGACGCGAATACGTTGCATTTTTTTTTAAATTTTATTTTTATAATCGGCCCAGACCTAGTGGGATCATAAATACGAAAAGTTAACTTATTTAATGTACAAGCCATAAACATCTAAAACATATATTGTATTGGGGCGCGGCATTCAAAAGCCTCGATAATTCGGCCCAATTTCCACTTAATGAACTTTTTGTTATCGTGCTACTGAACGTGTGCCGGTAACTAGGTCGGTATAGTTCTCCATATACTCTACAATTAGTAAAAATTGTTTCGAAGTGGTGAACTTTTTTTGTCTGTGAAAATAATTAAATAAAATTAAAAATTTAAGGTTAGGTTAGTAAAACCCCAACAAAATATTAAAATATAATTCTTAAAATATAGCTAAATAAAGTTACAGTTTTTCCGTCACTATGACTGTGTCCGAAACCGGTGATAAAAAATCGTGAATTAAATTTTTGACATTTGTTTGATAATTATTCCCCTACATAATTTTTTGTTATGCTGTCCGAAATGTGTAATAAATCTCCCCACCTCATAAGTTTTTTCCCCACGTTATATATGTCAATTTTAGTTTTCATATAACCTCAAATTTTTTGTGACAACTAATAAATTGCACAGAAAATTAAAAAAAATTAATATTAAATAATGGATCCGATAATCCTTTTAATGGTTCTTTATTTATTATTGTGTTTACATACAACAACGGTTAAATACCAGGATGTTGTTCAAATCACACGTTAGACATTGCTCACATAGCTGTCAAAAATTATCATATAGTAATCGACTCGAATAATTTGGGTGTAACCGGTATTTTCAAGTAAATGTCAAAAATGTAATTCACGATTTTTTATCACAGGGTTCGGACACAGTCTTACCCAAACATTATAAAAAAAATGTTTTTCAATTTACGGAAAAATTTATTATATGCGGAACGCTCATCACTTTCACTTCAAATAATATAAGTGATAGAAAGCCGATAAATCGCAAGTCGAAAATATTACACCATACCAATTTTCGACTTTCTGTTCGAATTTCGAAAATTCGAAATTAAAGCATTCCACCCATGGTTAAATCTTTACGACAAGAGGTTATGAATGAAAAAGTGTATATATATGAACAACTCGCCTTCGTGACTTCTTCCACCACCCACATATATAAATTGCGATCAGTGTCTCATAGTGCGTTATACTTCATTCTGCTCGTGCACACTTTATACACACAACATCTTTAAAGCGTGTATATAGTAGAAAAGAGAGAACGCGCGACAACTTTTTTTTAATTTTTTTTTTCAAAACTATACACACACATGACTAATCCATTGGTTAAAAATAAAAATAAAAATCGCGAATTGTGTGTGTAATTTCATTCAACAACAGGTGATTAGGTACAAAATATCGGTGTACTGGGATATGTATATAAATACATAAAAGGAATACATTTACAAAAAACCATTTTAGATATGTTTATACTATATAATGAATGAAGACGAGGACAAGTTTTGTGATGCGGAGGAGGAATCAAAACGAAGAAAACGAGTACGAAATTGAAAGAAGAGTCTTAATCTTAAGTTTTATGTCTTATCTTCTTATATATACATATGTGTATACGACGTGTATATCCAGCAGTTCTTCGTTTGTTTTTGTTTTGCTTTTTAATTTTTACTTTGCGCGATTTGTAAACACTTTGCTAAACACTTCCACTAAACATATACTTATAGCTATATAGTTTCTTACTTCCATATATTATACAAATACAATGCGATATACTCGTTTAATTGAAAATCCCACCAATTTTTTTTTATTTTTTTTTTTATGGAGTAAGTTTATAGCTTATGTAAATAAACACATTGATAAAACACAAAAAACTTAAAGAGTTAAGATAATAAGTAAGAAGAAAACACTATACGGTTTTTATTTTTGTATTTATTCAAATAATTGTGACACCAAAGATTGGTGCTTTTAATAGTCGAATCTTTATCATACGCACCATCCGCAGGTGGCTAAAATTTGATCTTCTTAGCAGTAAACTAACTAAGCCGTACCTTTACTCTCGCTCCTATATATTCCTGCTGCTATATACATAGAGTTGGAAGAAGCTTGTCATCGAGACCTATCGAAATCATTAAACCCTTCAATTCATTAAATTAATTAAATTCATGAAAATCATTCATCCCACTGCGCGATCCGATAAAAAATGTTAAGTAAGAACACAACTTTCAGAACAGCAAGCTGGAATGAAAATGGGATTATGCAGCATATTCCAGAAATAGAATTTTTTTTAAATACAGAAAAAATTGCAATTTCCCTAATATCTTAAAGCTATTTTGTTAAATCTTCGTTTGTTAAAATAACTTATATCATTCTATTCAACCAGCAGAAAGAGCAAGAGGTGGTTCGGCATTATTTATAAAAGAAAATATAAAACACAAATCGAGGAAAAAATAATGCAAGTCACTACGGTAAAGATCCACATTAAAAACAGACAGCTTACTGTCTCGCAATATACTGTCCTCCCCAGCATAACTTTGATAAGGGAGGACTACATGAAACTATTTAAATCGCTAGGACGGGATTTTATTATTGGCGGTGGCTTTAATGCGAAAAACTCCTATTGGGGATCTAGGACTTACGACAAAAAATTGTTTCAAGCAGAACGGACATCAAAATGTGAATTTTACTCTGGTGGTTCCCCAACCTACTAGCCCAATGACGAAGATTGAAGCCTGAAAGATGAAATAAAAATGCATGCCCCCAAACACGAAAAAAGTCTCTAAGAACATGGAAACTCCTATATTCGCCATATGATAGATAACCCTGTCGTTGAAAAAAGACTCCAAGGAACGAGGCCACCTGACCTAGTGAACTTACCAAATTAAAATTAGTAAACAGGTTTAATCAATTATGGGATTAGTCCCTTCGGGTTACACTCAAACAAATAAGAATTTTATAAAAAATGTAAATTTTGTATTTGAAAGATAAATGGCTAGATGAGCGAAGTCTCAGATTTAATAAAAAAAGAAAAACAAATTTAATTCATTTTGATTGAACGATCAGCATATTGCTGGCGAGATGGCAGCCGTTTGTGACGGGATCTTGCTATTAACCCTCAAGAGCTAGAAATGCTGCTTAGTCGACCCGCTTATGAAGACTCTCATCCGCCACACTAATGACCAAAATATAACCAAAAATTACTGTTACGGCTTATCTGATCCATTCACCACTGATGATCGTGATCTTCGATGGTGTGATCATGTTGTTTCACCCCAACTTCCGAGAAGTCGTACATACACTGTACACCCTGACCAAAGGTCACTATTTAACAGATTTCACAAAAAAGGTTTTAGCGGAAAACATAACATTTCAACAAAACTGGGGCCCTACTATCACTTTCGACAACGATTTTCGATGATGATCGTTTTCCTATAGTAGGCAAAGGAAGAAAAAGGAAAACAATATTATAAATTTACTATTGTTTACCTTTTTCTTCCTTTGCCTACTATAGGAAAACGACCTTCGTCGAAAATCGTTGTCGAAAGTAATAGTAGGGCCCCTGTATTTATAAAAACAAATACTCGAATTATCAAAACCTTAAACTATCACTCAAATCAGATGCGGTGAAAATTAGTTGGTGGAAACCTCGTAATTAATTACTTGATGTTTCGTTTGGCGCTACTGTAACGTTATTGGGATAGCTACGGAAATTCCCGGTTTACCTTACCTAAAATCGTTTGCTGTTCTTTATTTAAATCATGGCTGTTTGGGATAAGCTCCAAAGATAGTTTGAGATAATTTGTGTCCAAATGATCTACAAATATATAGTTTCGTGTCTAAATGGTCTACCATTAAAGGCACTAGGTCAATAATAAGCACTTGCGCATGTGGTATTCTGTGAATATTTAAGGTTTATCCTAAAATATTTAAGGTTTCCATTACAACATGAATTTTTTTCTAGAAAGTGTTTGTTGCCCAGCTTCGGATTCTATACTTGTTTCGAAGTATTTGGTATAAAACGGAATCTGCCGCGTGCGCTACCTGTGGTTTCGGAGGAAGATACTCTTGATTCTGGGATCCTAATTCCCCATTTTTGACACCCCTTTGAAAGTTTCCCATTCCTCGGTTGTTTCGACATTGGTTGTTGACAATTAATTTTAATTTTATTTTTGGCACCACATTCAAAACAAAATCTATAGTGGTAATCGGAATGTTGCATTCTTTGAATAAATGTGCACAGCTCCCACAGTTCCAACACGGAATCCTATTTTGTTCGTATGCATCTACTTGATTGATTATTGATTGACGTATCCAATTTTTTTCAATTCTTCGAACATCATCTACAGTGCTACACCATCATTCTCATGTTGTTCATGTTCTTCATCATTCAGCACTGGCGCAATTTTTTTTGTGGAACGCGTCTACAATGGCAAGATGAATTGCGTGGTTATAACACAATTAGGCCAGTGCTGTTATATTTTGCCTGTAATTCTTCATATGAGCAGCTCCATCATGAGTACAGAGCCTACGATATTGAAATCTATGGTGATTCTAAATTCACGTAGCTCTTTTATTCTTGCATCGATGGTATTAACGTTGCACGAGCTTTTAATTGACAGTACCCCAAGAACAAACGGATACTGTATAGAATGTAACATTTAAGTACCTTCTCATACAAATGTCATTCCACTCGCCAACGGTAATGCTAAACCG
This sequence comes from Tipula unca, assembly GCA_951394425.1. Lineage (NCBI taxonomy): Eukaryota > Metazoa > Arthropoda > Insecta > Diptera > Tipulidae > Tipula > Tipula unca. The sequence continues at coordinate 13,375,795 of OX596380.1, forward strand.
TTTCCTATGTTTTTGCTGCTCTGCCCACACTTTGTGTATTTCTACTTTTTATTCTTCATAAAACTAGAGGACGTGTTTCTTGATGATACCCGGGTATGGGAGTGCCAGGGTACTCAATAATCAGTATTGGATACTGTAACGCATCCATCGGGTCTTTATGAGGTTCTATATATCTTCAGTTTGCAGCTTAAAGCATAAATCAAATGGCTTTATGAATGTGTCATAATTTAACACCAAAGTGTGTCATCCTACTCAACTCCCAGATCAGTCGACTGAGTCTTCAACTCATTGGAGCCACCTGCATTACAGATATACAACCATTAAAAGTACGGGATCTATTATTTGAGTTAAAATTTCATACGAGACATAAAAAACTTTTAAGCCCAGTTCTTAATGTTATGTCTCAAAAGCGTCATAAAATAAGAAATGTATGTATGGAAATTCAATTTTTTTGTAGGCCTGATTTTTAAATGATAATCATAAATCTTTAATACTTAACATAAATAAACATTGTTTAAAAATTATTATCGTTTTAACTTTTAATTTAATACAATACACAGCAACAATCTAATCAAAACGAAATGCAACAAAACAATAAATAAAAACAAATACTTTTAATGTTCGCCAATAGATGACAGTAAAACAGCCTTGAAATAATAGATTTAGCATTTCAGAAATGCGCATTTTTCGAAAATTTTAAAAGTAGAAAAACTAATTAAAATAAATAACAATAACTTTGTCGAAAATTAAATTTACGAAAATTTAATGGTGAACAAAATTTTTTTTTTCAAAATCCCCATGAAACGCAATTTCCAATGTGTATTGGCTAAATGTATTAAAATTTGTAGTATTGTAGTGCCAAATTTTCGAGTATAACAGTTTTTTTGCCTAAAATTTGGTAACAATTGGAAACTGACATAAGTGAAAATACTCAAACAATTGAAAAACATTGTTAAAATATAATGAATATCAAAAAAGAACAATGTCAATAGATTTTAAAACTTTAAAAATAAAATTTAGCGAAGATTCCAAAATAATATTTTAATACCACGGACTTAGTGAATACTAAAATGGGCTGTGGTCGAATAGACGGGTAAAAGTCAACTTTTACTTGTGTTTATGTACGGTAAATGTCACATTTAGGTTATATTTTTTTTATATTGATTTTCAAATGGTCAAATAAATTTCTAAATGGCCTAAAATTTCAAAAGCGTCAAACTTTTCAAAAATCCATTTGAAATTTGAACTGATGGTTTTTATACGAAAAATAAGTTATAATAAAATAAGATCGATTCGAAATATTCATTTTCTGTCAAATGTATACATTTAGCCAAGACACATCGAAAACTGAAAAATATTTTTGTCCACCATTTCCTATTCTAATTAATTATATTTATTCTTACACTAAATGTTCGAATTTTTTGTTATTTGGTTTAATTAAATTTTTTACTTTTAAAGTTTTCGAAAATGCGCATTTCTAAAATTTAAATGCATCCTTTATTTGACATTAAAAGTGTTTTTATTTTGTTTATTGTTTTGTTTCATTTCATTTTATGAGAAATATGTAATTTTTGAATTAAATTAAATTATATACAATTATTAAAATAAGACGATAATAATTTTTGTAAGCATTATATACATGGCCACTCATCAACTGCCCTTGGATTTTAAAAAGCACAAATGTGACATTTTTGTTTGTTTACCAGACAAATAAAAATGAGCTTCATCAGCAAAAATATATTTTTTTGAACAACCATCTTCTTATTCTATGATTCGATCTGCACATTTCCGACGTTTAGAATGATTAAGGCCGCAATTAATTCTTAGAACCATATTAGAATTTGAAGATAAAGCCTTGCGTAAAATTTGTAATGTGGATAACTTTTATTTTCGAAAGCATCGTGGCATCAACGTGGGTTCCCATTAAAATTAGCATTGTGTCCTACACGAGAATAAACAGAAGACACCTTTCAACTCCTTTCCATGAAACCATAGTCTAAATTTGTGCAATATACTATAGACCTGTGCAATATACTATAGAATGTTTCACAATAAAACCATTCGATTGATTGGTCTTTGAAATAACATAATAACGTATACCAATTCCTCAAATTTTAATTTTTTACTGCAAACTATTCGAATAATGGTTAAATCTAATGCCACGAATAACGGTTGAATTTTAAGAAAAGTTTGAACATAATTTGAAACATTGGCCGCAACAACATTAACAGAAATGGATGCTAATTTTAAAGTTTGAATTAAATATGTTGCATAAATGCTGCATACAAATTTTCTTATACACAATTTTTAAAATCTTTGGAATGTACTCACTATCAAAGAAAATAACACAATTTTTTTTTCTCATTCACAAAAAATAAAAAATAAAAAAAAATAAAAATTTATAATAAATATTCTTTTTTTTAATTCTTCAATCTTCAGTCAGTGTTTATTCTCGAAAGTGGTTAGACATTAGATAAAATTTAAAAAGAATAAAGTTAACGTTTATTTAATTTTTAAAATTTTTTTTTTTTTGAATTTAAAATCAAAAATTGTTATTTCAATAATATTATTGTATGCTCAAAATAAATATCGATCGCACATTTCAAATGTAACCAAATCGATCATCAGATCAAAAGACTTTATTTATTAATAAATATTTTTATAAAAATTTTGCAAATATCCGTTTTTCCCAAAAATAATAAAGTTTGATCTAGTTTTTAAAATTAAAAAAAAAATCTAATACGATCATTCGATCATATATTTATATATTATAATATATATTGTATATATATAGTGGAATATCAGTGTGAAAATAAATAAATAAGAAAATTAATTATTTAAAAAAATATAAAAATAAAAAATGTTGTGATTGTTTATTTATTTTTATTTTTATTTTAGTGAAATTAAAAAAAAATTAAAAATATTTAAGAATTAAGAAGAAAAAAATGTGATCATTTCTAATTAAAATATATAATATCTAGATAAATATATATTTGCGTATATAAACACGCAGAGCAGCCACATATTGATCATCTCAAAACACAGCAGTAAAAAATCAAATCAAGATCGTCGTCATCTTTGAAAAGATCTTGGTGTTTTTTTTTACCAAACAACAACAAAAAATGTAATTATCGATATAAATTATTTTAAGTTTTGTTTTTATTTTGTTTTTTATTTTTTTTATTTAAGTGATTGTGATCTTAAATTAGTTTTTGTTTTTTTTTGTATGTATATATAAATTTAAGATCGCGTATCTCTTATACTTTTTTGTAAGTTGACGTAATATTATTCCTGTATATAATATACTTCTTTTGTTTTGTATACATACGTTTTTTATAAAACAATTTTTTTTTTTTTTTGACAAAAATGCAAATTAGAACCGCGATTTAACCAAACGTTTGTTGTGTGTACATTCATATATGTATATATAAATGAGTATGGATATAAAAACAAAACGAAATGAAATCCACATAAAAAACAGATCAGTTGTAGAAAAAACAAAACAACTATACATAAGAAAATGATCATGATCTTTTTGGGGTGGCTTTTTGTGTTTTTTATTTTTTTTGGTTTCTTCAATATGATGATAACGGTCGTTATACTAACGATGGTTTTTAATTCAATTTATATTTCGCGCGCAGACTACTTCAACGATCAACGTTTTTAAATGTGCGATCGTGTGTTTAGTTTTCCTTAAATCGGATTTGATATGAATTGTATCGTATGATCTGTAGTTTTTTAGTTATGTACGATTTTTTTTGTGTTCTATATAAATGTTATAATACTTTGGACACGATATTTTCCATATATAACACCTGGCAGAATATTACTATGCGATTGTGAATTGTGAGAACAGAATATTATTATAATACATATGGTCCGTGATTCGCCGGCGGCTTGAATATTTAAATTTATATTAGATTTTTGTAAGAATTGTGATTTTTTGAAATTTATTTCTCAAAAAGTCTTAAAGTTATCTTCTGATCTAATATACATTCTTTGAAAAATTACGTTCCAACTCTTGATCGTATTTAATTGTTAGTTCTAATGGCTTCCATCAGCTTTCATAGTTTTAACATCTACTCCCTCAATGTCTTCTACTTCAACTTTCTGCATCGCGTCTCGCAACGCGATCGCACAAAATCCACTGCACTCGAGCTTCCACAAAAAGTTGAAATCTTGGTTGTGGTGTTGATAGAGTGCTCCTGACGTGACAAGTTTAAAAGTTTGGCTCTGGAGTTTTAGAATTGGGATTCTACAACTGTAATTTAGATTTTGGAAATTTTAATCTGTTCTCATCGAGTATATCAGATATTTTGAATGGGAAAACTTTAAAATGTGTTGTAATTTTCCAAGAAATCCAAGTTCCCTGAAATATTTGCTTTCGAATTTTAAAATAAAAAAATTTGTATCCAAAATTTTAAGAATAAAAATGTCTCTCAGTTTTGAGACACCAAAGAGTTGCAGTAGATTTACTTTTAACTTTAACTGAATCCAAATTTTTTTATTATCTTGGTTCCCAACTGGCTTTGGTGCCTACTCTTTTCTGGAGCGAAAAATGGAAATTTGCTAGAATTTTTTTTGAAGTTCTAGGATTTGGGAAGAATTAAACTCATCCGAATCAAACATATATTTAAATTTCCTTGATTCTAAACATGTATTGTATATTACTCTCTGGCGTCTGGGTTGCAAACTTGCAAGCTCTTTGTGACCAAAAAAATTACTATATTCAAAATATATAATTTCCATGAATTTCTAGTATTTCTACTTTCATTTAATTAAAAGTTTAACGGTATCTGAAAAATTTCAAATTTTTTGTATATCAACTATAGTAGTTTTCTCTGATTTGAACTCTATCCTAGTCAAGAAAATTGGAAATTGCTTCAAATAACAAAATTTCTCCGAGTTTTTGGAGTCTACAATAATTCTAGAAAAGTTTAATTTTGTTAATTTCTAATTCTTATTTTCCCTAGAATCTCAAAAAAATTTTAAATTAAAATTTCTAAGCTCTCTTAATTTTTCCCTGGCTTCTGCAGATTGCGAAGTTTTTCCGGATCAGAAAATGAAAATGGTTTCAATACTTCAAAAGTTTAGAAAATTCTCTGGATTGCGAGATTTACATAACATTTGAGGTTAACCAACAACATTTCCAGTTACTAGATTTCCAGTACGATCATCGGTTCAAAAAAACAATTTACTGCGTTCGATCGTGTTTCCTAGGTACAATAAATGTATTTCTAGCAAGATTTAAATTCTAAACCGTGTATTCGCTCTTCGTTATAAATATTTAAGAGTCAGCCATTCAACAAGTATTTCTTATGAATGGACATAGACGGCGAGTTTTTCACAAAACCGGACGTCTGGCTGCCTTAGAAAACCGTACAAACTACGCGGCGAATATATACACATCACCAACATTTGTCCACATTACACATCTTGTGGACGCGGCTTTCCACTCACAATATTTTCACTGCCTTCTAAGCTACATTTTCTTTTTCCAGAATTATATGCTTTACCTCTAAATTAGTAGGCTCTTCGAAAAGTGCTGAATGCGAATATGCTGAAAATGATTATCTAGGTTTTAACAGTTATTTTCTAGAAATATGTAATTTATATTGAATTCGACATAAACTAGTTCACTCGTTCGCGGACATACAAAGATACATTGTATGGGCTATGATCGTACAATTTTTACTCCACCAACAAACTTGTTGGGTCCACGAACGTCGTCAAAAATACAATAAGTTTTGTAAAATAATTTCACTAACAATTTACATATAATTAACATAATATGCACTTATGAATATATATATATATATATTAAAATTAGAAGCCATTAACAGAACAGAGAATTTTGAATGCACGTGCTCTTAATATTTCGTTTGAATATTGACTAAGCTCAACTGTCTTTTGTTTTTTGTGTTTTTATATAGTAAACTTATTAGGAGAGTACTATAGTCAATTTAAAAGAAGAAACACAACTTGTTTGTTGGATATACCATTTTCGGCATTTTGGGTACAAATTGGACTTTATTTCAATTGTTTTATGTAATTGTTAGTATTGTGGTCCAGTTCATGATTTATTTGAAATAAGTCGCTAAAATAGGTCAAACCGAGAGTTATTTCAACATGCATATAGCCCATCATTTGATTAATTGACAGTTCACAGCTTTGAATATTCATAGTTTAGTTCCAGCTTCCATTGAAACCATTAATTTTTTTCAAATAACAAAAAAATAAATTTCAAAGACAAAACATTTATGATAAGGCAAATTTGTGGAAACTCTCCCAAATAAATCATAAAAGTTCACAATTTGTCTTCTCAGAGTAGAATTTAAATTACATCAGTCTATGCAAAATAAGTTATGAATTTCTTAACACAATATATATTGTTACTCTGAAATCAGTTGAATTTGTTCCCGAATGAAATGAACTGGTTTCCGTTTGACATAACATTATATATGAAGCTATTGTGTAGCGCGATATAATTTCGACAAAACTAATATGTGCATATCACAACAAAATTACATAACCTAAAAAAGTATATCGTTGTACATGGATTACCTCTGATACAAATTGTATTGTTGTGAATTAGTTTATTCGTGCTTCATTCTTTAAAAGTATATGGAACGTTTCCGAACGATTTTGACATTTAATTTAGTTTAATTCAAATTAAGGTACAGGTAATAAATTTTATACTAGTGCCATCTATAGGTATATATTGCATTAACTTAACTATTTAGTCGATCGAGGCACACAGGATTTAGTATAGAATTTAAAACAAACCCGGAAAATAGTAAACATCGGATACACGTCATCCAATATGAATTTATCTTTATTAAATAAGCTGCCATCTATTGAGTAATAGACAAAATATAAATAGAGCGTTTTATAAATTTTCATTATACATATTTGAATCTAAAACATACTTTTGTAAATTAACAATAATAGAACTAACTTCCTACAACTTTAAAATCCGATCCTAAAAATCCGGTTTTAGATTTAGAATATTAATTATGGACCCACGAGGCTCAATTTTATAGGTTAAGTCAGTAATTTAGTACAGTTGATAAAACTGAATGCATGTACTTGATTCTCGATCCCGAACTATATTCCAACAAATTAATCTGTCATACAAAATAATCTATTGTTTTCAATTTTAATAGATTTTTTTTCACTACATTTATTATTATTATTATTTGTAATACTAATTTAAATTACACGGAATAATAAATTAAAATCAAATCATGTATAAGCAACAACAACAACAAGATTTGTAAATTATAATTTATTGCAATAAATTTTAATTTATTTTTAATTTTCTTTTACTTTTGCTTAATTCAATAACAACTTTTGCTCTATAGTCAAGACACACACACAGTTAAATTGAGAAAAATTGCGAGCGATCTCTTTTTGTGTGTTAGCGCATTTAGAAAATTCCGCGGGATTTCGATCGTTATCAATCGTGAGCGTATTTTTTTTTTATTTGCTTTACGTAATGCGCTTGTTGGCCTATGTGAGATTTTAAACATGCACTTTCTTTTTTTTACAAATATTGAGTAATCTATAATACATATATAGTAAAATTGTCTTATCAATGTTTTAGTTGTTGTTGGTGTTGTTTAAAAATATATTCAACGAAATGGGGTTCAAGGAAATGGGGTGTGCGATAAATCGCGATTTCAGATTTTAAAGTCACATAGCCACCCATTTCACAATGCGGGTTATTTATTTCCTGATTTTGAACTTATGTACATACTTAGTGTATATATAGACGCCGTCGCTATCTCATTAAAAAAAAAATGTTTTATTGAGTGCGCGACATGTGATCAATTACACACTACATACTAAATACTATGTTTGTTTTTTGCACTAAAACCAAAATCTAATCATATACGCAGACTGTCTAATGTCCTAATAAAACACAATAATTACAAAAATTAATTATAAAATTGGAGTCATAAAAAAAAAAAAAAATCTAACAACTAATTATTATTACGACTATATAACGACTTTAATTACTTGTTAATACTTATAAAAGTTGTGAATACTTGAAATACGATACGATTTAAATACGCGGTTTGAGGTGTGTATATATATATGTACATATGTAGTATATATATTTAGAGGTTGACGATATAATAAGTGTATATTACAATTTAACAAGATCGCGTAATAATAATTAGACGATCATTTCAATGATGCAGAAATTCGTGAAAATTATTTTATACCCACGAAGAGATCATTGTCTTTGTTATATACGCAACCGTCGATTATCACCGTGTAATCAGTATATAAAATATAATGCGCGCGAACTGGTTTTTCTTGCGCTTTGTATGTTTTTGGTGATTCTTAATTTTCTTATACGAGTACCGTACATTTATAATATACATATTATACTTAAAACGAAGAAACACAAAAAGCTGTATCTTTCGCGCCGCCGCTATAAAGACGCAAGGCGACAATCGCTTCATTAATTTTCATGATTGTTAATCGGTTTTTGTTTTGTTAGGTTGGAATTTCTGGAATGTGTATAATATATGTATAAAAGGGTACAGTATTTGTATATATACATATATATATTTGGGGTGAAAGAATAATGACATTGGGTACAATTTATGACCGTCTTAAATTATGTTGATTATTTCACCAAGAATGTGTTATACTGTTGTGCGCAGCAGTGATTCATCGCCAAACCCCAAATTGTTTATAAATTATTTGCCATGTGAGCTGACTAAAACGATTCACCGAAATTCGAACTAAAGAAATTCGACCTAATTTCAAAAGGATATTCGGCCTAATTTTTTAAAGTTCGAAATTCGATCTGATGTGGTAACGAATCTTTTTATTTTAGACCGAATTTTATAATTATTAAGGAAGTTGAACGTCACTTCGCTCCCTATAGTTACATATATATTTAAAAAAGTTACCGCTATAATTTCTAAATCCGGTTAAAATATAATTTCATTCAGTTGGAAATTCGGCCGAAAACAATAGGCTTCACTTTCATTTTTTCTAATAGCTGTAAATTAGGATAAAAATAAAACATGAAAATTCATCCTAAAAACTTCCATACAAAATAATTAGGACGGATTTTCTATTGAAAACGAGCTTCTAATTAATTTAAAGTTAGGTTTACGAATCAAATATTCTCCCATTTGAGTTGTGACTAAACCGATTCACTGGAATTGGATCTAAAGAAATTCGACCTAATTTTTTTAGGTCGAAATTCGTCTAAATCGCATTTTCACTTTGTAATGGGGGTCATAGGGGCAGGTTGCCTTTTCTCTATTATTCTATTCTCTTATTATAAAATATAAATCAACGGCTTTAGTTTCAAAATTTGATTTAAAGTTTAATTTTTTGAATTCATCTCTATACAAAATCATTAAGACGAATTTCCTTTTGAAATTAGGCCGAATTTCCTTATAGATCGAATTTCCCGAAGCATAAAACGATTAAGCTTCGATTAAAATGAAATTTGAATTATTTCATGGAAACGAATTGGAATTTTGATGATAGAAAGGTACAGCTCAACGAGATTTCATCGCTCTTATCACATCATCTCAGGCACAAATGTTAAATTTGTTCGGTGAATTTGTTTTTTGATAAATTCTTTTTTTTCCGATGTATTATCAATTTCGATGAAACAATTTACAATATTGTTCAATTTGATGAAATTTCATTTTTTTGTTAAATATAAGTCAGAACTTATTAAGTTGTACAACTATCTAGTCCCTGTAAATAATTAACTATCCTTCAGCTTATCATTTCAACTGAATATTTACTTGTATAATCTTTAAAAAGGTAGGGCTCAAATTTGTTGTTGCCAAAACTCTGCTTTCTTTTGATTGAGAATAGTTTTTCTATTTATCGATAAATGCGAGACTCCTAGCTATACATTTATAGTAAAAACAAACTTTAATGCTGTCTTCCTTATGCCAATATTTTCTTCTAAATCGCCATTTTTTTCTAATCGGTTGATTAGTTAAGTCTAGTCCATCCAATAAATCATTATCCTATTTATGATTCTTATTTGCAAAATATATAACCATTCCAATTTTTATTCTCCAACCCAAACAAAACGATAATTAAAACGTAAAGCAACCCCATGAGAAGGCTAAATTAATTAATCTATTGGTAGCCACCTACTGCTTAATAGAATAACTAGCCATGCATGAGGTACACAGTTAAATACTAAATCCAATAAGATTTTGAAATCTGAATTTGAGGCAAATTTATTCGAAAGTATATTCTAAAATTTAATCAAATACTAGGTTAATTCTAAATTAAACTCGAAAAATAATCGATCATAATTTTTATGGCATCCTTCCATAATAAAAATTTCAAGTTGAAAAAACTTCTAAATTTCCAATGAAATTTCCGATTACTTACATATAGCAGAAGAAATGCGTAATTAAATGCACATTTTTAAAAATCCTTCAACATTAAATTAATAAATCGATAAATATGATCATTTAAAATATAAATGGACATTAAAAAAGTTAAGAATGTATACATAAAATATAAAAACTACATCGTGTGTAGTTTTTGAAGTGTGTCTTCGCTAAATGCGCATTTTCTTTTTCGGACGCTCCAAATTTGATTTAGATCACTTCTATGTAAATAGAATTGGTATGTAATACTTTATAGTTTCAAATTCGAATTCATATAGTTAAATGTCTTCTAACCAAACTGTGCGTCATATTTAAAGTAAAAATTGGGAAAAATAAGCTATAAATAGAGCAAGCTATCAATCCTTGTGATGTTGTCCATATACTTAAATTTGAATACCGCAGCAATTATGCCAAAGACATATACATATATAACTAAACTCGTTTTTTGCGGCAATGTGTCTCTGCGAAAGGACGAAACAGAGAGAAACTAAAAGGTATATTTATTTAATTGCGCCTAAATGTATGCAAATACTACAATTTATGCGTTAATCTTAATCACTCGCTGCATTACTTCGAGTTGATCTATTTTATCTATCAATATAGTTGTCAGGTCGACACTAACAGAACCAACTTCAAAAACACATTTATAAAACCCTGAATGTTGACACCCATGCCCAATGAGAGTAATTTGGAAGGTGATCGTAACAAAATCAAAATGCTGTTTGCAATGAACCACAAGCTTTGTCGCATATACCTACTATATGCATACAAACATTGTCCACTAATTCAAATTACACCGCATATAGTTGATTACTTTATTATCGCGTTCCCATATAAACAATGTATGTACGAGTATATGTATATCGAATGCACGATAAATTATATCCATATAATATGTATTAGAAAATTAATAATTAAGATATTACCCCCTTTACGTGATCATGTTTCGCGTTTTCTTTTTCTTATATGCCTTTGAAAAGTATAAAATAAAATAAAAACATTCGAAAAGCACAATCAACCGCGCGCGATCAACGACGAACATTGCAACCATTCATTCATTCACAAACAAAATTTTTAGTCTCTCGTCGTGTTATTTTATATTATGTGTGCTGTGTGTTGTTCTATATGGCGTCTGTCTGCTATCAGACGACATACTTTTCTTATTAGTTTTTTGGATTATAAGACACAGAATTTTTATACGTTATTGTTTGTTTATTATTTGTGTGTTTTTTTTTTGTTTTTGAAAAAATCTCAACTTGATTGTCATTTTATATTATGGTCTGGTAAATTAGTAGACGAAAACAAAACAAAACAAAAAAATTCTCCACTTCGTTCGCGTTCATAATCAGGAAATTGTTATTTAACACGTTGCTGTCTATATATACATATATTATACCGGCATGCCGCGAGTGCCGCTGATATGCTAATATGCTTATAGAGTGCGATCGATCTCGTATATAGATAGCACGAACAAAATATATTTAAAGAAATTAATTTTATTCACGCATCCACAATATTTTCATCAATCGATGAACGCGCACGAGGAGAAGAGTGTGGCATGCGTGTCGTGTTGTCATTTGCTTATCGTATCAATCTCGATAGTTTATGGTTGTTATCTATAGTTTTTAATTTTATGAATGAGATTTTTTATTATATGAATGTATATACATACATATATGTATATAGTTGTGCTTTTGAATTAATCAATGTGATATGTTAATTTTCAGTTTTATTTTTTATTTTTCACAAACACACAAAGACAAGTTTTTGTACCATAAATCAACAGCACCTATCAAATACATACATGCGATGTATGTTTTTAATTAAATTTTTTATTTTATTTATTTATTAATATTCATAAACAAATTTAGATTTAATTAATTAATTATAAATAAATAGAAAATAGTTGTATATATTTTTTGTTGTTGTCATGTTGAATTGTACATATTATGTTGCATGCAACATTTAGATGTTGCAAGGTTGTACATAATACATTTCAATGTGTATTTTGTTGAAAAATGTTTAAATAGGAACAAATCGTATAAAAAAATTAACAAATAAATTAATTTAATCTACCAGTAAATATAATTAATTGAAAATGGCAAACAAATAAATGTGCGATCGAATAAGATTTTATGCTAACTTAAATTTTATCTAATACACAAACCAATTTTCGGGTAATAGGCTACCAAATACTGTTAGCTCGAGATTTCAGGCGCATTTTATTTCTCCGCTATATTTCGAAAAAAAACTTTGCTAAATTGTCGATTCGAATTGTTCTTTATGGTTTTGTCTAAGATTTGGTAACTGATTCAAACTGTACGTGTGTTAAGTTAGTCCGAAAGCCATCTCGGAGAAAGAATTTTCCGAAATAATTCGTTTGTGTCCTCACTAAATATACATAAAAAGCCTCTCAACACGAAAAAGAACATGAAAATGAGTAACAAATCTAAAATCTGATCATCATTCACTTGATATAGGTATGAGGCTAATTAAATATAATACTCTATAGAAATAGTAATCACCTATCAGTCGCCAGCCCTCTGTGATTGGCACTATAACCGAGGGAAGATTACAAAATTTTGTTAAAAAACCTAATCCCAATCACAACTTCATAAACTTTTAGTTCCGCCTGATATATTGAAATGGATTTCATTAAGAAAAGACAATCGCGTGTGAGTGGCCAACCTAGCCTTGACCTCAATGTCTATGATCGGCAGCTAAATAGTCGGGGGAAGACTCCCGAAATCTTAAAAATAAATTATGATTGTGAATTTGTTTTATCCTCATTAAAAAAGTATACGTTGTCTTTATAGGCGGATATATTATTAAACTATTTATAATTCACTAGTTTACTTTAAAATTAATTAATTACTAATATTTATTTTTCACTAGTTTACTTTAAAATTAATTAATTACTAATATTTATTTTTCAATTGTATTTCTTTTTGTAATCCAAATTAATCAACATATGCAATTATACATACTCGTGGCTTTCCAAACGGACCACCGCAAGTTCTTATAACTACTTAGGTTTGTTTCTTTGCTTAAAATTAACTATTCGTAGCTGCTTTTACATTTTATCAAAAACAACGACGAGTATTTTATTTAAGCATGGAAACTTTTTTTTTTCGTTTTTCTCTGAATTTGTGGAGTAAATATTAGACAAACCCATAATTTTTAAAAGGATTTTATCAGGATGGTTTTTCGGGCTAATTTCACAACAGTCAAACTGATATTAGTGTAAATAATCAGACAATTGAAAAACAATGTCCAAATAAAATGAATGTCAAAAATTAGAATTCAATGATGTGTAACATCTAACCTCGCAAAATTTTCGTCAAAATATTAGAGTCGGGTATTAATTTTTCGGTTCTACTTCTCCAGTTTTCCATTTTTCTTTTGAATTACGCTGTAAATTAAGAAATTAACAAAATTTTATACGTTCAATAAATTATTATTATTGAGGAAATTATCTGTTTTGTGATTAAATTATTTATTTATTCTTATTTTGCCCAACTAAATTAACTGTCAGAATTGCAAACTATAGAAAAATTAATATTATTATTCAATTATCTGATTTAGTTAAAATTAACGCAAGTATATAGTTAATAACACTATAATTTATACACAGTTTATTACACAAGCGATAAAACTTTTTAATGATGGTACATCAAAACTAGAGACATCTTTATTCTAATAGAAAAATTTCCATTTAGCCAAAATGAAATTTTCATTTTACTTTTTGTTTGTGTCATTTTTGTATGCATAATGGTATAAAACGCATTCTACAGGTTGAATTACCAAACTATTTTTAAAGCTCGACAGATTTGCAGATAGGAAAGAATTTTGAATATTTGTCGAGTAGCCATATTTGTATAAAACAAAATTTATTTCGGCTGTGTTCCTTAATTGCATCCTAAAAAAATTACAATGTCTTACAGTCTTTACTACCGGTCAGTTCGAAACTTTGAAATTGCATAACTCACGAAGGCGGTCATTTTTGACCTGATCTTTGCGGCGTGATGATGAAATGAACGTAATACTATAAAATAGAAAATACGTTTTTATTTTTATTTTAATTTTTTTTTTTTTTTTAACTTTAAATCAAAATGGCGAGTGCGGTTGCTTGATCAAGTTCACAGTTTACGTACAATCCAAATTTTTCTCATTTAGAAAAGCTTAGCTTTCGGTATATGACTTATTTCGTGAATGTAACGGAAATACATTCACGAAATAAGTCCTATAACGAGAGCTAAGATGTTACACATCAAAAAGGACTCTTATGCAACTGTGTTAAATGCAGTAACCAAAAAAGAGTATTTGATTTTCACTGCACGTACACAATCAAATGCGTTTATTAAAGCAAACTAACAGATTTTGAATTTCAATCCTGACATCAAAAAAATAAAATCGAGTTTTGGTGTAAAATTTTTGTATTTATTTTCTTATACATAGAGTGTGAAGCAATATCCGGGTAAAAGCCTAAAATTGGTGGTAAATTCATTTGTCTTATCAAAAAGTAGGGTAAAACAGTAGGTTGATCATTTTAAAGTATGTATCTCTTGTACCCGAGTATTTATTTTTAATTAAAATAACTGTTCGTTTGAAAATTCGAATTTGCAAAGCCGAGTTTATAGACATTGACTAACCATCACACCTAGGATTTCGATAGTGCCATTTGGCATACATTTTGGTATGCTTCTTTGAATTTCAGTAGATTTTTATTAAGATAAGTTGTTTTTTACACAAAATAATTACGTTTTATTTTTCGGCGTTTTACCAAGTGTAATAAAATTGAGACCCGATGTAATAAATTGTAATAAATTCTGGCCCAAGTCCCATCTTGATATCACAATCACATCAAAAGTTACGAAGTGGCGGTGTAGGTTCAATTTGAAGTTACACCGCCCACGGTTTTCTCGCGAACGGCAAGTGCAATAACATCGGAACCTGGTGTAATAAATTGTAATAAATTATGGGCTAGGTTTCGTTGTGGCGGGCTGATTTGGCTGGTGCAGCTTCAAGGCACTGATTTCGATTTTTGCAAGACAATTTAAATTTTTTTTTTCAGCTTCATTTTCGAATTTTATTTTATTTTTTAATAGCATATTTAAATTTTTCAGGAGACCCTATAGTTTATTATCTATGAGATAAACTATAAAGTCTATAAGACTTGGGTCACAATTTATTTCAAATTAATTATTAACATTTTAATTAATTAAAATATTTTGTTGAAAAATCAACTTAGTTTAATAGAAACGTACTCGTATATAGGGATGAGTGACGATATTCAAATAAAACTATCAAAATGTATTTTGGATGGATGATTCGTTAATCCGAATTTTTTAAATTAATTGTTAATACGTATTTTCTTTAATGTTGAGACTGAATGAATTCAGGTCTTACATAGATTCTTATCATATCAAAGTGTGTAGCAATTAATTATAATGTGGCAATACTCATAATATTTGCGCACGTTATAAGCTTCGTTTTTCTAATTATTCAGAATATAAAACAGTCGCTGATTTTAATAAAAAATTTATATTAACGAATATTTAGGCCAAATCAAATTGGGACACTTTAACTTTTCTATTTATACCATTATATCCGTATTCAGAATTATAAGTGCTATCTGTACTAACGAATATTTACGATTAATGCTGATATAAGCATACACATTTACCTTAAATCATTAGAATTTGTTCAAGACGAAATTGAAATTTTCACTCACCATACGTATAGCTATAAGTAAACAACAAATTGAGCTAAATATAAACTCCAGAATTGACTAAAACGCGCGCGCTGGCATTGACCCCAATGCTAATTAATTTCAACCAATTATATATTTTGACTCATTTAATATATAAACGATAAAACACTTGTCCAAACACATCATATATATATATATATATATCCACCCGCAAATTGATATAATAAATCGCGTCTATATGTATATATCCGCGTTTATTAACATCGTGCCGCGCCAACAAACAACAATCACCGACAGGTGCCTTAATTTCCTTCACACAGTACGATCGCGGTAAATCATTCAATAAATAAACGATTTTTTTGATTTTTATTTTTTTTTCTTCTGAATATACTGTGCGAATACGCGCCAATCGATTAGTTTATTTTCATTTTCACGTTGCTTGTCTATATACGATATTAAAATTAATGAACCCGAATGAATGGAAATAAATTAATTTTCCAACTTATTTGTGAGTGTGGTGCGCGCTGTTGAATGAAATATTGATGAGTTGTTTTTCATTTTTGCGGTGTAAAATCGGAACCAAACAAAATTAAAAATAATAATTATTTTGGGTATATGTATCGTCATACTTACTGTTTTATTGGTTATTATGTATATGATGCTCGGTTATATATTTATTTACTCAAAGCTTCTGATAAAATACTCAACGGCAAAAAAAACCATTTCCGGGCACTTACTCGCACCGTATATACATTATATTTCCAGTTAACCATAAAATTGTCTATAAGAGTGTGTAAAGTAAAATAAACAAAATTTCCGAAAATTCTGAGTATGTTGTGTGCGTCCGTGTGTGTGTACATATGATTCAGTGTTACCGGTATCAAAGTTTATATATGTTTACATCTATACATTATGAATATTGATATCCTCTCTCTATAAACGATAACTTGATTGAAGTGAACATACTAATTTGTCGGTATTGAGTGAAATTAGCATTTTTAATGGATTAGATGAGTATAGTGTGGTTTTGTTTTTTATCTGTTTATTCTACGAATATATTTCAAGTGCGGTCGGTGGTGATGAGTGTGATTCACTTACTTATAAGATAGTAATCGATATATGTATGTATGTTTAGATATTACTCGTTTGTATGTATGTATATAATGTCACAGAAAGTAACTGATTTGACTAATTTAAATAAATTAAAAATTTCGTAGAAATTTTTGACGACACCCCAAATATGGTGCGATTTTCTGGTATTCAGTTGCATTTTAGTACATGAACTAAGCTTTACCAAAGTCAACACGCCGCAGATGCTTGCGTGTGCTATCATTCGGATGTTGTCTTCATTTGCAGGTGCAACAATGATGAAACCTTTAAGTGGTTTTGTGAGGTAGTGTCCAAAATGCAAGACAATGTCAGCATCAGTTTCCGACACCCCAAAACTTCTTCTTTTTTAATATAGATTTCTGGTTCGCCCGATGTTCTATGTGTAGTAACTATACTTTCCTGATGGTGCTGTCTTTGGATTGCGTTTAATTAATGGCAGACTTTTATAAGAATTCTGTCAATTAAACCTGAGCGTGCATTTTTTTTGGCAATATTATTAATGCAACTCTTAAACATTAGGGCAGCTCGGTTGATCTTATACGGCTGTGCTCATTACTTTGATATCCGCTAGTTGCTGCACAAAACTGGTTATCGCTTCAGTTTTGCTGTATGACTCCTCTTCACCACTTCCCTCTGAGGAACTCACAAATCTTGTGAGCATAGGCATATCCCTGTGATGATTGGGTGTGATGCTAATGTTCATTACACAGGGTTTCTTCTTTGTTTAACTATATAAGCTCTTCTGAGTTTGAGATACTCAATACTGATTGACATTAGATTATGCTCCATGTCCATCATTGATTTAATTTTTGACTAGAGGGTGGATGGTATTCCCACCTCTGATCGCCGATGTGTCTCGTTTAATATTAACCTAAAACGTCTGGTTCTAAAACCATACCATAAAACAATAAAATAATAAGAAAATTTGCAAGGAAACTGAAGAATAGAGCAAGAAAGTCCAAGCAACAAATTGATTGCGATAATTAGTGTCCTCAAATTTTTTTAAAGCTCTAGAAAGAATCATTGAATCAGATTCATTAGAGACAATTTTGAAATCATCTCCCCACACAGTAGGTAACATATGTAATCTGCTTACAGAGTTGGTAAGTCTTGTGAAACCGCGCTACATGAACTTGTAACCAGGATTAAAATTCTCTTAATAACAAGTCTCGCATTATGGAGGCGGAGCTGCATGAGGTGTTAGTTTCTGTCAAGGTTGTCAAAGGGGCTGTCCCCAGGGAAGTGTGATGTGATCTTACCACTGGTGTGGCTCTTGGTCATTGGCGATTTACTTGTTAAGCTGCAACAATCTGACTTCATTGCACAGAGTTACGCGATAGTAAGTAAACTTTCCATCTTTATTTTAGGCAAAGCCTATTCTGCAGCGTTTCCCCTGATAATTCCTTAAAATTATTCTTCATATTTACCATAAATCGATATGGTTAATGACATATTATTGCCCGAATTCCATTTCTAAATTTATTCTCGGTGGCTTTTCTCAATAAGTTGGATGATTCTCTAGTCTTCTTTTCAGATGGCTCTCTTACTTATCTCAGTGTTGGTTTTGGAATCTAATTTTGTTGGTTTGATCTGAGACTGTTCGCTAGTCTTGGTTCGCATTGCACAGTTTTTCAGGCGAAATTAATATCACTGACAGACAGTGTTATTGAGGCTGTGGATTTCATTGTGAAAGACAAAAGTATTTTTCTTTAACAAATTCTTTGACTATCTCTAAACTCGTGCATTGCAAACATTACATGAACCTTCTTGATTCCAACAATAAAGTTACGATCTTTCGGCTACCCGCACATAAATTCAAATATCAGCTATCGCTTTCATTTACTACGATGCTTAAAGTCGATTTTTAATATTTATGTTTTATTGAATTTCGTGATTTTATATTTGAAACTTACTCAACCCAGTAGATGAATATAAAATGAATAAAAATAATGAAAATTCCGAGTATGCTTAGTGCTCCTCCGGAGTTTACCCGCTGTGGTTTGTGCAATAAATCGGGTTTTTAAGGAGTTAGTATCTTGGGTAAGCCGCTCTTTTACTCCCGTTCGTAAACTATCGCTATTATATGGAGCTGAAAATTTCTGTAATGTGGAAATAATTGTTCTCAAATCTCTTGGAAAGACAGCGACGTCTCTTAGCCTATCCAATTTCCTTACAAAACCGAAAATCATTTGCCCGGCATCGAAATCAACATTTTACTCTAAATACAGACAACACACAGTCATTATTATTTAGCACCGCAAACCTTTTAAAATATCCATATAAATTATAAATCCTTGCATCTTGATTACGAATAATATGCAATCACATTACAAGTAAACGTAATAATGCTTTTTCTAAATCGATTCATTGTGAAGCAAAACAAAATTGTTAGCTAAGTTTTAAACCGAATCGAGTACGAGACCATTTATGCACTGTTTTTTGTTTTTATTGACAGCTTATCAAATATATGAATAATTTTGTTAATTAAATAAATTTTGACAGATGAAATAAACACGTTTTCACTACTGTGAAAGTGTGAACAAAACAAAATTGGGATTTGTCAATATTTACATATAGGGAAAATATATAACACTACTCTTAATAGTAGCGACATCTATTATTGGATATCGAAAACATTATATTATACGTGGATGAAGTTTGTCCAATGGTTGGTTCGATAGTTACCCGAGGTCTTTACATCCGACCATAAGATAAGTTTTTTTTAGTAATAGATGAATTATTTTAGTTATATTTTTTGTTATTTAGTTATTTTGAACTTTTAAAATATGAAAATATTAGCAAAATAATTCTAGTCTTTATTCATAAAACCAAAATAAAATTTCGATAAATAAGTGGGGAATACATTTGCAATTCGACATTTTAAGCAGAAATTGATATATCGAAAACTCGTAAATTTTTCCGGTGTTACTGATGCGGCATATTTAGGATTGAGGATTTCTGAGAACAAGTATCAATTTTTTAACTGTTTTGTTAAAATTACGAAGTGATCAATCAGATCAGGTGGTCGAAGTTCTCCGATATAAATTTATTGAAAAATTAGGACTGATTCTGTTCTATTCGGAATCAAGTGGTTCCTATACAATTTTTTAAACCTGAAATGAAATAAGGCAAACAGTTATCGGAGGGAATATCAATAAAGCAAATTTTACGATCGAGTGTGTTATAAGAGTCGTTGCCAAACTCTGGCAAATTCAAATCTAAGTTCTGAACTAATACATATGTACTTATAGTGTATATCGCACACCCATACCTTTAACCATAATAAAATGAGATGTATTCACAACAACAACAAATCACAGTAAATCTGAAGTCGCCGCGTGTATTTTATAACGAATGAGTTTGACATATTTCTCTGTATTATAAACACAGTACAATAAACATTTAAAATACGATCGTAGATTATTTAATTTTCTAAACAACAATAAATTAAGAATATAAACATTTAAGAAATATAAAAAAATATAAAAATAATAACAAGAATGTTGTATACGAACATATAGTCGTTTATATACATACATATATGTATATGTATATACACTACACATCCATTAAATAAATTACTACACAGAATTATTATTGCATTTTAAATGCAGGTCATCTGGCGCCTAAACGAAATGAACAACTTGTATAACTAAATATATAATATTTTTTTTAAAACGACGAAAATTACTTAGATTATACTTTGTGCTATATGTAATATATACATATAGGTAATTGCGAGTACACATACCTTTTGAGATGGTTAATGAAATCGAAAAATATAAAAAACAAAGCGATCTGACTATACATATATACATATATGCATAACCCGTGACCTAGCGTCGTCCGTCGTTGAGTCGTCTGCTCGACGTATCAGTTGTGTTTTTATTTTACAAGAAGAAAAAACAACATTAAAAATTATTTATAAATTCTTCGATATCTTTAAGATCCATCTTTATGAGGTATGGAATGGCGCCAAAGACAATTCTTTCATACATATACATATATATGTATTCGTTATTCGTTCGCTTCGTTTTTCCAATCTCATTATTACGTACCTCATATATACATTTTCTTACCTTCTACATGTTTCAATTGGTGTTGTTGTATAAAATATTTAATTTTTTTATTTCTTAATCTCATCTTTAAATACAACAGCAACAACAACAAACAATAATAATAGTAATTGATCATGCATATAAAATATTAATAATAATCATGACGATGATGATGTTGATGATTGTATTGTTCGAGATGATAATACAAAATCATTGGCGCCTTCGTCGCCGCGTCTCTTTTAATATAAATATATAGTTATGTACTACTCGTATATATATAGATAGATATACTTAGAGATCCGAGATGATCAGAAAGTAGAATACAATACAATAATGTAATAAAGAACAACAACAACAACGAAATTATTGTTTTCATCGAGATCACGACAATGTTTAGTATTTCGATTTCATATGGAGAGGAATAAAACGTTTTTTGAATTAAAAATTTGTTCTCGGTTTTTCGGTTCGAATCAGTTTGGCACTATAATATATAAAACAATGTTTAATGAAAATAAATTTCAATGTCCGCAGTAACGTTGGTGTTCTGGATCATGTTTGCAAATAGACTAGCATTTATTAAGCCCTGCAAGACGAAGCCTAAACTGATCATTTCTGAAAAATGTCTGTAAGTGTATGTCGGTTTATAATTTAAAATACGCAGGAAACAAAAAAAAAAAAATACTACCATCTATCGTGCAATAGATTAATTAACTATTTATATAAAAAATAAAAAAGTCGAATGTTTTCAATAACAGAACTCTCCTAATACAAGTTTTTATTAGATTTTTAGAATTTGAAGAAATAATAGGTTTACAAAAATTTACTGAAAATTAAATTTTGGAAATCTAACCTTTTCCTGAAATCATAAATTTTATAAATTTATGAAAGCTGTCATTTTAAAAAAGTTAACAAATTCAGAAAGTTTCCAGGCGCAATTTGGAATTTTGTTTAGACTCAGATATTTTTTACAATTTTCAAAATATCGTAACGACAGAGGTGGTACATTTGGAAAGCTTCTGAATAGGTTGGTTGGCGAAATTTGATTTTCTGCAAGAAAATCTTTAACGTCTTATAAATTTGATGTAGGGTCACTACGGGACAGTATTTAAACGATTATGCAAGATAGAACGTGCGTGATGACATGTCGAAACATATTTTCCAAATCAGCTGCGAATGCAATCCCATGTTTCCGAAGTCTATCCAAAAATGAGAATAATTCTTGTAGTATTACGCCCCAGGATCCAATTTATCGTTTAGCGACACGCCTGACGAAGATTTTGGAAACCCGTTAAAGACTATACGCGTAACTTTGTTGTTAAACATATGGATGGCCCAAATTTGTATTCTTTATATTTTTATTTTTATAATTCAATTTTTGTATTCTTTAATTCTGAGAATCAAAATTAACTTGCCATAGGTAACGAGTCTCCGAAGACAGGATAATCTAACTTGAATGGTACCAGCACGTCATATTTACCTGATTTGTGATCCTTAAATGAATTCTCATCATAAGGCTCATTTGGGATCTTCGGTAGGCCGATGTCCTTTACTTCCCCGAATTTCTAGATTGCATCATCTAGCTCCTCATGGGAATGAGTCATGAGCAATTTTGAGGTATGCCTTATCAGAGATGACGTAACCAAAACATCTATTTTGTACAAAAAGATCGTCATCAAGTTGATGTTTTTCCGCAATAATGTGTGAAGTTTGAGATGAGTGATTGTTCGATAATTAGCAGTCATTGGGCCATTCCACCATTGTTGATTGAGGTCTTGTGACTGTCGTCAATTAGTATTTGAGAATCAACCGTTGGATGATGAGTGCTGCTGTTGGTTGGGTTAATAGCATGTGATGAATTTTCATGTATCAGTGAGTTGTGTCGTTGACCACAAATTCTACAAAAGAAAGTAGATGAACAGACAGACGCTGAATGGTTTCAAGTCAAACAATTTATGCAGCTTATCCCAAGCCTCATCGTAGTTAAGATCAGTGTTCGGAATGTAACGGATTAGGTCGGCGGCCACTGCTCGTAGAAATTCTTTCAGTAATTGAAACTTATGAATGGAAGCCATTGACTATAAGTTCCGGAGAATGGTTCGAGGATAATCACATGACAATTTAACATCTTAATTTGTTTGAGTCAGCGTATTTTCTGTGAGATCCTCAAAAAACTGAAATAAATTATTTGTCGTTTTATTATTGTACTCGTATATAAATCAGTATTGGGTGGCTGAGGAGTCTTAATTCTTTAACGTTGATGAATTTCTCAAACAAAAAACGTTTTGACCCTAAAATATTTTGCTTCAAATTCGATTTAGATGTTTGAGCGAGAATGAAAAGTAATTTGTTTTAGATACCTGTAAACTCTTTCAAATATTCAAAAGAACTTCAATGTCTTCGAGTGTCGCATCAGTATTGTACACATATCTATAAATCTACATTGTAATGAGAAATTTGTGTTGTATTTATATATGAAATTTTTTCAATATCGCTTGGAAAATCAAATGCGTAATGATAACATGAAACGAAGAAACACTTTAAATCAACATTTAGGAGCAAATAAAAACAGAAAAATGAAAAAAGTTATTTTTATGTTTCTTCCTTCCAGTTTGCCGGGGATTTCTAGCAAATTGGCTTGCCGACAATAAATTTTAACTCAATGATCTCTTATACTATAAATTATGAAAGAACACCAGTCTTAAGTCACACCACTTAAAACTAATAAAGATCCTTCTGGAATAACAAACGAAAACTTTACGGTGTATTAACATTTAGGCGGAATAATTATTTTTTAATGTTCATTTGTCTAGCACTAATACATGCTAATTTTTCGTGTGTTTTACTATGTGAGGGATTAGAAAGATCGCCAAAAATTTGGTATCGGGAAATTTAAATATTTTTCTTTATCGTTCTCGCTTTAAATGAAAAATAA
The DNA here is from genome assembly GCA_951394425.1 of Tipula unca. Lineage (NCBI taxonomy): Eukaryota > Metazoa > Arthropoda > Insecta > Diptera > Tipulidae > Tipula > Tipula unca. The sequence continues at coordinate 13,400,005 of OX596380.1, forward strand.
AATGTAAAGGTAAACGTAAGTGAAACGAAAATTACTGTAAGTCGACATTCAGGGGAACAGAAATTTTTCTTAATTTTTTATAGCATGACTTTTTATACTGTGTATACGTATATCGATTGGGACTAACATAATTCAACGAGAGTCGATGGCCGAGACCCTATATAGGCTCTATTTATAAATTTGGGCCAGAAGTTCAATGCATAGATATATAATGTCAAGTCTGTATCACCTTGAACCTTTAAATAAACATAAATGTTAATCCAAAAGTTAATGACTTCATCTATATAAATCGATTTAATTACAAATAATAATTTTATCACCGCACTTTGTTATGCTGTCTAAAAATCGTATAATATCTCTATATATTTACAATATAAACTCTATTTAATAGTTTTGTACATTTTATACAAAACGAGAAACTCATTAATCACCACCAGCAGACGTCAACATCGTCGATTTGCCACAAATATTTTCTGTATATATATATCTTAATTATTTTAGTGTTTTAAATCACGTATCTCTCTATATGTACATTGGTTGTTGATTGTTGGGTGTGCACACTCGCTGCGCGCAGAGCTGTGTTAGATTGAAATATGTTGTTACGTATCATTGCATTTGGCACAGCATATATATTCATATTATATCGAATGCGGTAACGTACATAAAACTACTGATTGTTTATTACTAAATTATTACTATTATTAAAAATGTAATTTGTGTGGTTTTATTGCTATATATGTATGATTGTCAGTTTTATGTATATATATATATATATATATATATATATATATATATATATATATATATATATATATATATATATCTTTATTTATATATATATATATATATATATATATATATATATATATATATATATTGCTTGATAAATTGGATATTTTGTGTATATATACGCGAGTATGTGGCCTTTTCCACATCATTGCACATTCATTTATGTATTCGCGAGTGTATCATATGTATAGCAATTTATAGTAAAAGTTGTATATATTTAAGATCAGATCATATCTTATAGATAAATTATTTTGGTGTAGTTAAAAGTTGAATATAACTACGAGTATATACATACATATATAGACGAGATTTATTATGACATCTCGATGATATATCGATTTTGGTCAATGGACTTTTAGTTGACAACCCGAGGGGTTATACATATGTATGTATGTATATGAAATTAATCACCCATTACCTAATAAATTGCATAATGTTTGCGCACTTGAACAAATTTATTTGTTTGTACTCATCACATCCATTTACTCTAAACGCGGTTATAGACTGATTGGCACAAAAAAGAAGCTGTTCGCAATATTAGGTGTGATTTTTTTTGTTGATATATGTAAGTCTGTACGTGCGACTTGTATAGTAACTATGTATATTTATTCTCTTACTTGACCTTTAACCCAATATATGTATATGAACCCTCCATCTCGCGCGCACTGATTATATCATTAACAGATTACAATATATAATTAAAATCAATTACAAGTATTATAATTATCAAGTTAATTAATTTCAATTAAATATGCAAATTAATTAAATTATATTGTTGTCGTGCAGTTGAATTCATTAGATTTTTTTTATATATAATTGCGGATTATTGGAAAATCCTTTTTATCGATATATAACAATTAATACAGAATTAGATCATTTTTATAATTAGCATACATACATATATACATATTACATACATACTGATAATATGTGATCATCAACCGTAAATAACCGTGGATCTTGTCATCGTTTAAATTATAAAATTGTAATTTGTGCTGTATCACGGTGAACGTAGTACAAATTTGAGCGCGACGAAGCTAAAGTACAGAGCACATCCATATACATAAAACTTCACTTGTTATTACGGTTTAAATGAATGGTCAAATTCGAGATCACATTTCGTCTGTTTAAATTAAGGTGGTATACCAATATCAACACTGGTAAATCCACGCTCCTTGGAGACTGGCCTCTATGGATTCTGAGAAGGATCTAGTGCATAACCACGGAATATCAAATCCGTTCCAAAGTACACCAAATATAGGAAGATCACTTACAAAAGAAAAAAGTAGACTGGTTATCACAAGAAGGGCGAGAAAAAAAGTGAGAAGATGAAAGAAAGGTCCGAATTTAAAGTTACAAAGAGCCCTCCCACATAACTAATGTTAACTTTCAATAACAAAGAAAAGATAGAAGCCATCTTTAACATAAAAGCCATTTTAAACATGAGGGTTAAAATAGAAGCATTACGGAAATTCACTGGGCTTATATACTACAATGCAAGAAGTGCCAATGTTTTAACCATACGCAAAAATACTGCAATATAGAGCCAAGATGTGCTCAGGTGTGTCCACTAAATAGAAATTCCCCACCAACATTTGTGATAAATGATAGAGAACTATACGCCGCAGAGTGAGCTTACAATTGTGAATTTCTTTCAGGAGGAAAACCTACGTACTGGCCCACTGACAAACTGCTTGATCTAATTAATTTCTACATTATAAGAATTATATCTGAAAACCATATTTTTCTAGAAAATAGTGAAAGTCTCTCATCGGACCACTCGCCCGTTATTATGACTGTTAGTTCCACGATTGTTAAGCAGGAAAATCCACCTAGAGTAACAAATAACTTCTTGTCAACGTAAGAATTTCATTTATCCAGTCGAAATCAGGGAGTTGGTTAATGAAAAATGGAAACCACAAAGCAAAATAATTTTTAATTACCTCTGCAATAAGCTTAAGCAAAGAATTAGAGAACTGAAAAATGAATCGGTCACCCGTTATCTTCGTAGTTTTACAGACGGTAAAGAAACTGAGTATTCTCTATGGAAAGCCACAAAAGCAGACCAAAAAGACCAAATTATCAAATACCGCCAATAAAAAATAATGAGGGAATTTGGGTAACAAGTGCCAAACAGAAAGCAGTACTATTCGCATCTCATCTTGAAGAAATTCCAACCATATGCTACACAATCAGCGGATAAATTCCAAACAAGTTCCTTATGCTAACACAGCCAAATATCTTGGCATGACTCTCTATGCTAAGTTAAAATACATTAAATAGAAAAAGGAGGAACTTAACATTAAATATAGAAGTGTGTATTGGCTAATTGGAAGATATTCAGAGATGTCAAGTTGCTATTATACCACAAATTTTAAAAGCTATGTGGTATTCAGCTTTGGGGCTGTACTAAGAAAACCAATATTAAAATAATACAAGCTTTTCAAAATAAAGTGTTACGTTGAATATTGAACGCTCCTTGGTACATAAGAAACGATAACTTACATATAGGGACCTCCGGATGGAATATGTCAGCGAAGAGTTAACAATTCATGCAAAGAAACACATACAACGGCTTGGTAAACCAAAATGAGTTTTGTGGTAAGCTGACTAACACAAATGGAGTACGAAGGCTCCAAAGAAAGAAACCGCTGGATTTGGGAAGATCACAATAGGGCTGCCCAATATTTTGAGACTAACAAATTGGTTATATCTCTGCAAAATGAACATAAGAAAGATAGACAAATTACTAGATGATACTCGTATATGTATGTAATCAGTTGTAATATTTAAAAAAAAATTCGTCTAAATTCTCCCATTCAATCCCCAAAGATAAGTAAGTGTTAGTTTCAAACTGTTAAAATCTAATCCAAGATTAAATTTTTGGAAAAATAGTAATTCCTATTTAAAGATTTAGACTAAAAATTTTCTATACGTATATACGAAATCGGTCAAAATCAAATATATGTAAAGGGATGGTAACGGGTTTTTAATAATGCTATACGAAACCGCAATATAAGCTTCCTGATTCAATTATCTGTGGGAGTAGAGAATAGTTTTTGGCCTTGGTGGATTAGAAATATGATCATCTATCTAGTGGACTATCGAAGCTTGAGTCCAAACCTCAAGCTAGAGGTATTAATGGCTCTTTAATAATTTTAATCGAAATGGCAATATCAGTTTCCAGATTAATTTATTCATAGAGATAAAGGGTAATTTTTGGACTTGGATTAGAAATATATTCATCTACCTAGTGTACTATCCGAACCTGAGTCGAAATCAGCATCCCGATTAATTGTATTCCTGGTGGTAAGGAGAAGTTTTTGAGCTTGGTGGATTAGGCATATAAATAGTCATCTACCTAGTGTACAATCGGAATTTGAGTCCAAATCTTTGTCAAACAGGAGTAACACATTTAGTCAAGATCTCAAAATTATAAATTTAATTTGAATTTGAACTTGTTTCTAGGCATATACATGTTCCGTGGAAAATAAAGTCCAAATCTTAAACAATCCCTGCTGACTCACATTTTGGAGAGTGCATCAAAAGTTCCATTATGGCCAAGATGTTTTAATATTAAGATGAGAAAAGAAGAACAAAATAGTTCATACAAAAATTGGTTAAAAATAATTGTTTCTAAATATCACCTAGTGGTAGAGTAAAGTACTTATAATTATTGCAAACCCCGGAAACGATCCAACCCAATAAAATTGGAGCCGTGTCAAATTTTTGTGTGTACGTGATCGTCGCATAAAGTAATAAAAAATGTATTTGCAGATATGCGCAGTAAGCCAAAATCAAAGATCACGAGAATTTGGCTGATTTTGCATACGTATTACATGTGGAAAAAGTGTGGAAAACTTCACATCCATCAATTCTCCACACCAAACTAAATTCTGACTAGGAACTATAACTGACGTAAAGAAATATAGAATAAGGGCAAGCCGTCTGAGTGCAGTGAGAAATATTTCACTACTTGTGGATGGCCTTAACACTGAAACATATGAATAAACAAATGTATGTGACTTGTACGTTTTTTGGTCACGCCCCTTAGTTAAATGGATCGATATTGGGTCTGCAAAGTCTACTCCAACTTTGAGGAATGATCGAAATAATTCAGCTCTTGCGTCGGGTAAATCTGCCATTATTTATATTTCGGTTTTTCCTTTGTGTTTTAATCATACGCTTCATTTTTTTGGCTGCCCAGTTTGTATTCTTTACCAGCTCCTTAAACTGTTCATATAGACAGTATGGCATTATAAGTGGCGTTTGAATTTAATTACACTTTTAAACACTGTATTTTACTTTATAAACACTTAACTTCACTTTTTCCTTATTATTACTATTAGCACACTCACGGTTAAAACACAACTAATTCGCTCCTAAATGTTTATCGCGTATTTATACCAAATATTCTAACCTTCTAGAAATGTCTACAATAGTCGAGAGTTTCTAGATTAGTCTACACATCTACTTCACAATTTTCTTCCAAATGTTTATCGCGTTTATCGCTAGAAATCTCCACAATATTCGATTAGTCTAGGTTAGTCTAGACACATCTATCTACTTTATAACAGTTTTATATTAACGATAGTGTCGCTACTCAAACAGACATGTCGCCACGATCGTAACAAATATCGATCACTAGATTATGAATAAAACACCCAATTTAATTCATTTTAATTTTTATGACTAGAATTTAATTCTAGAAAACAATAATTTATTTATTCTTGAATTATTTTACAAAACATTAATGTAGAGTCTCGATTATCCGAATACTGTTTATCCGAACACAAAAAAATATACATATTTATTTATTTTTTAATTATTTTGTTATTTACACATTACACATATGTTTGTTTAGTGAAATATGAATGAATAAAACATTGAAATTACTCAAAATAATAATGTCTTCGGTCCCGACCACATCGGATAATCGAGACTCTACTGTATTTACTTAATTCCACAATAATCACTTTATTACATTTTAATAACTACTATACTACTATTCTAACTCTATTATGGTTAAAACACAACAAACTAACTAACTAACCATTTCGTCTTGTATTTATACCAAATATTTATCCTACTAGAATATTCCATTAAATTTGAAAAGTGTCTAGACTATTCCTGAATTTTATTTATGGCTGATTTATATTCAACGTAATTTTGCAGATTAGGTCATCTTGAAGCAAGATAGCATGAATAAAAATTACTATTAAGCAAGCGAGACAAGAATTGTCTCTACTATGGTATAATATTATATAATATTTGAGGTTAGGAAAAGTTCATGATTATAAAATGAAGATAAAGATACTTTGTGGCAATTTACACAATTTTCTTTTACAAGATCTAAGCAATAAAAAATTAAATACGTATTTAAAAATTATAAAAAACTACCAAAAGCATATTTTTCAAATCAAAACAAACTAAAAAATGTCAAAATGAACTATAATATTAAATAACTTTGAACGTATGTAGGTATTATTACACTACTTTTGAATGTGCGTATTTGCATTTTATAGCGAAATAATGACGTATTTTCGTTTTTTTAGTAAAAAGATGACTGGGTTTGTCTTGTACTATAAAAGACACCATAATTTTGTTTTTTTTTCTCGGTTGTTGATTTTCAAAAAGATGAAGTTCTGTCTCGTTTTTTCTTGAATTATTTTTCAATGTTGTTTCTCCTTTTTTTACAAGATTTACGGTAGTTTCTATGCTCAAATAGAGATGCCCCCACAATCGTAACAATAATGTTTGTATTTTACATTTTCTGAACAATAAAATTATGTATTCATGTTGACTATGGTGACTGATGGAATTCCGACGAATCTGCTGAGTAAATTGTGTTCGTATTTAGTAAATTGACTAGAAAAATGTAAATGATGTAAATGTAAACCATAGCTATTATAGCGGTGTTTTGTATACTATACACCGTTAATACAATTCAATTTGGATTGAATAATATAGATTGGATAATTTTCTAGGTGCATTTTATTTGGCCAAGCTCAAATTGGTATTGCGTCTCCGCTATATTTCGAAAAAAAACTTTGCTAAATTTTCGATTCGAAGAGATTTTATTTTGCCTAAAAATTGGTAACAAATTAAAACTGACATTAAAAACTGAGATTAATTAATTAAAACAGTGTCAAAATAAAATGAATGTCACAAAAGGAGAATAAACGAATAAATCTAATTGTCTGGAATATAATTTTTTTTTGCAAAATGTGCTTAAAACGGAATTGTATTCAGTTTTCGTCGTGTCTTGGCTAGTTCAAGAAAATTACCCTGGAAACAAATATTTACGTGTTTTGGGAGAATTTACTAACAAATCATTATTTCTCTTGTTTATTTTCAGATTTCACACTAAATTACTACTGTAAAGCCGAATAGCAAGGAATAACCAGATATTTTGAATATTAAAATAGAGTCAAATCTAGTCCATCGGCAAACTCAATCCATTCAGCAGTGGTAATGGTATGACAAAAATAAAATGAAGAAAATCATTGATAATGGATAAATTAATAAAAGAAAAAACTTAAATCAAATCAATCGTGTGATAATTTATTATAAATTGTATTAAAAACAAAGAAAAACTCTAATATTAAAAGTGCCCTAGCAACAAAAAATTTGCTAGCTATACATAATTTTTTATATCTTCAAGATAGTGAAGTACTTAAGTGAAGTTTTGGTGTTACACCAAGTTAAAAAAAAATGAATCAAAAAAATATGTTAATTTTAAAAATTGTGTTAATTTTTTATTTTATTAATCAAATTAATTGTTATTTTAGTAATAATGATAATGTTAGAAATTATGGTAAGTGAATTTTATTGTATTGCTAATTTTTTAATTATAGTTCATGCTAACTGCCTATATATATATATGTATATATATATATATATGGATATATATAGAAAATACTAGTTTCGAAGAGATCGATCAAGACATTTTTGATTGATCAATTTTTTGAGATGAGATCAGATTGATTTGATCGATGTATTAAATATTATATGATGACAACATTTTGGTATAATGTTATCTCGCATCCGGTTACAATTTTATGAAAATTTAAGTTTTGAAAAAATGGTTTTAATTGAGTCAAGCTCGTTCTATGGATTAAACTTATTCGGTAGACTTGGCCAGGTTAAAGGCCATGGGGGCAGAAAGCGCTGAGAAGCTTAAGGCACAGTCCATCCAGCTGCGGTACCGTTTTGATCTCATTACGTAACTATCCTCAATTCGGAATCTGTTCAGTCATTCATTCTGTCAGCCCGGAAGCTTTTCCACATGCCTCCAAGTTAATCAAAATGGATTTAAGCATTAACTTTTTATAATGCACTTTCACATTTTGGATTATTCCATTGTTCAACTGCTGCAAAACTGCTATAGTATTACCTGGGAAATAGACCAATTTTTTATATTCGTAAGGTAATAGTGACGTTGTCTAAAAAGGAAAGATTTAATTTATGATAAGATAGATTTTAAAGATTGTTTTTTGTTACTATCCACGCTTTACGGTTGGCGTGCCAATCAATCGGCGGAGTCTTAGCATTGAGGTATTTAAAGCAGCGCGCGTAAGGCTTTTTCCTATTACGATTGCTTTATACATTTTTGATCGCTAAATACCGTCAGTAAGACGATAAGATGTTCTGTACCATGATTGTACAGTTGTTTTGGTGTCTAATGGCTGATTTACATTCAACGAAATTATGCAGATTAGGCCATCTTGTAAAAAAATGAGAAACAACATTAAAAAATCATTTAATAAAATACGAGATAGACTTCACTTTGTTGAAAATCAACAGATGAAACCAGACAAACACACCCAAAAAAGATTTTCTTTTTCTAGCTTAAGATGAACACTTCCATCTTTCTAATAGAAAAGATGAAAAAACGCACGTTCAAAACTAATCAATATTGTAGCACTTTTTGACATTTTTTATGTTGTTTTGATTTGAAAAATATGTTTCTGGTTGGTTTTTTAATTTTTAAATATACGTGTTCAATTTTTATTAATTACTTAGATCTTGTAAGAGAAAATTGCATAAACTGCTGGAAAGTATATTAATCTTCATTTTTAAATCATGAACTGTACCTAACCTCAAATATGTTGACATTTACACAATAGTGGAGACATTTGTTTTATCCCGCTTGCTTCATAGTAATTTTTATTCATTCTATCTTGCTTCAAGATGACCTAATCTGCAAAATTTCGTTAAATGTAAATCAGTCATAAAGCAACGCAATCGACGGCTCGAACGTTTAAATTCATTGGCCCAGTTGATTGCAATTTCTCCGACATTTTTTGTAAAGTTTTTATACATAAGTGTATTTTCACTGCCGTTGATGTATCCAAATTTTCTTTGACAGAAAACCTTGTTTTTGAAGAGTAATCCCCTCGAACTTTTGTTTTAAGGTTAGGTTGTGTATTAAATTGATTACTTTATCCATTTTCTAAAACCTAAATATATGTATTTACATATATAGCAATTAAATTCAGATTAATTGTAAATAATAATTGCGATAATGAACAGTATCATCATTGATTAAGTATATAAGATAATATTACTGAGATTTCTGCCACTACGTTTGGATAATGTCTCTACTGGTTGCTTAAATAGAGACAAATTCGATTGGCACGGTATTCCTTTTTTAACAACATACAAACTATAGAACTTACTTTTTGTTGGTGTTTTTCGTATAATATTTGCATTAGTGTATGTATGATCGAATGATTGTTTTGTTTTTTTCCGTTTTCTTATTTTTTATTATATGTTGGGCATTATGCTATTTCAGTTACACTCACATAAAATAGTAAATAATCAGAATCATCAATGCAAGATAAATGAAGACAGATATATCAATAATTAGCAAAGCGTAGGGGAAGGATGTCGACAAATTACGAAACAAAACAAAAAAATTCATTCATAGAATAATACGATGGAATGAAAATGAAATACGGAAAATAAAATAAAAATTTTATGTACGATGTTTATTAATTTAGATTATTTCAAAGTTAAGGATGATTAATAATTTCAAAATTTTTAAATTTTTTTTTCGAATTGATAATTTTAATTTTCGCCCTAATAAATACTTTTAGTACCGTTAGAAATATATTGTCGTTATGTAAATTTTCTTCGTAAGAATTTTTAATCGACTTACATAAACCAAATAAATTTTTTAATAAATGTTGTTTAAAACAATATTCTTCAAAATTTTCAGTGAAAATATTGGCAATTGTATTTATGCTACTGACAAATTTCGAGGTCGGATTTTTAACCCACCATTACCCGTATTTTCAAATAATAAATCAACTGCGGCATATTATAGGGATCTTGACGAATTAGAAAATTATCGCAACGCGCAATGTAACCCGTAAAATATGTCATGGACATATTATTAATTGTGGGCTCTATGTAATCTTGATTATTTGATGGGGTTTTATATTCAATATCAGAGTCATCATATTCACAATTGGCATTTTCATCATTCTCGTCGTGGGACCTTGATTCAAAAGGAAAGCTCACTAATTGGAAATTAGGGACACATCTATATCGCTCATCCGTTAAAGGGAACGAATTTCATCAATACTTTATATTAGTTTCAGCTTACAGATATTGAGAATTTCTATATTTCGATTCAGATCCAAGATGGATAAGAAATATCAGTCAATATAATTATATAAATCTAGGACCGTCTACTGAATTTGACAAATCGCATTTTCTAAAACTTGTAAACATATAAAAAACCGAAATTCTACAAGTGGACAATGCTAATATTACTTCCATTGTGTTGAAACTCAGTGAAATCACTCAGACATGAAACAAAAATTCACCAGAATTGTTTGTCGAAATTTGTTGTTTCATAATGCCGAAGTTTTGCTGCGTGATATTTCAGACAATCTCAGGCAACATTTTGAGTAAATTTGATAAGTTCTAAATGCATGATAAGTTCTAAATGCATCCGCTTTATTTCAAATTTCAGGGCAATGTGATCTATCACAGGTCATTTTTCCCATCAGTAAATTTTCAATGCCAACATGTTGCGGGAACTAAGCCCATTGTATATTCATTTACTATACATATATAGTTAGTTATCAATGTATAACAAATATAACATTGCATTATAACCTACTCTGATTAAACTTAAATTACCATTTTCGTTTAAATTCAAGGGTATATTTCGTAGAGGAATTTTATCTATAATTGCTTCTTCTACCTCTATTAGGTCTTCGTTGGTTTTGGTAAAATCTTAAAATATAGAAAAGTGCTAGTTTAGTATTTCATAATTACATTACATTAAAATCATTTGTCCTACTAGTAATATCTTCCATGTTAAGCAAAACATGGGCTCCGATTGGTCATATGACGTAAGGAAATAAGGAATCGGTAAGGAATAAAGTTATTTATTGCCCGAGTTCGTATCCATATATCACGACGTTTATCTTGTGGAATCAAAAATCTTGGAATCCCATATGATTTCTTATTGTGCCAATTAAAATAAGAACAGTATTCCATTATATATATGACGGAAAAACGATTTTAAATTTTTGAAATAGAATCAACCGAGGTATCCAAATATGTACTCTTATGAAAATAACACTGAAATTCTTATAGCCACTACTGCACTTGCTAAATTATTGGATGTATAAAAAATCCTAAACATCGACATTGAAAATTTAAAATATCAAAAAAGAACTTTTTAAAGTTGTAAACAAAAATAAATAACACCGGCACAATTTTTAGCTTTGTGTTAACATCTTCAGGCAAATATAATATTTTACCTAGGAAATAAAAATCACTTTACGATTTTACTATGCGTTAAATTATTCATTAAGCGTGGAAGTGTTGAAATTTTATTTTGCATTTTTGATAAGATAAAAAGGAAGGGATATAATGGTTTTCGTTTAATAGAAAGAGTATAGTATTTTATTATTATTGTTTTCAGAATTATTGTTTTATAGAAGTGTTGCATCAATGTTAGTGTTTTTATTTTGGAAAAACTGTAAACATTTTTTATTGTTTTCTGGCTACTTTGTTTTATAATAGTCTATCTTGTTTCATCTTAAACATTTCAAACAATGAGCGTTGCTCCTTTTCGTCCATGTAAAACACGAAACAAAAAATTATTAGTGTTGTTGTAATTCGTAGTGGTAACATCTCTAGTATATTTAATCAATGATATCATTAATTAATCCACTTACTGCAAATAAATCCAAAATCAATTTTTAAACAATTGAGCTGCACTACAAAATACGCCGCATGAGTTTATAATTTGACATTTGCCTTTGTTAACTTTTTATTATAATTTTTATACTACATACTTGCTTTCCGCCCGGGACTCAGGAATTTTAGGCTTATAGATACAAATTTGTACGAAATTAAATTGGAAGGATTTTTTTTGTAGATTTTCCGTGTCTTGTGAGTTTCTGTGATATGTGATTTCCGGCTTTGGAGAGTATTACTGTATAAAGTTTTTACAAATCCGTGCAAAAATATTAATAAATTAAGGTTGTGCGCATATGGTTTGTCGCCAAAAATTCATGAACATAGAAATGTAATTTAACACCAATTCTTTAGCCCTTTAAATATGTGAAGTATTTAAATTAAAATTTAACTTAATTGAGATAAATTTCATAATCTGGGTTTCTAAAAGGAACATTTTTTCAAAAGTAATAAGTCTCTGGATTTTGAGGCCTCTATACAGTGTTGCCGAGACGATTTATTCAAAAGTTGAAATTAATCCATGCAATTTCTCTTGAGATATTTGGTTCTTGTTAAAATGCTCAAGTTGGGCAAATTATTTCCATTTCTTTCTTAATCTTTTCGGGAAGAATAAATTGTTTTAACGAAGGACTGGGAGGAGAAGAGGATCCAGGTCCACCTATTACTCAATATTTTAAGCGAAATTGTTTCAATTTAAAACTTTATAAAACAAATGTTTTGGTTAAATTCGATTGAACTCGCAATTCAATATTTATTCAAATTATTTATTAAATTATTAAACAAAACAAATATCAATTTATACCGAACGTGATTGAGGCCCTCCAACCAACGCACTATTCACATTAAACTTTTCTTTCTTATCTCCAAAAATGTTCATGTTTTGTATCTTATCTAACGAATCCATTATTGAACTGGCTACATTTTTAACAGCTTCCTTCATAATGTGTGGTAATTGGTGACCAGGATTATCTGAATTATCATTTTCGGTAGGTGTTGCTAGAGCAGCCTGGAAAACAGTTTGTCTATATAACAATACTTTTAGTATTTTTGAAATTACTTACCACAATCAGTCCAATAGCAATGCACAAAATTGGTAGAAATTTCATTTTGATTTAGTAAAGTTCAAAACACAACTGACATAGAATTGTACGCGACTTTTATAATACATCTCGAATGAAAAAATTACGATTACGATCAATAATTATAAAAACTAAATGTTTCAATTATATTTTGTTATTATCCGTTACATGGATAATTAACAATTTTTACTCGAAATCATTTATAATACTCGGGCGCTGATTATAAATTCGAGTCGCCAAGCCAAGGCAAGGCAGATTAAATTACAATTTCAGGGGCAAAAAATGTAATTTGACTCAAAATATGACACAAGAAGCTTCACACTGAACTAAAACGTTCACACTCGTGGCACGACTTCATTAGAATATGTTTGAGTAATTGAGTACTAAAATTTCACTCAAAACAAAAATGTTTTCGGATTATTTTTAGCCAGCAGCAGTTTTAGTTTGATCTTTCCAATTTTACTTGAATCCCGCGACTATATATACCGCAGCATCTAGCCAGGTATATACTCAATACTAAGATATGTTTCAAACTCTAGATTCTTCCCAACCGTTTTGTGAATAAGGCGATAAGCTTCTTCACGAACGTCTCAAAAAGCAATAGAGGGGTTGGCTGCGGGGTATTCTGTGAGGCACTAGGGATCAACCTCTCTTTTTGTCTTCCCGACTAATGGAAGTCATGGACTGGTTGAAGAAGTATGTTATATGTACGAGGGATATCCGCAGTTTTACGGACAGCCAGGCTGCTATTAAAACGCTACAATCATTCTCCTTGACGTCCATAATAGCCGAGAACTGTCTGGCATCTTTGAATGAGATGGGTGATCAGTTCAACATTCGCTTGACGTGGGTGCCAGGGCACATCAATATCGTAGGGAATGTAAAGGCAGATGAACTGGCCCGCAAGGATACAGCACGCCTTACATCACAAAGCAGGCGGGATATAAATATACCTTCTTCTTCAGGAAGAAGCCATAAAAGAAACGAACGTCAGATGGTCTAACGTTAGTTCGTGTGTAATAACCAGGCAGATCTTGCCTAAACTTGACCGGTCCAGATCCTAGAGTATATAATCGTGGGAGCTATAACGGGACACTGTCTCATCGGAGTACAGGCGAGCAGACTGGGTGCCCCAGCCCATGATTTATGCCGTAGCTGCGGTGATGAGATGGATGAGGAAACTGAGCTCCATCTACTCTGCACCTGTCCAAGTCTAGCGTACAGCAGAATAAAATTTAAGGGAATTTTCCATTTGGACTGCCTGACGAATCTTAGTAAGATCGATGTCAGGGGCTTTCAACGATTTTGGGTAAGCTCGGGATGGTTCAACGAATGAAGAGGAGGTAACTCAAATGTGGTACAGTTACGGACCAATTTTGAGTCTATGTTAATCCAGTAGGACGGCCACCCTTACCTAACCTAACCTACGCAAAATAATCATTATTAAATGTGGGTGTGCAGGCTTAATGCCTTATATTATCTCACGGCATTGTATAAAATTGTTCGAATTGTATACCGAACCGCAAAATTGTATGTTTGTATTGTTATTCGAGCCATATCGCTGTTAATCTGATGCGCATTTTTAAATATAAGCTATCTTCTTCTTGATCTCTTTTAGTGTATAGTTTCCATCTCTGTTTAGCTTGTACATAATTAAGTTATCACTGCAATACTATATATATTCTCAAAGATTATTTTTCTTGATCTTTAATTTTAAATATATAATTGAATGTTAGTTGGAGTGCTATAGTTCATTTAGTTGAGTCTGTACAATTATTCCTCATATGTGATTTGAAACTTAAATGAAGATGTTCGATTTTGTTAAATTTCGCAAATGTACCAAGTTTGCCGCAGGCTCGCCAGAGTATTAGACCTTCAACCACATACATTTATTTTGTCAACACACTCACACGCACGCACAAAACTGTTAAGAGTGCCAAATGACTGGTCACAAATAAAAGTCAAATAAATTTAGTCGAATTCGATCGAATTGAACTCTATATATTCAAATAAACATAATTATACAAGTACAAACAATTGATATTTCAGTTATTGAGATAGTTATCTAGCGAACGTGATCAACGACCTCCAAAACCCGAACCCACCATACTTTTAAACACGCCTTTGGTGCCTTGGATTGTCGAATTAACTCCTTCTACCATTTTGCCAGCTACATCTGTTCCAACTTTCATGACTTTTTCCGCCATCTCTTGCATCGTACCTATAAATCGCTTTTCACGATTATCTGAATTATCGACTGGTGTTGCTAGGGCAGCCTTCGCAACCATAGATATAGAAATAGATTATGTAACCGCATATATAGTATTTTACAAAACAATCTTACCACAAACAAGCCAAGCGCAATACACAAAATTGTTAAAAATTTCATTTTAATTTAGTTTAGAGCACAAATCACAACTGATGCAGAATTGTACCAGCTACGCGGTTTTTATACAATCAACATAATATTTTTGATGACAATCAAATAATATTTTAATTATATTCATATAATTATTTTGTTATTATACATGCCCATATGGATAATTATCAATTTTCATTAATTTCTATAACGAATAACTCCAGATAATTTACAAATAATTTACAAATACAATTATAAATTCGGTAGGGAACTTACACATACTATGGATTACATAGTATGTTACATAAATTACAAACCGAAAATCTGCTAACCATTGTGGGCTAAAAAGTTATTAGGTATCGACATTTTCTAGATAATATTATTTTACAAATGGTCTAGTCTAAAATGTATTCTTCGTTACTATATAAACGATAACTTCCTAATTATCCATTGCTAATATATATATTTATATATATATATATATATATATATATATATATATATATATATATATATATATATATATATATATATATATATATATATATATATATATATATGTATATATTTATATATATACATATATATATACATATATATATATATATGTATATATATATATATATATATATATATATATATATATATATATATATATATATATATATATATATATGTGTATATATTTATATATATACATATATATATACTTTTGTGGCTGATTCTTTTGTATTACTTACATGATCTGGTACTCTCAAAATCTAATCATACTTGCAAAGACGCCAACCATAAGTGCTTATAGGTACTTGCGGTGGTCTATTGAAAAGCAACGATTACTTGACATAACTATAAATATATATATATATATATATATATATATATATATATATATATATATATATATATATATATATATATATATATATATATATATATATATATATATATATATTTGTTAATGTGTCAAAAATAAACATAGAAGTTGCATAATTTTTTGTTTTTCATTCAAAATGTTCATTTAAGATGTTATATAATATATAAACGATAATAAGATCAAACGGTAAGAAAACCGGCTATTGAAAAAAAAATGGCGGATAACCACTACGTTTTTTTACTGATATCTATTACAAATAATAGTAATGTACGTTTAGCCGAGATTCACACTCCACAAAATTTACGACAATTATCTTGACAATGGCAGCCCTAATAAATATTAATATTGTTGATCAATAATATGTTAAATCTGTTCTTCCGCCTATATTAAAAATGTTTTAATAAAAATAAACATTTTGATTGTTTAAATTTTTAATTTGTTTTATTTCATCGCAAGTTTAGTGCCATCTATTAATGAATATTAAAAGTATTTAACTCTATTTTGTGTTTTTTGATAAATTAAAACTATAATTATGAAAAGTTAATAAAAAACAATTTCTTAAACGATGTATAGACTATATTTAAGAACTAATGATAAACTGAGCATGCTAAAAAAAACGTTAATTTTTGTACTCCCTTTTGTAGCTAGGTACTCGCAGCACTCACAGTATCGCTCTTCACTTTTAGTTTTACTATTTTCCACTCTACATCCTATAAGATATTCACCAATCACTTAAAGGCGCCACAATCGATATTGATTCTTAGTTTAGACAAAATATTGAATGATACAAGGTGTGTACGTAACGTGTAGTATAGTGATTAAATTTTATAAATCAAAAAACACAAAAAACTTTGTTAATAATTTTATTTAACACTTTTTTTGGTTGAGAGAAAAATTAAATTTCAAAAAATAAGAAATCGTTGCCAATGAGTATAATAAAAAGTTATTTTTAATTCTTCGTTGGAAGCGATCTAGTATTTTTAGGAGAGGGATAAATAAGCCTTGCTGTTAGGCCACCGCATCCTTTTTATTTTCTATTGCCTCATTAATATTTGCCTTGCTGACCGCATTTTTGAAGCCATCAAATGGAAGTAATTTTTTATCATAATCACTTAAATAATAGATAGGTGTTACCAGGGCAGCCTATAAAATGAACACCGTCGTATAAATTATAACCTTTACATAATATTATGTACATATATTGTATACTTACCACAACCAATACAAGAATAATACACAAAATTAGCAGCAACATTATCATTAATTGTCAAATTATCCCAACTATATGTATTAAACACAACTTTTTGAATTAAAATATCATTTTAACATTTTTATGAATATTATGTATTTAACAATTTAGCAATTTTACATAGTTAATCGATGAATCGATTCAAATTATATTATGTAGATTGCCTGACAACGTTTCGTGGGTTACGTGACTAATAAAGCGATTATAATCTGTATAATTACGCTGAATGTACGTCAAGCGCACTATTCATTGAAATATAAATAAATTCTGATAAGAAATTTGAATTATTTTACTTGATTGAAATTTTTTTTGAGTGGATTTTATTTTCGATTTAAGTTTTACTTACTGAAGTGTCTTTTCCGCTAAACGCGCGACCATCGATGGGGTTTTGAAAAATATTTGTTGAGTTCAGTAGATGTAAATCAGACAGACATGACACACGGCTTATTGTGCTCTATCCGTGTTTGGTTTATGTTACTCCTTATTTATATGCTTCCAGTAATACATTACTAAGCCTGCTAAGATTATGAATTTGAGCTAAAATAATTTTAAACGAATATTTTTGTTAATAATATGCTAAAAATCAACTATATTTGTTTTTGATTCAATGTTTTAATGTGGTATTGCCTTTTGTTTTCTCCATGATACAAATGCTAGGTTTAGTTTCATATTTTTGAATATAAAGGCAGGTTTGACATAATAACACTAACATTTTAATTGTTGAAATAATAAATTTACATTAACTTTGGTTAATGTGAAAACTAAGTTAAAAAGATTTGAAATTATATTGTATGAGCTGTCATTATGACAACAAAAAAAAGTTACTGTTATGTTTATGTTTCTAATGTCGTACCATAGATGTCTTATAGACTGCTTAGTTTAAAATCAAATATGAATTTTGGGATATAATCATTGTATCACAAATCATTGTGTGTCATAAAATTTAGATGTGTATTTTTCAATAACACAATAATTTTAATTTTATTTTATCGTAATTTTACTGCCACCTATTGGTAAATATTGAAAATAGTTTCCCCTATACATATTTGGTTTTGCATCATTTCGCTTTATGAAATTGGTGTTGCTGTGAAAAATATGCATGTAATTTTTGTATTAAATTGAGTCATATATGTACATATATATGTAGTTAATAATTAAATAATTTTAGTTATGACGTTAATATTTCTACATATGATGTATTTAAAAAGACTCAGTCATTTAAACAATATCGAATAAATATATTTATATTTTTATATCCAGTATTATCATAATAGTTATTATTTATTTCGTCCCTTGTTACCATATATCATGTCCTTCATCATCGTGCTATAAATCATTTTTGTTCTTTCCACTACGTTTTGATCCTCTGTTGGATTCTCTTATGGCATCTCCTATAGCTGTCAAAAATTTCTCTTCTGCACTTTGTTGAGCTACTTTAATAATTTCTTTAATTGCCTTGTTAATCTCTTTCTTTGTATTTTCTTTTATTTCATTGACATATTCTAAAATCTTTAATTAGTCAAATTTATATTAAATCTTTTATATATACTAAGTATCTTTTTGTTTTCTTACCATGCTATTCGCTTCCTTCCTCCTATCAATAATTAAATCCTCAATCAGATTCTTTGCCTTACTTTTTGACCCATTCACCTTTTCCTTCAATTTATCGATGTCTTTCTCCATCTTATCCATTAATAAGTTCATCGCATTTTGGATGTCCTTATTAAATTGTCCGTTATTTAGCGCATTTCTGAAGCCATTAGATGAAAGTATTTTCTTGTCATAATCATCTAAATCATTGGGTGTTGCTAGGGCAACCTAATTATAACGTGTATCATCGTATAGAAATTAGGTAAAAATAAATTTCTATCTATCTATATCGTACTTACCAATATAAGTAAAATCCATAAAATTAGTGAAAAGTTCATTTTGAATCAATTTTCCAACTATTACTAAGCGCCGCTATTTGAATTATTCTGTTTTATGAACACATGTATTTACCAATTAAGCAATTTTACATAGTTAATTGATGAACCGATTCAAATTATAATATGTATATCGTCTAGCATCGTGTTGTGGGTTATGTGGCTAAAACTTAATAGTATAAATGTACGTTTAGCGCACCATTCAATTAAATAGTTTTAATGATTCAAATAAATGTTGAATTACTTTACTTGATTGAAAACATTTTTGATTCGAGTGAAATTGAAACACCAAACGTAAAATTTGTTTTTTGAGTGAAATTGTGTTTTGAGTGGATTTTGTTTTTGATTCTTAAGTTTTACTTGATAGTCAAAATTTTGATCTGAGTAGACTGTTTCGAAAAACAAAAAATATAATTTAAAATGCGGCCAGAGTTAGGACCGTTGCACACCTAATGGCTGATCTTGAAGCAAGATACCATGAATAAAAATTGCTATTAAGCAAGCGAGACAAAATAATTGTCTCCACTATTGTACAGCAGATTGTTGGAAAAATGTATGTTAAAAATTTGAGGTTAGGAAAAGTTTATGATTTTAAAATGAAAATAAAGATACTTTGTAGATATTTACGCAATTTTCTTTTATAAGATCTAAGCAATAAAAAATTAAATACGTATTTAAAAAATTTAAAAACTACCAAAAGCATATTTTTCAATTCAAAACAAAATAAAATTGTCAAAATGAACTATAATATTAAATAACTTTGAACGTAGGTATTATTACACTATTTTTGAATGTGCGTATTTGTATTTTTATAGCGGAATAATGACGTATTTAAATCTTTTTTTAGTAAAAAGATGACTGCGTTTGTCTTGTGCTATTAAAGACACCATAATTTTGGGTCTGTTTCTCTGGTTTCGTCTGTTGATTTTCAAAAAGATGAAGTTCTGTCTCGTTTTTTCTTGAATGATTTTTCAATATTGTTTTTCATTTTTTTACAAGATGACCTAATCTGCAAAATTACGTTGAATGTAAATCAGCCATAAGCTAAGCTAAGCTATGCGATGTGAGCTATGTTTCTGTAATATATATAGTTTAAATATATAGCTGCATACCTGAACTAAGCTATGCGAGCTATATTTTTTCTGTTATGAGCGATGCAAACGAACTAAGCTCGAATTGTCTTTACCTTACTATATCAGCGATAGTCGTGTTTTTTTATTCAAAAATTTTCGAGTTCGAATATAAATCTTGACAAGAATTTTCACGTTTTCTCAGTAAAATCCAAATGAATTTAATTTTTTATCAATAAATATGATACATTTAATGTTCTACAAATTTTAATTCAATATTATCAACATAAAATTAAACTTAACTTTCTTTTTCAATGTTCTCAATAAAATCATAGTACACGAACTCGAAAAAAAGGGATATTTTAAAAGGAAATATTTTAAACAAATATTTTTCATTGTTATTAGCTTAATACCTGTATTATTTAACAATAAATGTCCAAAAATATTGTTAGAAGTTGAAATTTATTAAAATAAATAGAACTTAACTGAAACATATTGGTTAAATAAAATTTCCCAGTATTATTCCCGATGTTCTATATAGACTTGTCGTTAATAAAAAAACGCAGCTTATATCGCTCACATATACATAGATATTATTTTTTGGTTTGACATTGACGCGTATTTAATATTATCGCAGATTGAATTTCGCTAACGAATATATAGTATATGGTATTCGTATTGGTAATATTTTAATTAATATTTTGAAAGTGGTAGCTCGTGTAGTTACATAGTTGAAATGTGCAACGGAGAGTGATATGCGAGCTAAACTAAGCTAATATAAACTACGTGTCTCGCTTAGTTTAGCTTAGGGGTGCAACGGGCCTAATGAAAGCAACATGGATGATCGATCATTTTTTGCAAATGTTTACTGTACAACTCAAACCAATCATATTTCAATTATTTAAAGGGATTGTAATAAATTCCTGGGCTGCGATAACTTCACACAACATTACATGAGGTATAAAATTGTTAGAGTTGCCTGATTCAAAATTTTTATTTCCTGGGATAAAATCCGGGGATAACTTCACATACATTGAATAAAACTAGGTTTCAAATGAAAACAATTTCAAATGAAACAATTTCAAATGAAAATAAATATTTTTTTTTTGTTTAAAAATTATTCAGTTTTTAGATAGATGCCACCATACATTATATTAAAATGATTTGAAATTAAATCGTATGAGCTGGCATTTCGACAACAAAATAAAGTTACTGTTATGTTAATGTTTCGAATGTCACCATAGATGTCTTTTAGACTGCTTAGTTTAAAGTCAAATATGAAATTTGGGATATAATGATTTTATCACAAATCATTGTGTGTAATAAATTTTAGATGTGTATTTTTCAATGACACATTAATTTTTTTTATCAGTTTACTGCCACCTATTGGCAAACTTTGAAAATAGTTTCTCCTATACATATTTGGTTTTGATCATTTCATTTTATGAAATTTTTCTTGCTGTGAAAAATATGTGTGTCATTTTTGTATTAAATTGAAGTATGCATATTAAATTTCGTCCGAATCGATCAGTCACTGATCAGGTCTTTTCGCTGCGGCTGATTCTATCTAAATATTATGAGACATCCATCTCCGTACATCAGGTTTTCCTGGATTTCCGGCAGACCTACGACTCGATCTATCGAGAGAGTTTGTGGTCTGCCCTGGAATACCTAGGAATGCCAACAAAATTGGTATGACTGTGTAGGATGACAGTGACGCAGTCTCAATGCTGTGTTAAAGTTGAGAACAGGCTATCGACAATTTTTGCAGTTAACTCGGGTGTTCGGCAGGGAGATGCTCTGTCCCCGATACTCTTTAATCTCATGTTGGAGTACATCTTTCGTAAAACTGAAACACCTCAGCGCAACATCTTATATCGCCAGTTCAATCAAGTGCTTGCAT
Organism: Tipula unca; assembly: GCA_951394425.1. Lineage (NCBI taxonomy): Eukaryota > Metazoa > Arthropoda > Insecta > Diptera > Tipulidae > Tipula > Tipula unca. The sequence continues at coordinate 13,422,479 of OX596380.1, forward strand.
ATGCAGATGATATATGCGTGATTGGACTGAATAGCAACGGAGTGAAAGAAATACTTGATCCGCTTGTAGAGTTTTCAGCTTCTGTTGGACTCCAGATCAATGAGTCCAAAACGAAATACCTGATCTCTGGTTTTAGAGACAATGGCACACCAGATTTTAGTAGTGGCCACCACACGTTTGAGGGAGTGAGGAGGTTCAAATATTTGGGCTCTCTTATCACTCACGATAACAGTGTGGGTGAGGATATTAAAGTGCGGCTGGCAGCTGGCAGTCGTTCTTTATATCCTCTAAGGCCACTGCTAAAATCTAAACACTTATCAAGTGCCCTGAAGCTGAAGCTTTACAAAGCGTTGATCAGGCCCGTTGTTATGTTTGGATGTGAAAGTTGGGCGCTGACGGATGAGTACGAGAGATGGCTCCTTACATTTGAGAGAAGAATCATGCGTGTGATTTACGGCCCTAAACGCGAAATAGATGGTACATACCGAGCTCTGTACAATTTCGAGATCAGAGATCTGATGAAGATCCCCGATATTGTACATGAAGTTAGATCTCAGCGAGTACGCTGGCTCGGTCACGTTCTGCGTGCTGATCCGGAACGAATTGTGCTGCGATCTCTGAAAGGAGAGCCACCATATGGTAGGCGCAGAGGTCGTTGCAGGCGACGATATCTCCACGATGTAGAGAACGACTTGGCCTCTTCAGATTGTCTAAGACAGTATAAAGACCAACCTCAGGATCGAAACCGTTGGAGCCAGATTGTTGATTCAGTAAGGGGCCAGTAATGGCCTTTAACACTGTTATTATTATTATTATTATGCATATTAAATAATTTTAGTTATCACGTTAATATTTTTATACGAGTACATGATTTGTTTAAAAAGACTCAATCATTTAAACAATATCGAATAAATATATTTATAGTACAATATCCAGTATTATCATAATAGTTATTATTTATTTCCCTTGTTACCATTCTATATTACCATTTCTATATCATGTCCTTCATCATCGTGCTATAAATCATTTTTGTTCTTTCCACTACGTTTTGATCCTCGGTTGGATTCTCTTATGCCATCTCTTATAGCGTTCAAAATTTTCTCTTCTGCACTTTGTTGAGCTGCTTTAATAATTTCTTTAATTGCCTTATTAATCCCTTTCCTTGTATTTTCTTTTATTTCATTGACATATTTTAAAATCTTTAATTATTCAAATTTATATTAAATCTTTTATATATACTGTTATAGTATCGTTTTGTTTTCCTACCATACTATTTGCTTCCTTCCTCCTATGAATGATTAAATCCTCAATCAGATTGTTTTTCTTACTTTTTGACCCATGCAACTCTTCCTTCAATTTATCAATGTCATTCTCAATCTTATCAATTAATAAATTCATCGCATTTTGGATTTCCTTATTAAAATATCCGTTGGTTAGCGTATTTCTGAAGCCATTAGATGAAAGTATTTTCTTGTCATAATCATCTAAATCACTGGGTGTTACTAGGGCAGCCTAATTATATCGTGTATCATTGTATAGAAATTAGTAAAAAAATAAATTTCTATCTATCTATATCGTTCTTACCAATACATGTAAAATCCATAGAATTAGTGAAAAGTTCATTTTGAATCAATTTTTCAACTATTATTAAGCGTCGCTATTTGAATTATTCTGTTTTAACTTTTTTATGAACACATGTATTTCCAATTTAGCAATTTTACATAGTTAATCGATGAACCTATTCAAATCATATTATGTAGATCGCCTGGAAACGTGTTGTGGATTACGTGGCTAATATAGCGATCATAATCTTTATAATTTCGCGGAACTTAATAGTATAAATGTACTTTTTGAGTGAACATTATATGCTTGTGAGTGAAATTTTGGGTTGAGTGGATTTTGTTTTTGTTTCAAGTTTTACTTGATAGTGGGTATATTTTCCACTAAACCATCGAAGGTGTTTATAAAGTTGCTCTATCCGATTTTGTTATATTTTGCCCCTTATTTATGTATATGCTTCCAGTAATACATCACTAAGCCTGCTAAGATTATGAATTTGACCTAAAGTAATTGTAAGCGAATATATTTTTAATATTATGTCAAAAATCAACACAACTGTATTTGGTTTTTGATTCAAAATTTTGAACTAAGTAGCCTGTTTAGAAAAACAAAAAATATAATTTAAAATGCGGCCAGAATAATGAAAGCAACATGAATGATGGATCAGAATTTAGAAATGGTGGGGGTTTAGCTTCAAATTGTTCAATATAAAGGCAGGCTTCACATACGTATTGATATTGAAATATTAAGTTTTCTTATCCACTTATATACAAAAGAACAAAAACCAAAAATAGCGCGGTTTTTTCTGTTATATTTTTCACCATATTGAAACATTAAATTACATGAATAAAACTAGGTTTAACCTACAATTTCAAATGAAAATACACATTTTTTTTGTTTAAAAGTATTCAGTTTTTATATACTGGTAGATTACGAAATAAATTATATTAAAATGATTTGAAATTAAATCGTATGAGCTGGCATTTCGACAACAAAATAAAGTTACTGTTATGTTAATGTTTCGAATGTCATACCATAGATGTCTTTTAGACTGCTTAGTTTAAAATCAAATATGAAATTTGGGATATAATTGTTTTATCACAAATCATTGTGTGAAATAAACTTTAGATGGGTATTTTTCAATGACACAATCATTTTTATTTTATTTTAGTGCAGTTCTACTGCCACCTATTGGCGAACATTGAAAGCAGTTTACACTATACATATTTGGTTTTGCGTCATAACAGTTTATGAAATTGTTCTAGCTAGTGAAAAATATGAATGTAATTTTTGTATTAAATTGAAGCATACATAGTTAGTAATTAAATAAGTTTAGTTATGATGTTAATATTTCTATTATATATGATATGTTTAAAAAGACAAACATTTAAACTAAATCCAATAAATATATTTATAGTAAAAAATCCAGTGTTATCATAATAGTTATTATTTATTTTGCCCCTTGATACCATGTATCATGTCCTTAACCATCGTGTCATTAATCATTTTTGTTCTTTCTACTACGTTTTGATCCTTTGTTGGATTCTTTTATAGCCATCAAAATTTTCTCATCTGCACTTTCTAGAGCTGCTTTAATAATTAATTTAATCATAATATTAATCTCTTTCTTTGAGTTTTCTTTTATATCCTTGAAAAATTCTAAAATCTGAAATTATTTAAATTTATATTAATTTTGTTATATATACTGTTAGTATCGTTTTGTTTTCCTACCATACTATTTGCTTCCTTCCTCCTATCAATAACTGTATCCTCAATCAGATGCTCTACCTTACTTTTTGTCCCATCCATCTTTTCCTTCAATTTATCGATGTTTTTCTCCAAATTATCTATTAGTGTGTTCAATGCATTTCGAATGTCCTTATCAAAATGTCCGTGGCTTAGCGCATTTCTGAAGCTATCAGATGAAAGTATTTTCTTGTCATAATCATCTAAATCACTGGGTGTTGCTAGGGCAGCCTAGTTATATCGTGTATCATCGTATAGAAATTAGTTAAAAATAAATTTCTATCTATCTATAATATCGTTCTTACCAATACAAGTAAAATCCATAAAATTAGTGAAGAGTTCATTTTGAATCAATTTTTCAACTATTATTAAGCGTCGCTATTTGAATTATTCTGTTTTAACTTTTTTATGAACACATGTATTTGATTTACCAATTAAGCAATTTTACATAGTTAATCGATGAACCTATTCAAATTATATTATGTATTGTAGATCGCCTGGGAACGTGTTGTGGATTACGTGGCTTATACAGCGATCATAATCTTGATAATTTCGCGGAACTTAATAGTATAAAAGTACGTCTATTTCACTATTCATTTTGTTTTAAGGAGTTTGACATATAATAAATGTTGATACTTGATTGAAAATATTTTTGTTTTGAGTGAAGTTTATATGCTTGTGAGTGAAATTTTGTGTTGAGTGGATTTTGGTTTTGATTTTAGTTTTACTTGATAGTGCCTATATTTTCCACTAAACTATCGATGGTGTTTATAAAGTTGCACTATCCGATTTTGTTATGTTTTGCCCCTTATTTATATGCTTCCAGTAATACATCACTAAGCCTGCTAAGATTATGAATTTGACCTAAAATAATTGTAAGCGAATATTTTTATTAATATTATGTCAAAAATCAACACAACTGTAATTTGTTTTTGATTCAAAATTTTGATCTGAGTAGCCTGTTTAGAAAAACAAAAAATATAATTTAAAATAAGGCCAGAGTAATGACAGCATCATGAATGATGGATCTGAATTTAGAAATGGTGAGGGTTTAGCTCCAAATTGTTCAATATAAAGGCAGGCTTCAACGTATAAAAAGTTATCCCAGAATTATATTCCAGAAAAATTAACATCAGGTAATACAAGTGATAGTTTCCCATATCTCTCATGATAGAACTACATACATATGTATAATTCATATAAAACCTGAATCAGTAAACACAAATTGTAAAATCATTACAAATTACGTTTAAAGATTACAATTTTAAATTAAATTGACTTAAATCATTAAGTTATTTACAAAATTTTTGAGCATTTCAAAATAACACATATTTTTCATTATTTTTAATTATTTCACCAGTCCCATCGTCTCCAGAGTCAATTAGGTAAAAGTGTCGGATTAGCTCGGGGATTTTTGAAGTTTGGCATACTAATACAAATTTATCCTATTCGTTTTTCAAAAAACTTCCAACATCTTGGGCTACGATAACAACAAATAAAAATGTTATTAAATTGTGATTAAAACTAAATAACGTTATGATTTATTTTATGAATAACTTTTTTCTTTCTGATTTTATTTAACGTTGGCATTTAATGAAAATTTAGATTATAGTTTAGAGATATATTCACATTATGTCTTGAAGATTATATCTTTCAAATGGTGCCCATTGTTTACTTCGACCTGACGTACTCTTTCCAGAGCATTGCATAATTATTCTTAGAATTTCTGGTCCCATCGCCCTTACATCTTCTCGGATATTGGCTTTAAGCTGTTAGCTGGTTCGTGGCTTATTGGCATACACTTTACTCTTTAGGTAGCCTCAAAGGAAAAAATCGGTGGTAGTTAAATCGGGCGATCGCGGTGGCCAGCTAAAAACAGAAAAAACGCGATATTATTCGAACGTTAAAAATTTCGCGCAGGATAGCCATAATTGGACGAGCTGTGTTAGCTGTGGCTCTATCTTGTTGGAACTGTTCCCCAAATGGCCGCCACGGCTATGCTTGCAGCACACATTCTTTTCATGAAATTGTCCATGACCAATTCGCATAATTGCGGCTGTATGTCCTCGATAACTTCACGAATTCCATCTTTAAGGTCTTGAATCGATTGTGGAGGATTGCGGCATAGACCTTATCTTTCACGTGGCCCCAAAGAAAAAAATAACATGGTCAGGAAACTTTTCTTGCAAAATTGCGATTAAATAAACGTCTTGCTTAAAATAAACGTCGTCCACATCAATATCTTCTAATTCCGGCCCTAAAAAACATTAATCATAGCTAGGTAGCGCAATTCATTAATCGTAACAGTTGGACCAGCCTCATTTTCGGAAAAGTAAGGTCAAATCACATTGCCAGCCCAAAAATCGTACCAAACAGTGAAACGTTGAGGAGAGGTTTTTAAACAATCATTCTTGGATTTTCTGAACCCCAAATGCGACAATTCTATTTATTAACGTAGCCTTCGAGGTGAAAATGGACCTCATCGCTGAAGATGATTTTTCGATGAAAATCCGGATCATTTTGATGCTTTAGAAAGGCCCAATCAGCGAAGATACGACGTTTATGGTGATCGACTGGCTTGAGTTCTTGTGTTAACTGAACTTTAAAAGCCTTAAGACCTAAGTTTTTATGCAAAATACGGTGTAATCTCCCAAATACGGTCCCAACAGCTCAAATTTGTCCACCAGTTTCACTATTGCCGGCCGAGAAGATGCTTCACGACGACCAAAAAGTGCTTTAGTTTTGCGAACTGTGACTGCAACTTTTGCACCATTTTTGTAGTGAATTTTAACAATTAAATGCGTTGTTGAAACGAGTATCGTACCATTTTTAGTAATGGCGTAGTTTTTACCTGTCAAATGTCAAAAGATGTCAGTTTCAAAATTGACAGCTGTCCCAAATAGCAGGCTATTCAAATGAAATCTCTTATTGAAAACCCTTTACATCAGGCTTCATATACGTTATGATATTGAAATATTCATTGTTGAAATTTTAAATTTACTTTTCCACCTAAATACAAAAGAAAAAAATATAGCGTGGCTTTTCTGTTATATTTTTCACCATATTGAAACATTAATTTACATGAATAAAACTAGGTTTAACCTACAATTTTAAATGAAAATAAACAGTTGTTTTTATTTAAAAAGTATTCCGTTTTTATATGGATTACGCCATAAAATATATTAAAATGATTTGAAAATAAATCGTATGAGCTGTCATTTCGACAATGTTTTTAATGTCATACCATAGATGACTTTAGACTAAACGTTTAAAATCGAAAATTTGGGATATAATTGTTTTATCCCAAATCATTGTGTGAAATAAATTTTAGATGGGTATTTTTCAATGACAATCATTTTTATTTTATTTTATCGCAGTTTTACTGCCACCTATTGGCAAACATTGAAAGTAGTTTACTCTATATTTTGTTTTGTATCTTTTCATTTTGATCAAATTTTTGATTCTATTTTTGTATTCAATTTTTATATTAAATTGAATCATACATATATAGTTAATAATTTTAATTTTAGTTATGACGTTAATATTTCTATATATGATTTGTTTAAAAAAAATTAAACATTTAAATCAAATCCAATAAATATAATTATAGTACAAAATCCAGATGTTATAATAATAGTTATTATTTATTTCGTCCCTTATTATTATATGTTATGTCCTTAATCGACTTGTTCTTTTATTCCATCTTTTATCGATTTATCAATCTTTTTCTTTCTGCTACCTTTTGAGTTGGCATCTTTTATAGCTTTCAAAACGTTAGTTTGCGCACTTTCTATAACTCCTTTGAGAATTTCTTTCAGCGCCTTATTAATCTCTTTCTTTGTGTTATCTTTTACTTCATTGATAAATTGTGAAATCTTTAATTATTCAAATTTTATATTAATTTTTTATTTTAGTATTAGTATCCTTTTCTTTTCCTACCGTACTATTTGTTTCCTTCTTCGTATCATTAACTGCATCATTAATCTTATTTTTTGACTTATTTTTTGCCCCCTTTATCTTTTCTTTAATCGTGTCCATTTCTTTCCCCACTTTATCCATTACAATATTCAACTTATTTTGAATTTCCTTATCAATATTTCCGTTGTTGAACGCATTTTTGATGCCATCAAATGAAAGTGATTTCTTGTCAAAATCATTTAAATCATCACTTGCTAGCACAGCCTAATTATAACGTGTATCATCGTATAAAAAATAGTTAAAAACCAATTTCTATCCATCTATATTGTACTTACCACAACCAATATAAGTAAAATGCAAAAAATTAGTGAACAGTTCATTTTGAATACAAACTATTACTAACCGCCACTACCTGATTTATACTTTTTTAACATTTTTATGAATATATATTTAACAATTTTACATAGTTAATCGATCAATCGTGGGTTACGTGACTAACAAAGCGGTCATAATTAGTTTTCATAGTTATAATGAGTTTGAAAAATAAATAAATTTTGAGTAGAAATTTGAATTACTGTTTAACTTTACTGTTTAAAATTATTTTTATTTTAAAATGTAGAAATGTAAATGGTGTGTACTGTCCACCAAAAGTAAATTTCGTTTTTTGAGGGAAATTTTGTTTTGAGTGGAATTTTATTTTTGAGTGGAATTTTTTTTTGAGTGAATTTTGGTTTTGAATGAAGTTTTATTTTTTATTTACTTATTTTATTTTTTCATAATGGTTCTAAGTCATCGATAGAAGCTATTATTCTTGCACACAAATTATAAGTTCTAGAAGTATAAGTTCAGCACGTTCAATATTACTCAAAACATAGTTATTTGAGTTCTTCCAAATAAGACCTAAACCAACTAATTAGCCGTTCCCCGAAATCCGCTAGAGAGCAACTTATTAATTAATAACTCGTTATTTACCGTATCAGATAGTTTTTTAAGAGCAGCAGGGAATTGTCCGTAGAGAAAACTCTTATTGATTACATGGCACAACTGGAGTGACAAAATTTATGCCAATTTCTTTACTACAACAGAACATATTCCATCATAACCTGAACAGAATTTATTTTTAAGCGTTGAAATATTAGAGGAAATTTCTAAACAGTCTGTTGAAAAAAAGAAGATATTGTTGAATTGTTCGCCATTTAAACTATACTAAAGGTACAATGAAGACTTTAATTTAAAGTCATCAATTTAAGTCTTAATTGTAGCTTAAGTAGTTTAAATGGCGAACAATTCAAAAATTGTAATATCCATTGCTTCTTTTGGTCTCAACTAACGGATTCAAATAATAATGTTATTTAGCATTTTCGCAATCCAATTCAATTTGCCTCGAAAATTTACTTAAGTTTAGTTAGATAAGAAAATGTTGGATCTAACCAGGGATGGTCGGGGCCCAGATTACGCCGTGTAATATATACGCGGTTGTCAACACGTTCGAAAACGTTACGTAGATTACTTGGCATGGGATTTTGTGAACGTCAACAATTAAGAGTGTATTTTTGGATAACCCAAAAACCGGTGGGCTTGTAAGTGTTAGCGTGTATTGCTTCACAAACACGAATTTTTTTATAAACGGATGAATTTTTACAAACCGGATTATTATGTACATATGTATAATTGCCTCTCATGAATAGTTCATCGCTGACAGGGTTTGCAACATTGTGGAAATGGACTTCACATTATCCCCCTAGTAAAAGTTACGGGAAAAAATGTTTTCTAAACTGAAAACTGAGCACATTTTGGTTTTGCGATATTATTGACCGAGACTACAAAGGTTGAAGTCGATCGATAGATAAGGATGTGTTTTTTCCATTCAAGTCCACCACAAAACATTTTCTGAATCATCAAATTACCTTATGTGAGCCTTTGTAAGGCGATGTCAGCCTAGTACGAATTGTATCTACCCTGATGAAAACGAACTCAAATTTATTCAGCGTTTTTGGAATAGATATATACTTTTTCAAAACATGGGTGATAAAGAGTTGTCCAAGATCTTGATATCTCTTTATAAGGTAACCTTCTGGCTATCTTGTGAAACGATCTACGGCAGTTAAAATGTATGCATGTCCATTTGATAGCGGAAATGGTCCAACAATGTCCAAATGAATGTATTCAAAACGACCAAAAGTCTTTGAATTTTAGATCTTTGGCATGAAAGACAGGACTGTGCTCAGATATTAACGTCTTTCTTCATATTATAGGACAAAAGTAACAATCCGTTTTTAATTCTCTAGTTGTGAGATGAGTGGAACCAGAAAATAATTTCTGAAGTTCCTCGCCAGATTTCTGTAATTTCGAAATAGATTTGAGATCTAGTGTTTTTTCGATAGAGGTAGTTTCGTTATTGCTGTGCGTGACAGACTATCAGCGACAACATTATCTTTGCCTATAATATATTGAATGTCCATTCAAAACTGCGAAATAAAATTCAAATTGTTTGGAGCTTATGAAGGTTAGGTGTAAATCGTAACTTCTCAACCTTCTATACATAATATTGAAAATCTTTAACCGCTAAGTATATGGCGTGTAATTCTCTATCAAATGCTGAATACTTCGTTTCGGCTGGATGTTATTTTTTGGAGGAATATGCTAGAGGTTCCCTACATCCATTTTTGAGTTGCTGCAAGACGGCTCCGGTGTTCGTAGTAGTAATACTAAAAACTGCGTCATCTAAAGGATGATACAATTTATTGTGACGATTGCTTGATTTCATTTGGACATTCAACACTATTTTTTAAATTGATCGTTGAAAGAAGAAAACAACTGCCTATAATCTATAATGCAGTTTAGTCAATTTCTACTAAATTTGCACAATAGATCACGCGTAAATGTCCATGCCAGCACGTCTGTTAATTCGTTAGAATTAAAATTTCGGTTGAAATTCACCGATTACTCCTCAACATATAGACTCAGTAAAACTCAGTAAAAAGATGCTGCTTACTGTAATATTTGGTATACCCGGGTTGTTTGATATTGAATACAGAAAATACAATATGTGCATTTTATTAAATTTTTCAATAAAATTGTGTGTTTCACAAGTATTTTTGTTTTATTTTATCGCATTTTTACTACCATCTATTTTCGAACATTGAAAGTAATATTTTCTCAATACTTTTTTTTTTGTATCATTTCATTTTTATCAAACTGTTGTTGTTGTGTAAAATATTTTTTATTTTCAATTTAAAACAACTATTTAAAATAAATAAAATATTAAGATATTCATATAATTCTGTGTATATTGTACATTTATGAATATATTTCATAACTAATAATTAATTTATAATATTTTCATTTAAAAATCATGCATTACCTGAAAACAAATACAGTTTTGTATCATCCAATTAGTGATCCCTGATCAGTTATCTATAATTTATTTAAATAGACTCAATTATTTAAACTATATCGATTAAATAAACATATATAGTAGAATGTATAGTTAGATCATGTTGTCCGAAAGAGGCAGCAGGATCAATATATATTAATAGTAGACATTTGCCGCTAATTGTTACTAGACCATAAAAATTATATATATTCGATTATCAATAATAGCAGCATTTAACAACGGATGTTGTTAAGAAACAATGATTTTTTTGGTTAATTACAATTTGGGACATCTAGCGGCTTCATGACTGTATTACACTATATTTAGTGACATTTAGTGATAAAAGATGGCAATGCAATCGTTTAACGAATATTTTTGACAGTGCGACGCGATCTATTGTCATAAGCTATAACTTATTTCGTCGCTCGTTACCATATATCATGTTGCACTATCTTTTACTCCATTGATAAATCCTGAAATCTTTAATTATTGAAATATTATTAAAATTTAATTTATTAATATTATCCTTTTGGCCTACCATATTATTTGGTTCCTTCTTCTTATATCATTAACTTTCTTATCAATCATATCCTTTGCTTTACTTTACGCCCCATTTTCTTTCCTTACTTCACCTATTTTAATATGAGTTGTCGCATTTTTGAAATCATCAAATGAATGTAATTTGTGTCTATATAGTATAGTCAAATTGAACTATTTTTTTTTTTTGGTTTTTATTGCGCAGCCATCATTCACGTAATAAAAATATCGACAAAAAATGTGTGGGGCGGAACTAAAATTATATAATTAGGCCGCCATTATGGTCCAAATTTAAATGCACGAAATCTGTCACAATTGAAATGCTAAAAAAATTGAACTAGACTTACCACAACCAATATAAGTAAAATACACAAAATTAGTAGTAATATCATCATCTATTAAATTTTCCAACTATTTAACACATAATATATTAGTTCAACATTTTTAATGTTTCCACTAAGAAATAGAAAATTAATTATTTATTTATTATGCTGGTGGAATTACCTAGTCAGAATCACAATCGATAATACGAAAGAAAAATTAATATTGAAAAATATAAAACGGTTGAACACTCAAATTCTTACTAATTTGGCAATTTGACATAGTTAATCGATGAATCGATTCAAATTATATATGCAAATTGGCAACGTTACGTGACTAATAAAGGGTTCATGGATCTGTATATAATTTTGCAGAACTTATAGAAAAGAATAGTTGTTCGTCTACCGCAACACTTGCACAACATCAATGTAAATCAGACGTACATTACGCACAACTTACCGTACTCTATCCGGTTTTGTCATGGTTTGCCCCTTATTTATATGCTTCCAGTAATACATCACTAAGCCAGCTAAGATTATGATTTTGAACTAAATTTATTTTTCGCGAACATTTTTGTTTTTGATTGAAAACTTTGAACATTGCACATACAAAGCATAGTACAATTTTAAATGGGGCAAGAGTAATGAAAGCAACATGACTGATAAATGTAGCATCAATTTTTTGTATATAAAGCCACGCTACACCTACGTAATAACACTAAAAAAAAAAAAATTAGGAAGGACTCCATAAATTATATTTAAATGATTTGAAATTAAATCGTGAGAGCTGTCATTTGTGAAATTAATTTTAGATGGGTATTTTTCAATGACACAATCATTTGTATTTTATATTATCGCAGTTTTACTGCCACCTATTGGCAAACATTGAAAGTAGTTTACTCTATACACTCAATCCTTTTTTTACGCGGTTTTTTTTTACGCGAAGAATCTCTGCAAAGCGTGGTAGTTCTTGAAAACGAATCATCACTATCAAGTTCGAGCGATATTTTGACAGTTCTTAAACAAAAAAAAAGAAAACGGTTGAATTTCCCTACCGATACTGATAGCAGCGATTAAAGTATTTTACGATTCTTTTACTGAAATTAATTTTATTGTTTATTTTAATTTAGCTTCTCGAGTAAATTATTTTATAAAGTATGTATACGTATGTAAATATTTGAAATAAAAAATGTAAAATGGATTTATAATAATTTATGAAAATAAACCTATATTTCACGAGTTTTTTTATGTTTAGCACCAATCTACCCAATTTACATATGAGTAGTGAATTTTTTTGTGCGATTTTTTTTTGCGCGATTTTTTTTTTGCGCGTCGTTCGCTGGAACCAATCTATCGCGTAAAAAAAGGATTAGGTGTATTTTGTTTTTCATCTTTTCATGTTGATCAAATTGTTGCAGCTGTGAAAAATATGCATGTAACTTTTGTATTAAATTGTAGCATATATACATCTGAGTTTTGACGTCAATATTTCTATATTTGATTTATTTAAAAAGACTCAACATTTAAACCATATTCAATAAATATATTTATATAGTACAATATCTAGTATTATCATAATATTGATTATTTGTTTCGTCCCTTGTTACCATGTATGATGTCCTTAATCATCTTGTCAGTAATTAGGTTTGCCCTTTCCACTGTGTCTTGATCCTCTGTTGGATTCTCTTATGGCATCTCTTATAGCTTTCAAAATTTTCTCCTCTGCACCATCTTGAGCTTCTTTCATAATCATTTTAATCGCCTTATCAATCTTTGTCTTTGTGTTACCTTCCATTTCATTGACAAAATCTACAATCTTTAATTATTCAAATTTTTTAATCTTTCATATATACTGTTAGTATCCATTTGTTATCCTACCATATTACTTTTTTCAAATCTCCGATCGTGAATTCTATCAGCAAAATTATGCTTTGCATTACTTTTTGTCCCATCCATCCTTTCTGCCAGTCTATCGATTTCTCTCTCCATCTTATTCATTATTGTATTCATCTGATTTTGAACTCCCCTATCAAAATGTCCGCGGCTTAGCGCATTTTTTAAGCCATAAAATGAAAGGTATTGCTTGGTATAATCATTTACATTCTTGGGTGCTGCTAGCGCAACCTAATTATAACGTGTATTAATGTGTAGAAATTAATTAAAAATAAAATTCAATCTATATGTATTGCGTATATCAGGCTTACCACAACTAATAAAAGTAAAATGCATAAATTTAATAAAAACTTCATTTTGATTAAATTTTCCAACTTATAAGCACAACTATTTGAATTATACTGTTTTAACATTTCAATGTGAATACATATTTTTAACAATTTAGCAATTTTTCATAGTTAATCGACGAATCGATTCAAATTATAGTGGATGGGATCATTTGAAAATTTTCCAATCGAAATATATAATAAACAATATACTATTTATAGGGAAGGGCTTTTAATTGATAAATAACCCAGAATACGAGCCTTTACTTAAAAATATATAGGTTCGGTAGAAGGTACAGAAATAGTTACTTATATAGAAGAGTCTCATCCTCACCATAAGCTCTATGTTTTATGTTCATTCAACTGATTTCCTAAGGCACTCCACCAAAAGCATTTTTTTTTAATGAGTGAAATTTTGTTTTGAGTGAAATTTTATATTTGAGTGGAATTTTAGTAGATAGCTACATTGAACACAAGGGAATATGAAGTTGATTCGATCCTGGCCAAAATTGCTGGTTCACATCTTCACATAATATAACTGTTAATACAAAATTTTCTAATTTTAGACGTATTGAAATTCAGAACATTCCTATTCCTATACATAGAAATAGTCAAAGTGACGATTTTAGCATTCTAACTAACATTTGTGAAAGCCGCATGTTCAACCTGACATTGACAAGTGAAAATACAATTCTTTTAATAAAGTCGAAATTTATTTTGTAGACGAAATTTATAAGATTTAGCTTTTTTCATCGCTGTCATATCGGGTTTACCTTATATTTTTAGCAACTTTTATACCATCTCCAATCGTCTACCATCAATTTGGATTTTTTCGTTATTTGTTTCCCGCTCAACACGTTTTCTAGTCCTATTTTTAATTATATCCTTTTGTTGCTCTGCCATTTCTTTTGCTTTTTTAACCCTTTCCTTAATTGCGGCCTTTAACTCTCCCTTTTTCATGTTTGGCATATCAAAAACTGTTTTTCTCATGTCAGAAGCTATCAACAATTTTTTGGTAAGCTTTTCTGAACAATTAGCAGGTATTATTAGGGCAGCCTATAATATATCCTCGTCAATAGATAGGTACTTATAGAAGAGTCTCATCGTTACCATAAGCTCCATGTTTTATGTTCATTCAACTGATTTCCTAAGGCACTCCACCAAAAGTATTTTTTTTTTATGAGTGAAATTTTAATATAGATAACATTGGACGCAAGGGAATATGAAGTTAATTCGATTCTGGCCAAAATTGGTGGTTCACATCTTCACATAATATAACTGTTAATACAAAATTTTCTAATTTTAGACGTATTGAAATACAGGGTGGTCATTCTGTGTATTAGGCGATTAAAAACTGGGGAAATTATAAATTGTCGTAGCTTACGTGGATGAATTATGGATGAATAACGTCACGTCGCTTATTGATTTTAATGAAAAAGACCACAATATTCTTCCGTCCTGCTTTTACTAGTGGCAAAAACAAACAAGAAAAATAGTTCAATCCCATTTTGGTAAAAAAAGCAATGGAGATAGGTTGTGTGACTGTGTACTATTGGATATATATGGATACACGCCATTGTGGCTGTGAACTATTGGATTAATATGGAAACGTAATTTTTTTTCTCAGAAAATTATGACAAAAGTAATTAAAGTAATTAAAGTTTTATTTTAATTAGACTGGAATTATCTTTGGTGACGTCATTAAACAAATACATATGCCAATTTTCAATTTTATCTTATTTAAAAGTATTTTTTTTCTATAATTATTATTGTAATTATTACTTACTTTCACTTAAGGCTCCACTTTACCTAGAACAAAAATGAAAATGGATGTCGATATTTAAATGCCAAAAAATGCATCTAAAATAAAATTTGAAATAGTGTTTGAAAATTTGAAATCTCCGCTATCGAAAATTACAAAATATTCCATGAAAAAATTGTTTTTTTGCCACTTACGACATCTAATTAAAAATGGATGAACTAAAAAATACACGATATTTAGTTGATTCCTAAACCATTAACAAAATGGGATGGAACTAAACATCAATAATGAATTTTAAATGGAATTGAAGAGGGGGAATTTATAATATAAATGAATATGTATATATAATGCCAAGTTGGTAAACAAAAACAATCATAAATGAAATTATTTTCACAGGGAGAGATTGTGTTTGTCCCAAATATTTTTTTTTTCAGCGTTTTTATTTAAATTTAATTATGTGAAATGGTGAAATATGTAAAAAAAAAACAAGCAAATATGATCGAAAAAGGCCAGTCTTACACATATTTTTGGGTTTTTTCTGGGAATATATTTTCATCGTTTTTAATAAGATGTTCAACATTTTGATTATATTTTGTCAAAAAAAATCCGAAATTATGGAAAAATGGCACTTTTTCTAAATGTTAGATCGTTTTTAACAAGATTTTCCTTTTCAGTCTTGTTACAAACGAGCTAATGTCCAGAAAAAGTGCCATTTTTCCATAATTTCGGATTTTTTTTTGACAAAATATAATCAAGATGTTGAACATCTTATTAAAAACGAGGGAATATTCAGGAAGATTGCAGTTTTTCCACATAATTTCGGGTATTTTACTGCCAAAAACAATGATGTCACTAATTTCACAATTATGGACGTTATTTTTGTATAGATCATGGAATCCAGCAACCCACAAATGGTAATGGTAAAAATATGACTACTGGCACGGGAAGGGAAATTTGAATGGGGAGCAGAGACAACAGTATCCTTATCACATTATTTAATAATTGTTAATTTTAATTTTTTGTTTTACTTTTTAATGTGATATGTAAATAAAATAAACTGTTTATCGTAATTTGTTACTTTTGTGAAAAATTACGTATATATAACGCCGTATAAAAACAATATTACGTATAACCTATCCGTACGAAAATACTTTCATTCTGATGGTTTTTGTTTACCAAATATTTTTAAATATTTTTGTTGTTTTTTCCATATATATACATATACAATATACATATATAATATATATATATATATATATATATATATATATATATATATATATATATATATATATATATATATATATATATATATATATATATATATATATATATATATATATATATATATATATATATAGTTATAGGTTCGTATCTCAGTTGAATTAAACACTTTAAACTTATTTATTTTTACGTAGTTTATTCAAAAATAGAGTGTTAATACTACAAAAATAACATAATAAATGACAATGATTTTATGATTAGTATGCTTTATATAGAAATTGTTTATATTCGGTGAAGCCGATAAATGAGAAAACATAGGGTTAGTATAAAAACATTGGGCTATGGTAAGTTGATACATAGTATAATAAAAAGAATAATAATGTTTACATTATATTTTAAAATAAGAGATTGATAATTAAAATTTGAAACTCTTATAATCTACGTTTTTGTTTAACAAGCAAAATGCGATTTATGCTGTATCGACGCTATTTAGCGTTGGAAACAAACGAGCGGATGTTGGTTGTTGACGTAACTATATATATATATATATATATATTATATATGTATATTGTATATGTATATATATCTATAAATATTTATATATACATATATATATATATATTTATATATACATATATATATATATATATATATATATATATATATATATATATATATATATATATATATATATATATATAAATATAAAATACACAACAAAAATATTTAAATACCAATCAGCCATAATTTGGTTTTATGTATATAGAGAAATAAAATTAATAAAAATACAATTTTCATATATTTTTTTAATAAAACTTAATTTTATTTTAAAATTTTTGAATATTTAATTCAAAAATTAAAAAATAAAATTAAGTTTTATTAAAAAAATTATTTTCATAGTGATTTCACTACCATGAATAGCACTCGATAAAAAATGTTCATATCTATTGATTTGAGGTTATAAATAAACGACAAAATACCACAAAACTCATCCAACTTCCCCATAAAATTCATTTGGCAGGGTTGGATTTGTAGACTTTTCCCCTTACCTCGAGATCGCACCACAGAATGACCACCCAGAACAGAGATTTCCTATACATAGAAATAGTCAAAGTGACGATTTTAGCATTCTAATTAACGTTTGTGAAAGCCGCATGTTCAACCTGACATTGACAAGTGAAAATACAATTCTTTTAATAAAGTCGAAATTTATTTTGTAGACGAAATTTATAAGATTTAGCTTTTTTCACCGTTGTCATATCGGGTTTACCTTATATTTTTAGTAACTTTTATACCATCTCCAATCGTCTACCATCAATTTGAATTTTTTCGTTATTTGTTTCCCGCTCAACACGTTTTTTAGTCCTATTTTTAATTATATCCTTTTGTTGCTCTGCCATTTCTTTTGCTTTTTTAACCCTTTCCTTAATTGCGGCCTTTAACTCTCCCTTTTTCATGTTTTGCATATCAAAAACTGTTTTTCTCATGTCAGAAGCTATCAAAAATGTTTTGGTTAGCTTTTGTGAACAATTAGCAGGTATTATTAGGGCAGCCTATAATATATCCTCGTCAATAGATATAAGGTAATACATGAAAACGAATGATTCTAGTCTACCGTACTTACCCCAACTAATACAAGTAGAATACAGAAAGCTGATAAAAATTTCATTTTGATTCAAAATTCCAACTGTTTATCAGATGTATTTAATGAAGAGTTCGCCCAACTGTTTACTCCAATCGATCGAACTGACTATGCAATATAGCAGTTTTATAAATATTTAACAATTTAATCATTTTTCACACAGTTAATCGATGAATCGATTCAATTTGCTCCGCCTGGCAATGAATTATGAACGCTTAATTATATTTTAAGTCTAAGGTAGCGTGAATAAAAAAGCTTAATGAGCGTGGAAAAGTAAATTGAACTGCTTTAGTAATTGCGATTGAAGATATTTTTGTTTCGAGAGTGAAATTTAAATTTTCCAGCAACCATTCGGATCATGTGCTCGATATCGTTCCATTATACCATCACTGACCAAAACTGAATAGTTTTGTTGTAGAGCAAAAAAATTGTGAATGAGTGATAAGCTGGTCGTCAGTTCAGATCATCGACATGTGTAAAGAAGTTATTGGGAATAATTCATAAAGCAAAGATCAAATTATAAATTTACATAAGCATTAATTAATTCTCTTAATATTTATTATTATGTATTCATGTTTTCTATTAATTACTGTCGACGTGATTTAGAGATACGGCTATTCAGCAGCATTATCTACGACATCAGTACCCTTATCATTTTCAGTGTTGGTCACCAACACTTTTGTATCTTGGGTCCCTAGTGTCGTATCAATTTTTTTAATTGTTTTATCTTTTACCTTCTTCATTTCAGTTTTAACCTGGTCTTTAATCTTCTTTCTTTCTTTCTTTGCCTTATCTTTTACTTCATTTATCTTACTTTTAATTGACGTTTTAATCTTTTCCTTTTCTTGGTTTATCGCATCTTTAAACGTATCCCGGATTGAAGAAAACATAAGTAATTGTTTCCCGTTAACAGGTGGATCATCATCAGGTGTTGCTAAGACAGCCTATATATTTAATGAACCATCGTAAAAATATACTGTTATATATTGAAAACAAATATTGATATATTTATATAGAGTAGGTATATATACTTACAACAATCGATACAAGTAAAATACAGAAAATTGGCAAAAACTTCATGTTGATTAAATGTATGAAGTTCTTATGAGGCCTGTTGTATAGCATCGCAGTCTTTTATACACAACTATTTAAATATTATGTTATCATTGACTAATTTAGATTTTTCCACAAATTAATTAATTAAAATCGAACTAATAGTAAATCAGATACGACACAGTATAGCCATAATTTGTGTGACATTATCGTGAAATACGTACATAGATGCAACTCCATGAATGCGTGTTAATAAAAAATGACTGAATTCCTGCCAATTTATATACGATCGACCTAAATAAAAGAAAATCACGCGCATATGACAAACAAATATTTTCACTTTCTTTTCATTTTAAATCAAAACAAATGAAAAACCGACAACACGATCATCAATGTTGATAAAATAAAAAAACAATAATAATAAAAATTCACAGAAAACATATATTTTGTTTTGTATAAGAAATAAAAAAAAATGATCAAAAGAAACGCGCACGATCGCGATAACATAAAAAAAATCCAATTCCCTTTTATGATCATCATGATCATCGTCGTCACATTTCTTAATTTTTCTTTTGCGTGTAATCTTTTTTAAACGATCGATCGGGTACAAATAAACTATACTATACGATCATTAAACAGAAGAAAAAAAAACAAGAAATGATCGCTTGATCGCTGCTAACAAACAAAATTATTATCCATCCCATAATTGGTTACAAATTATTTGTGATGTAATTTATACTGTTATTACATGTTAATTAATTTTTTTTTGTATATATACGATCGCGTTCGATCGATTGATTTTTTTTTACTGCATCGTGTGCTCTCAAATTATACTATGCGTTATGTTTTGCATATCCCCGCGCATATTAATTAATCACAAGTCTGCGAAAATGATTTATGTGACAGTTTCTGATCATAATAATTTTTGTATGAACAGTTTTGATCATTTTGATCACGTATACGCGATCAACTTGTATATAGTAATAGCTTTGATTGAATACCAATTAATTTTAATTTGAGTTTTGTTTTTTAGTAATGCCTATCGGGAGAAAATTAAATATCGATTGGTCGGATAAATTATCTAATCAAAATAATAAAAAAATTATTAATCAAGTGTGTGTGTTGTGTACTCGGTTAATTATTGGTACGGTACGGGAAATATTTATATTACATAAATTCCGCGAATCATTAATATATTTTTATACCTCTCACTTTTATGAGATAAGGATCTCGATATATACCAAAGACCATATGGTTTTTAATCGACTTTAAAACAATCTTTTGTGAGCGCCATATAAATTTCAATCAATTAAATTCTTTTTTGGAATTTCAGAAAAGTGTTGTTGGATTTTTAGTAAAAAAAAACTAAAAATGGTAATTCTTTTGAAAAGGTAGATGAAAACAATTTTAATCGGAAATTTTTGTGGTTAAAATTGGACACACGGACAATTGTTTATATACAGAAACGGTGTGAAACCAATTTATAATGTGCTTTTATATCTATAGAGAGCATGCGGTTTTAAAACTTGTTGTGTGTGAATCATGACAATTTTTAAATGGTTAAAAGTGTTAAGAACGATTGGACGATAAATAAAGCCGCTTCTGGTTTACTGGCCACCAAAAATGGTAGGCCTACATATACAATTTAGGCAAAAAGTGCGTAAAATTCCATCTCGTAATTTGTATGTTGTATAATATATCAACAAAAAAATTTCGTTAAAAAGTAGTTCTAACCGGAAAAGTTCAGTCAATATATTTACTTAATACGATTAATATTCATTTCACACAAAACTATAATTAATCGTATTAATTGTCATTATATATTTTCTTATAATATTCACAATTTTATTACCGCGTCTCGCGTTTTTTTTTGTCTTCTTTCTCGGTTGTCGTCGTCGTCTTATTTGTCCGGTAGTAATAAATCACAAACGCATTTAAAATTAACAAAACGATGACAACAACAATGCGAGATATGGTGTGCCGCATGTGAATTAAAAATAAAAATATCTCAGCACTCTGTGAAAATTAAATAACGAAATTCTCTTGTTTTTGAAGTAAAAAAGTATCAATCAAAGTTACAGTGCAACGCCAATAAAGGCGCGTATACGCAGTACATATATACATAGATCGCAATCAGTACATTTTGGATTGTTTTTCGAATGGGGTGCAGGCTAATGTATATTATATTGGAGACACCATTTATGACTCACAAATTACAAAAACTAATAAAATTTTGTTTAATCCATTGCTAGTTTGCAATAATTCAAATTTTGAGAATATTAATTTTTTTTTGACGCAAATGTAACAATGTAATACAGAGACATCTATTGAGTAACATGTACAATCATATTATTTCGAGATATTTTTGTTGAAAAAACCCCATGGCCCAATCATTTCAAAATTATTTTAGAAATAGTTCTTATCTTAAGAAAGAGCTATGAAAATGTTGGACATTTTGATTTTCACGTTTCTGAACTCTATTGAATATAAAGTTTTATTTTGATAGATACCAAACTGTCGAACAGACTTAATCTATAAATGCCACCCTTCAGTGCTTTCCAAACTATATAGAAAACAATTTTAAATAAGTTTTGATGGAAATCTGATAACAGTTGATTAAAATATAAAAGTTGAATAGTTATAAAATACCTATAAATACAATTTTAATTAGGAGTTGCACACAGTGCAAATGTAAAGAGGCATCTATTGAGTAACATATACAATCAATTTTTTTTCGAGATTTTATAATTTTCAATAATTTTTTTGTGATCTGTTCAATTCAAAATTGTTTAAGTTAAATAGTTGTTACCTGAGCTAAGAAAGATGGCGAACATTTTCAAATACTCAACTTTAGTTTTAAAATACTTTGATTTCAAAATTTCTGAATTCCACTAAAGTTAAAGTTTTATTTTGATACAAACCAAACTGTCTGACAGATTGAATCTATTAATCGCTTTCTGCAGTGCCATTCACACTAGAAAACAATTTGAAAAATGTTCAAATTGTGTGAGGGATAAACAATGTAACAATATAATACAGAGACATCTATTGAGTAACATATACAATCAATTTTTTATTTCGTGATTTTAGAATTTTCAACAATTATTTTGTTGAAAAAACGACCTTGCAGCCCAACCATTTCAAAATTATTTAAGAAATTATTGTTATCTGGCTAAAAAAGTGGTGGACATATTTAGACATTCAGCTTTAGTTTTAAAGGACTTTCATTTCAAAATTTGAACTCTGAAGGATTTATAGGTTGAAAAAGGTTCAAATAGTTTGAGGAATAAATCTATAATCAAAATTTATTATGATGTGGGGCTGTACACAGTGAAAATGTAACAATATAATATAGTGACATCTATTGAGTAACATGTACAATCTATCTCGATCTCATCTCTTTAATACCCGTCCATATAATTATATTTTAATCGTTTTTGACATTTCAATTTTTGTTTTTTTAAATTTAATTACAGGTATTTATACAAATGAAATCATAAATAGTAATTTAATAATACCGCGTAAGGTTGACGCGAATGGCGATCATATATCACATAATTTAACACATTTTCATAATCATAAAAATGAAAAACAATTACATTATCATATTCCAATTGGTAATGAAACAATTCATATTGAATTAAGGTAAGTTCTATATACAAATAGTGGCGTTTCATAAATATAATCGTTTTTATAATTTATACGTGTAGGCCAGCAAAATCATTTATGGCACCAATGATGGTGGTGGAGAGGAGGCGCCGTGATATTCATACACGAAAAAAACCGGTACAACAAAATTGTCATTATCAGGGCAGGGTGCGTGGCCACGATAATTCAAGAGTAGCCATATCCGCCTGCAATGGAATCGTAAGTATTACATTATATATGTATAATTAACATTTATATTTGTAATTAAATTATTTATTTATAAATAGTTAGAGTTAAGACATTTGACAGATATTTTGATTTGTACACAATTTATTATGTGGCTGTCTCGCTACGAGTATGTACATATATATATAAAGATAAATTGTGTCTTGTGTTTATATACGATATAGCACAACACAATATTTTATAATATAAGACGCCATGTACAGGCGCGACCTATAGTGTAAATTATTAGTAATTTATAGACATAAATCGTGACTTAATTTTAATTTATTTGATTTGATTATTTTTGATGATCATTTTTGTACGTGTATTCATATACAGTTTAAGATTATCGCGATCGTCGATCTATACGCAGTTATATATATATGTATATTATATTACACAGATCACAATAACTCGACTTATTAGCATATTGTTAGATCCATAGATTAGAAAACTACTCACTTTATAAAATCGCCTACTTACCGCGCGAGATCGTTTAATTTTAAATCGATTAGCGTGGTGTGGATTTGGTTGAGTGATCTGTTTTTAATATAATCGACTATCGAGATCGAATTAATTATCGACTTATTTTATCAAATTACTATACATAATATAGCAGACATCCAGTAGTTTATGATCTTGTAATCTATTACCGGATTGATAATTACAAATTCTGTTTATATACCATATGGAATCAATAAACGATTGCGTTTATTGATTGTTAAGTATATTATATAGGAGTTCATTGCGCTTCATATTGCGCAACAAGGCTCATTTGATCATATACGATCTCCTCATTACAATAAATATTATTTATCTTCAACTATATACATATATAATCTAAAGATCTATCTAAAAGCCATGATCGTAAGAACAAATTGATCTGTTTGAACATATGGAGCGTTTCGACCCACGATGATATATACATATATCCACGATCGCATGATCACTCAATTTAGATACATGTATATAGTTATTGGTTTTGACGTGTAGGATATATAGTTTTTTGTATAGCGCAGTCGATCGCATGTTCTCAATATTTTTTGAGTTACGATCATGATACGATCACTATATGGTCGCACCAATTGTAAATTTTGAAAGTTATCTCCACATGATCTCTGTATATATCTATTTGGTAATCACAGGCGCCATTATAGGTCCAAAATAAAATACATCGATATTATATGTGTAGGACACAAATGTATATACACATATGCGGATCGAGACAGCCAAATACGAAATGATTACTAAATTTGGAAGTGTGCGGTATAGTGCAAGAAACTCTGGACTATTTATTTATTAATGTTTTTTTTTTTTTTTGTTTTTTTGTAGGCCGGTTACATTCGCACTAATAAAGGTGACTATTGGGTCGAACCGTCAAAACATAACCAAATTCATTCAAATGAAATGAGAAAACATCACCATCATCGTGGTGGTGGTCATGGTGGTCATGGCCAACCACATCCTCACGTCATATTTAAAAAATCGGACGTACAAAAACATAAACAACAACAAGACGGTGCACATCACCAGAAGCATCAAAATAATAACAACAACAGTAATCACAATAACAATAACAAAAATAAAAAACGACGCCGAAAAAAGCGGGCGACCAGTAATTGCGGTACCAAAGAACCAAAACGAGCGATTGAGACGCGTATCGAATGGCAACCGCAGGGTAAAGTGATCGTACAAGGTGGTCGACGAGCTCGAAATCATAAAGGTAAGCATGCGATACGTAAACGATCGATTAGTCGACCACGACACGTTGAAACGCTACTGGTGGCGGATAGCTCAATGACCACTTTTCACCAAGACGGTGATGTCGAAACGTATTTACTTGCGATCATGAATATGGTGTCGTCATTGTACAAAGATCCAACGATCGGCAATTTAATACATATTGTTGTGGTTAAAATGATTCTACTCGAAGATGATGAGTCGGAAACAAATTTAAATGTAACTCATTTAGCGGAATCGAATTTATCGAACTTTTGTCGGTGAGTAACATACAATATACTCGCAGGTTCGTCGTCTAATCGTCATGAATTTTAATCAAATCTTTTGTTTTATATTGTATATTCGTAGCTGGCAGCGTAAACTGAATCCACGTGACGAGAACGATCCACATCATCATGACGTTGCGATTTTGATCACCCGGAATGATATTTGCTCAAAAAGTGGATGTCAAACTCTTGGTGTGGCGAACGTTGGCGGAATGTGTCGTCCAGATCAATCGTGCAGTGTTAATGAAGATAATGGCATAACATTAGCTCATACGATCGCACATGAATTAGGTCATAAGTAAGTATATAGCTTTATAGTTTTTATAGCACAATAAATGATAACAACAACAAAAATAGCCTAAAGAAATTAAGGTGCGCCACTTCGTAATCACCAATTATATGAAATTGTGATGTTTAGTCATGTAATTGATGCTATATACAATCTCATCGTCGTGTCTAATTGATTTTTATTGTCACCTTTATATATAGTTTCGGCATGTATCATGACACCGATAAAATTGGTTGTGAAGGTCGTTCTGGGAAGGTGCTTCACGTTATGACTCCAAGTTTTGAAGCTGATACGTTGCAAGTGGTTTGGTCGAAGTGCAGTCGCCGCGATATAACACAATTTTTGGATCAGGGCCTTGGAAAGTGTCTAGACGATACACCAATTCAACATGAGTTTACGTATCCTGAATTACCTCCAGGCGCTATATACAATGCCGACCTTCAATGTCGACTACAATTTAATTCAACCGACGAAACAATTGAGGTGTGTTCACACATGAATGAGATTTGTTCGCAACTCTGGTGCTCGGTCGACAATAAATGTGTAACGTTATTACGACCCGCAGCCCCCGGGACGCACTGTGGCAAACATAAGTGGTGTCAAAATAAGGAATGTGTACCGATCGAAGATCTGCCAACACCGGTCGATGGTGGATGGGGAAATTGGAGTGACTATAGTGAGTGTTCACGATCATGTGGGGCTGGAGTGTCAGTTCAAACGCGTCAGTGCGACAATCCACCACCAGCTAATGGCGGTTCATTCTGTGTTGGCGAACGATCACGCTACAAAATTTGTAATGCTGATCCGTGTCCGGAAAATGAACCAAGCTTCCGATCTGTGCAATGCTCCAAATTTAATAATGAGACGTTCCGAGATCGGAATTACACATGGCTCCCGTTCTTCGATTCTCGTAAGTTTTGTCAGCTCGATCCTGTAATTTTTAGAACTATATAACCTCTTGTTTTCTAGATGAACCGTGTGAATTGTACTGCACCGATACAGACGACACAGTCATCGTACCATGGGGAAATCATGTAATCGACGGAACGCCGTGCAACATTGGAACCAATGATATGTGCATCAGTGGAATTTGTCGTAAAGTCGGCTGTGACTGGATTGTCGACTCAAATAAAACTGAGGATCAGTGTGGTGTGTGCGGTGGCCAAGGTTTAACTTGTGTCACCAAAAAAGGAGAGTACAGCAAAAAGGCGTACCCCAATGATGGGTACTTTATAGTGGTCGGGTTCCCAAATAGTTCGCGTCACATTACAATCCAAGAGGTAAATAATTCGAAAAATTTCTTGGCCATATCGATTGGAAAGTCCGATAAATTCGTACTAAACGGAGATCGGAAAATTTTTATGTCCGGCGAATATCAAATTGCTGGAGCGATCGCCCTATACTCGCGAGAGAATGAGCTGGAGATTTTGAAAATTCCCGGCCCAATTTTGGAAGACATCACTCTACATATTTTGGTGCGGAATAAACAAAAACCGTACGCGGTGAAATATGAATATACCCAATCGTCAAATGCTAAGGCGGCGCTGGAATACCATTGGAAATTGGGCGACTGGACCGCGTGCTCCAAAACATGTGGCGGTGGTGTACAACATCGGCAACCGATGTGCTACGAAGAAAATCACGGTACAGTCGATGACGAGCACTGCTGGTCGAATACCGGTCAAAAAAGACCAGATGAAATAAATCGCATCTGTAACGAGGATCCATGTCCCGCGCACTGGTGGATCGGACCGTGGCAGCTGTGCCCAATCACGTGCAAAACAAAATCCAATCCAAATCCAGTGAAACGACGTTCAATTATGTGTGTCGATCATAACGAATTAGCTTTACCTGATTCACATTGTAACCCGGCGAAAAAACCGCATGACACCGAGCCATGCGGCACCATATTACCGTATTGTGATTCAATGGAAGAAATAAGTGATAATAATACATTATAAATTGGTTATGCGTGATCGATAATAGATGCCGCACTCATAAAATAATACTTGTTGTGTCCGCACTATACCTAATACATGAATCATTGTATACAAAATAAAAATGTCAATCTCTTCTCATCAAACTCGTGACATCTAGTATCGAACATGCAAAAATATATTAACATATATTATTTTCTTTTATTTTTAATTATTTATAAATTATTTTAATTAATTATTATTATTTTTTATTAATTATTATGCATCTGTTTTTTTTAAATCATAAAAACAAAATTTAAATGTTATATTAACATAGAAAAGCACACATACATATTTATATACCTACACATATCTAGGAGACAAATCAACTCATACTGTTCGCAGCGCCTTAATTATATTTTTTATTGTATTGTTAATTTTTTGTACTATATATATATAATATATCGTGCAAACATGAATGTTGAGCTATAAAAAAAATTAATTTAATTTAATTTTATAAAATTTTTGACTGTCAAATCATTGAAATAAACCAAAAAATCTATATATTGAATGAACAAATTTTAAAATTTACTATACAAAAATTTGTGTGTTTTATTACCGTGAGGATTGATGAAAGGATCAAACACATTGATTTAAAAAATATCCAAACTTGCCGTTTAAAAATATAAATTTATTCACTGGAACACTACACACTAATTAAGCGACAGAGGCGCCGATTTAAAAAAACGAATTTTTAAAGAATTAATTTACGGTCTGTATGCTTGGCTAAAATAGCTTATAAAATGACAGTTAATACATTATTTTGGTTTGAATCTTCATTAAATAAAATTTAAAATAGCCGTTTGCGTATAATATTTTTCTGACTCTTCGCTAAATAAAGCCATCTCTTGTAATTTTAATGAAATATTTTTTTATACGTCAAATTCAAATCTATTTTAATTCAAACTCATACTAAAATTGGGAAATTATTAAATTATTCATTATACAGTGAAACTCCTCTAAGCCGAAATTTGATGAGACCCAAATTTTTTTCCGTGTTTAAGGATTTTTCCGGCTTTGAGAAAATTTTGAGGTTATTGTACACATAATGTGTATGTAGAAACTTATTTAGTTTAGAACTTCGTTTTGATAACTTCGTATTTCTGCTTTAAATTAAGGTTGTTTATTCTCCCCATATTTAAAATTACAAAAGTATTTAATTACAAACACGTACTTATACGTACATACAACCTATGGTGATTGATGATGATGCAGTTTTTGACATATGTATGTGATTTTTTTTTTTCAAAGCCAACTGAAGTTAGCTGTAGTTCCGGCTTAGTGGAGTTTTATTTTGGTTTTTTATACTAGAAATGTAATTTCCTTCCGTGTCGAAGTTGTATGTAAATTGAAACGAAAGAGTTTCTTTTGCTTGAATTTTTCCGCCGTAAAGGATTTTCCGCGATATTGGATTTCCGGCTTAGGGGATTTTCACTGTAATATGATAATAATATCATATATTCATTACATAATAAGATAATATCCATTATAATGGATACACATACGAATTTTATTATGCTCAATTTTATTATTTTCGGTTTATTTTAAATATTTTAGTAAATAGGAAAATTTTCCGTTGATATTCAAATATATTAACATTCAAACTCATACTAAAATTGGGAACTCCTCAAAGTCGCATAGCATTGGAACCTTCTGCACAAAATTTGTATGTGCGAATATCAACATTTTCGGTTTATTTTAAATATTTTAGTAAATAGCAAAATTTCAACATGTTTGTATTTTTTAATTAAATTAATAATCAATTTAAACAAAATGTCGCTATTTAATAGTTATATAAATTTCTACTGCATACACAAATGTCGCGACAGTCGAGTGTGTAGTGATACGCAAGGCCACCCCAAAAATCACAACCATAACACTTTAGAACCGCGTTTCATCCGGAATCTTCATAAAGTAAGCCACTTTATTCTCAGCCACCGGATAATTATGTATCCATCGACCTCCATTACGCAGCGACCCGTCAATACCATCTTTCCACACACCTTGAGGTAGATACACTTCTCGCTGGGTTTCACCTTTGCGCAAAATTGGTGCGACAATGATTTCCTCTCCAACTGAGAATTCATCGTTTATTGTAAGGCACGCTTGATCGGTAGGATCGAGCATCCAGAGTGGTCGAATTAGTGGCAGTGGTTCGAATATAGCCTCGGATAGATAATTTTTTAGAGCAGGTGAGACGGTTTTTTGCCGAATTATGGCCAATTGCTTAGAAACTTCATTCACCAGTTCGGAATCGTATTCCGATGGGAGATGAGTAAATCGCAGCACCGGCAAAAATGTTGACAATTGGAACCAACGAATGTATAATTCTTGATCCGGAAGCGGCGGCGTTTCTAATACATAGAACGTTGCTGTTTTTGTTGTGTTCGCGGCAAGCAGATAATCACCACCTACTGGTCCAGGAAGTATAAACGAAAATCCAATTACGCCATAGGACAGAACCGTAGTGATAATGCTTTGTAATCCTTCCCACGATGAATTAACAGGCGGCAGACTAATGAATGCCGGTAGTCTAGGAACCGATACACCACTTGATACGCCAATCATATTCAAGTTCTCCTCGACTTGGGCGAAAAATATTTTTTTGTACTGGTCCGGATTATCCAAGCTCTTACTGCATTGATAGTTGTGTGGAAGATTGTGCGCCATGCCTATGTCCAAGAAGAATGAATCAATTTTGTATTCTTTGGCCACCTGCTCGAGCTGTTTAATTAACCAAGGAATAGACGCGTTGTTTGTTACGTCCAGCACACCAGCACTTTTTGTACTCTTATACCGGGTTAGAGCTGGGATGCTTCGATCAGATAGCCCCTCGTAAATTAGTAACTTATTAGCCACTGCATCACCAAAATTTTTACTCTCCGTACTTATAAATGGCTGAATCGACAGAGAAATTCGAAAACCACGCCGATGAAGTATATTAACAGTCGACTGAAGCGTTTGGAATCTTTTGGTATCCATACTATAATCCCCGATATGCTCTTGCCAAAATTCGTTCACTAGTACGTGGCCCAATTTTAAATAGCTCAGCTCAATCACCTTTTCCGTGTAATTATAAATCGCCGCTTCACTGAGCTCATCATTGTTCGACGCCGGGATTTGCCAAATCGGTTCATCGAGTAGCGACCGTACCATATTCACATCCTGCTCCTTGATGCCATCCCATAACCTTTGTTGCGTCATTTTTAGATGCAAGGATCGCATATCGTTGCCGATACAAATTTTATAGTTTAACTCGGGACGCGCAGTCAACCGATTTACAAACGCAAACTCGTCGTTTTGTGACCGCAAACAAAATTGTGCCGAATTATTAAAATTCATACTGATGTACAGCGGAACTTTTTCATCGATCGTAATTGCAACTCCCTTCGAATTTATAAAGTAACGTTTGAGCACGTTACCCCACTGATGGATGTTGGTATCGCCCGTAATGAACGGAGCGAAATCGAACGAAGCTTTTTCGAGAGGCCAATCAGCATTTTTGGTTATACCACCACCATACCAATAGCCCATATCTTCCGACACATCAAAACAATCCGTTAGCAATATATCTTCGTTCAACGCTTCCCAATTCACTTTATAGCATCGAATCTCATCCGAAATATCTTCGAAATGTAAATAAACTCGAGCCTTTTCTGTCCACTCCAAGCAGACGCTACCATCTTGTTTGTCAACATCACTTAAACAGCTGTATGGGGCACCGTTTGTTATTGCCGTGCCCAATGTACCTGTTATCAGTGCGTGCCCTTTTTCATCAAATATCCGTATTGTACGTTCGTCTTTGTTGAATTTAACCCGATCGAATAACGAGTGGCCCAATATTTTTTGATGATAGGCAATGTAGGCGTAGCCGACTAATAACACTATAATCATCATCGAGGACACTGAAAATGGAAAGTAAAATGTTTATTTCATTTGATTGATTGTATTTCTGATGAGTTTTGAACAGTCAAAGATATATCAAGCGGGGCTTGAAAAGATGATACTCACTGAATTACAATTTTTTAGAAATGTATGTTAATGGTGAACTGTAAAGAGATTTGAGAAAACGTAAAATATCAAGTTCAACAATATAATTCGAAAATTCAATTAGACGAGCTGCTTTGAACGAGAATTTCCTGAACAATACATTTTAAGTCTCTCAGCAATAAATATAGTTTTTAAGGCCTTCGTGAACGATCCTATAGCAATCAGTACAACTACTATAAACCTGAAAATTATAGTCAACTTGCATCTAAGTTTAGAATTAAAAAGAGCTCTAATTGATTTAAAATTAAAGGAGTTTTCTTTAAATTTTTGGGCTACCGACCAACGATATTGAGGAAACAACGTAAGAAATCGTTTTCTGTCGCTTTCGGACGACATCATACAGCCCCACGGACTGTTGCATAAGCACCAACCATATAATAAACAGTCATCTTCATTGCGATCCAACGTAATTCCATCATTACGAAAATAAATTATTTGACCACACTCCAAAACATTCAACAACCCCTAACTTACTGCCTCTCAAAATCTAAAATCATTTAAATTTTATAATTGCTTTTAAATTGGTCACATTTTTTAAAATCTTCACAACAATAAAGATAAGAAAGCAACTATACGTTTGTAACAAAGTCCAATCAAATAGTTCAGCAATCTGTAAGAGCAGAATGAAGGCCAAGCAAACAACATACAGTCATGATATGGAACATTTTTATAATGTCGTAATGTGTAATTAAAGACCAATAATTATTCGATATAAGACAGTTAAATCTAAAATCGAAAACGGTATGTGAATTCTGAATGGCAAATAAGGTTACAAATATTGAATTGAAGATAAATTTTCGTTTTTTAACCTAAATGCGGATAATGTGTGATACATTTAACTTTTAACTAATCAAAGTGTGCCGTTTATTTTTATAATCCAGAATACCACAGATGGCACAAAATCGCAGAACAATTGAGTTTCATGATTAGAACAGGAGACTCCGCATTCGACTATGCTAAATTGGTATAAAAATGGTTTGCGCCTTTGCTAGTAGTTATACTGTCATGACATATATTTGTAGTAACATCTAGTTTATACCTATAATAACTATTTAAGTCATAACATAGCTAATTTAGAACAGGAGACTTTTAACTTTTAATATATCTTATAAATTAGGCACAAAACAACTTTCTGAATTTTGTCACAAAACATTACAACATTTTTCAACTTTTAATTCATAACTCTTGGTCTGTTGATACTGAAAGCTGTAGAGGGCTACTTCTACTTTGTAAACCAAAATTATAAGAACAATGAAATGAGTTTAATTAAAAGTTAAATTAAATCGAAAATGCAAGTGTTACGTGTTTGTTTATTTAAATCCGCGACAACACACATTCATATCTCGATTCTCATACGGCTATACCAACTAGTCGCAAATATAACTATACATTATACAATAATAACACATGTTCAAGATCACGAAATCAAAACTGCCCTTCCATCCTCTATATCGAGATTATATTCGCATATAATACCCAAAATACTATATTCGAACTGATTTGAACGAGATTCCGATTTCACAAATTTTATAGGAACACTTAATGATTTGTAACGAATTTAATTTTTTTAATTTTATCGTAACTTACTTAGAATTGTTTTCTTCAGCATGCTCGCCAACAAACTAATACTTGTAGTCGAATTTTGATTATGGTTAAAATATGATAACGCACGATTGATACGAATTTTACAACAAAAAATTTTTTGTTTGTTTGTTTTTAACAAAATTATCACCGAAGTGAGGTCAAGGTGTTGCCACATGACAAAAATATCGACGATATTTCCCTTTATGATTATTTTTAACAAAATTATCATCGAAGTGAGGTTGTACTCACAACGAAAATAAATATCGCCGATAATTTGTTTCATTGGAAGCGTTTGGAACCGACAAAATTCATACCATTTTAAGTAAACAATCGGTTGTCGGAACGACAGAATAGAAAAACTCTTATTATTCAATTAAAATTGTTATAAAAATGAATGTTTGTCTGTATGCCCTTTATAGAATCGTAAACTATGCATATGATCTTTAGCAAAGGTGTTGTGCATGAGCCCACGAAGGTTTCTGAGTTGGTACGACCAATCTTCGACAGATGGCGCCACCGTCATTCCAATGAATTTCATATATCGCCGTGACAGTTCATGCTGATTTGAATTGAAACGAAAATAGCGAATGAATGATGACGTTTCGAGTTGTGGGTGACATAAGAATTTATGTAAATTGTGAAATTCATGTCCGGCTCACATTGAACAGACAATATTGTGCGTATTTTTATATTTGGGTGCGTTTTTCGAATAGTTTTGTGCATTTCATTGTGAGTTAAATTAATAGTTAATTTAATAGATAATTGGTGGTGGTGGTGGTCTAGGTGTGAAGCTGTCTTGGGGGAATCAAGTTGGTACTTGTTGCCAGCTCCGTATCTTGCAGCTTCCACAAGTGTGCGTGTTACCTCCCCGTGGTGACCACCGGGCAACTATTACACCATGTGGTGTACTAGGCGAAAACACGGCGCTAAATAACTGGGCCGGGTTAAGGTGTCAACCGTACCGTGCTGATAACCGGCCAGGCTGGGGGCCCAGTATAAAAACTAGCCCAGCCTCTAACGGTGTATCCGGATACTTGGCGCCCTCCGGATCGTGTAGCCTTACCTGTGTATTGCGGATCTCTGCACAGGTGGACCTCCTTTCTCCGCTACTCGTAGGACCTATTATGGCAGAAAATTTAAAAACAAAAGAGACCGGTGCTCTTAAAAAACCGGAAACCAGTGCTGTGGAGACATCGGCCTTTAGGCCCGGTCTCCAAAGTGCATTTAGGGGCTTAAGACCAAATGAGGCTGGCCCCTCGAAACCAAAGGGCAAAGGCACGAATGCTGGCCCTCCAGTGTCAGCGAACTATCAGACCAGGAAGAGAGCCTGGCGGATGATCTCCAAGATCAGCAACATTCCGTTGGAGCAGAGAACGGATAGGGACAGGGATACGCTTGCGTGGGCAAGGCGTATCACTGAGCCACATCAGGAGGGTTCCGAGATCTCACAGCCGAAAAGGCAGAGATCTGATGATGAACCGCCTACGGAGGCTAAAAAGAAGCGGGTTCCGGATGTCACCAGGCCCTTCAACGAGGTGCTAAAGGAGCACCTGATCATGGCAGTCGTGGACCGGGCTCAAGAAGATGGGAGCATTACGACCCTTAACTGGAGGAAGGTGGAGAAGGCCTTAGCCGCCATCTTCCTAAAAATTATGAGGGAGAACCCAGGACCTGCTCCGTCTTGCCGAGACGGAGGATGGCACCGGAATCACGTCAAACTGACTGCCTGTGCCGATGAAAGGTCGGTGACCCTCTACAAAAAGGCGATCGGCAGCCTGGGGGAAGTCTGGCCGGGGGCCAAATTAGAAGTGGTGACTAGGGAAGAAATTCCCTGCAGGCCAAGGGCGCGAGCCTGGATCCCTGCTGAGCCTAGTGATCCAAGGGAGATCTTGGAAATGTTGAAACTCAGCAATCCGGATCTACCAACGGCCACCTGGAAGGTTGCCAGGTTAGAAGAGGTAAAGGCGGAAGCAGATCACAGATCGGCCGTCATTATCATCGACAGAGAATCCGTGGGTGCTTTGGCGAAATCTGGAGGCCTGATCAGCTATGGATTTGGAGCAATTACGCTCAAAATTTATAAGCGCGATGAGGTTGACAGATCTGGGGCGCCCGCAGCAGGGGGGGAAACCACTTGTGGTGTCCCGCCTGGTGTTGGTGACCCAGAAGTCCGCAGCATCCCGGAGGATGCACAGGAGACACTATCCCTGGACTCGGAGATTTCGAGATCATTGGGACTAAGCTGTGCGCTCCTAACGGACGAATCAATGTCAGAGGAGTCTGACTCAACAGTGGTGGAGGGAAGCAATAACTAATGCTTAAGATCCTTCAGATCAACCTCCATCACTGTAAAGCCGCCTCGGCGGCCCTTCTTCTAAAAATGGAATCTGAGTCCATTGATGTGGTTCTGGTCCAGGAACCTTGGGTCAATGATGACCGGGTGCTGGGTCTCAGAACTCCCAAATATAAAATACTACATGCGAAAAATGAAGGTAAGATACGTTCTTGCATTCTCGCTAAAAATAATCTGAATATTTTTATACTACTGAATTACAGCAACGCTGATGTAGTGGTGACTAGCATCGAGATGGATGGGCAAAATCTCTGGCTAATATCGGCCTACCTACCATACGAGGAGGAAAATATACCACCAGGTAGGTTGGGCAGTGCAATAATGGAGGCTCGAAAACGAAAGATAGGAGTCATCATGGGTAGTGATGCTAATGCGCATCACTCAATTTGGGGGAGTACAGACATAAACAGGCGAGGTGAGTTACTCCTTGATTTTATTTTAAGTACTAACCTAAATATATGTAATGTCGGGTGTAAGCCAACCTTCATTACTAAAAATAGACAGGAAGTGTTGGACATCACACTTGTCTCGGATTTTATTAAGGAGAGGGTATTGAACTGGAAAGTGTCCGAAGACCATTCCTTTTCTGACCATTGTTATCTCCAGTACGAAGTGGATACAAAACCCACTAGCAAACCACCCTTCAGAAATAGGAGGAAAACTGATTGGGATTGTTTCAGAACCATTCTAGGTAACTTATTACCGGTATCGGTTCCAAACCCTCCTGCATCTACACAGGAGCTTGATGCTCTAGTAACCAAGCTATCTGATGCTTTTAACAAGGCCATGTTAGGTGCATGTCCTATCAGTAGACCCTTGGGTAAATCTCGGCCACCCTGGTGGTCGAAAGAACTCCAAGGTACTCGTATGAAATGCAGGAGACTGTTCAAGAAAGCGAGGAACACAAATGCTGCTGCAGATTGGGACTGTTATAAACAAGTCCTCAAAACCTATAAGTACGAGCTGAGAGCAGCCAAAACGAGGGCCTGGAAGCTCTACTGTGGCAATATTCAGGAGTCCTCGGAGGCGGCCAGGCTACGCAAAGTACTATGTTCTAGTCCTTCCATCCCGAGTTATCTACAACGACCGGATGGTTCATGGACTACATGTAGTGAGGAATCCCTGGAGCTATTACTAGAAACGCATTTTCCAGAGTGCTCGGTACTAGCTCCGGAGAGACCCATGATAAATAGGGGTATAGACTCCGTAAGTCATATAGTAAAAAGGCGGAGTATCCTATGGGCAATAAACAGCTTTAAGCCATACAAGTCGCCAGGACCTGATGGCATTATCCCAGCGGATATCCAGCGAACTATTGACTTAACCCTACCCTGGCTGGAAGTTATCTTCAAAGGCAGCCTAGAACTTTGTCACATTCCTAGAAAGTGGACTGAAGTAAAAGTTATATTTATACCTAAGGCGGGAAAAAGCTCTCATTGCTATCCCAAAGACTTTAGGCCCATAAGCTTATCTTCTTTTCTGTTGAAAACACTGGAAAGGCTAATAGAGGCTTACATTAGAGGCTCAATAAAGCCGGGCGAGCTGTCGGGATCTCAACACGCGTACTGTAAGGGACGATCGGTGGAAACAGCTCTCCACTCCCTTATAGGCCCGATTGAGAAATCACTTGAATATAAGGAATATTCAATGGTGACCTTCTTGGATATAGAGGGGGCCTTTAGCAACGTCAGACCGGGGGCAATCACTCGGGCCCTTGCGTGTCTGGGGGTAGACGTGTCACTCAGGGGCTGGATAGATCATATGCTTAGAAGCAGGATCGTGACAGCTTATCTGGGTGGGGCGTCCGCCGGCAGATACGTGAGCAGAGGGACACCTCAAGGTGGGGTTCTATCCCCCCTTCTTTGGAACTTGGTCATAAATGACCTGTTACTAAACCTGGAAGGGCAAGGCTTCAAGGTGGTTGCTTACGCGGATGACGTTGCTATTGCGGTCTTCGGTAAATATCCTAGTACGCTGAGTGAGCGCATGCAGTGCGCGCTTGGCTACCTCTCTGAGTGGGCACGCGGCTGCGGACTGAACGCAAACCCACAGAAAACGGAGCTGGTCCTCTTTACCAGGAAGCACAAACTTCCACAGTGTGACCCGCCGACATTAAATGGTACTCGCTTGATCTTTACGGATAGAGCAAAATACCTCGGACTACTTTTGGACAGCAAGCTAAGCTGGAAACCAAACATCGTAGAGAGAGTAAAGAAAGCTACTATAGCGCTCTACTCCTGCAAAAATGCCATTGGAAAAAGATGGGGTATGGAGCCCCACATAGTACACTGGCTCTACGTCTCAGTGGTCAAACCTATACTGCTGTATGGGGTTGTCGTCTGGTGGCCAGCGTTAAAAGTTATGGCCAACCTGAAACTATTGATGAAAGTTCAAAGAACGGCCTGCTTGTGTATAAGTGG
This sequence comes from Tipula unca, assembly GCA_951394425.1. Taxonomy (NCBI): domain Eukaryota; kingdom Metazoa; phylum Arthropoda; class Insecta; order Diptera; family Tipulidae; genus Tipula; species Tipula unca. The sequence continues at coordinate 13,460,387 of OX596380.1, forward strand.
GGCTCTCAGGAGCACACCTACTCAAGCTCTGGAGATTCTCTTTCATCTTACTCCATTGGATATTGCGGCCGAGCAGCTTGCATCTTGCACAGCCATTCGGCTCAAATCCATATCTATGTGGACCTGTAATAATGCAGGGCACTCATCTATCCTATGCAACAGGGGTATTCCGGAAGCTACCGACTACGCTATCCCTTTGCCATCTGTTGAGATTAAATTCCAAACTGAGTTTCCCACCAGAGAGGACTGGGTGAACGAAACGGTTATGGACAATGAGGCCTTAAGCTTCTTCACGGATGGCTCAAAAAGGGATGGAGGGGTTGGCTGCGGGGTATTCTGTGAGGCACTAGGGGTTAACCTCTCTTTTCGTCTTCCCGACTTTTGCAGCGTTTTTCAAGCTGAACTGACCGCGATAATGGAAGTCATGGACTGGTTGAAGTATAATGTAATATCTACGAGGGATATTCGCATTTTTACGGACAGCCTGGCTGCTATTAAAACGCTACAATCATACTCCCTGACGTCGAAGGTAGCCCAGAACTGTCTGGCATCTTTAAATGAGATGGCTTATCAGTTCAACATCCGCTTGACGTGGGTGCCAGGGCATTTCAATATCGCAGGGAATGAAATGGCAGATGAGTTGGCCCGCAAGGGTACAGCACGCCTAATAATCCAAAGCAGGCGGGATATACAGATACCGCTTGCTTCATGTAAACTGCTGCTTCAAGAAGAAGCCATAAAAGAAACGAACGTCAGATGGTCTAAAGCCAGTTCGTGTGTAACAACCAGGCAGATCTGGCCTGGACTTGACCGGTCCAGATCAGGCCAACTGATATCGCTTCGACGGCAACATATTGGTATGGTCGTGGGAGCTATAACGGGACATTGTCTCATTGGGATACATGCGAGCAGACTGAGTGTCCCAGCCCACGATTTCTGCCGCAGCTGTGGTGATGAGGAGGAGGAGGAAAATGTGCTCCATCTGCTCTGCACCTGCCCTAGTCTAGCGTACAGCAGAACAAAATTTATGGGAACTTCCCCCTTGAACGACCTCTCGGATCTTAGTAAAATCGAGATCCGGGACTTTAAACGCTTCTTGGTAAGCTCAGGATGGTTTAGCGAGTGAAGAGGAGGAAACTCGAATGTGGTACAGCTACGGACCAATTTTGTGTCTATGCTAGTCCTTTAGGACAGCCACCCTTACCTAACCTTACCTAACCTAATAGATAATTCAATCGTTTTTTTTCGGATATCATCGTGAGTGGAATTAAATACGATTTCAACAATTCTCGAATGCTGATTTTTTCATTTCAAATTTCCCTCAGCGAATTGGTGATCACCGTCAATATTAACATTTTCATCCGTGTGTGAACAGCCGGTTTAATTGGATTGGATACATTGTGAGATTCGGATTGCTGATTGACGCATCTATAATAAATTCAAACGTATTTTTCACGTCGTTCCCGTACAATTATGCCATGTCGAAGTCGATAATCGTTGGATTGTGCCATATTCACCGTTGCTCTCAAAGACCTTCAAATCACACATTAATGTTGAGTATTGCAATTCAGTGAAGTCGATCGAATACATTTGCAAATATGTCAACAAAGGAATCGATATGGCAGTCTTCGGAGTAGGGAATGTGGCCGCACCGCTCGATGAAATCAACCAATACCAACTTGGACGCTATATTAGCAGCAATGAAGCAGTATGGCGCATCTTATCATTTCCAATCCATGAACGACATTCAACAGTACTACACTTGGCGGTGCATCTCGAGAATGGATACCGCGTGTACTTCACAGCAGATAATGTACGTGCAAGAGCATTGGTTGCACCGGCTACAACTTTAACTCCATTTTACTCACTCTGCCAAGATGATATTTTTGCAAAGACTCTACTTTATTCTGAGGTCCCGAAATTCTACACATGGAATGCATCGGCTAAAAAGCTTCAACGTCGCAATCAAGGTAAAGCAGTTGAATGACATCCCAATTTGTATTCCAGTGATGCATTGGATCGTCTATACACTGTTCACCCGAACAATACAGAATGCTTCTATCTGCGATTGCTGTTAATCAATGTACGTGGACCGATATCTTTCCAAGATATAAGAACAGCGAACGGTCAGATGTGCGCCACTTATCGCCAAGCTTGCCAGGAACTAAATCTTCTTGAGAATAATGCACATTGGGACACTGCACTCGCTGATGCATCGAATACTGCTCGACCACAGCAAATACGCACGTTATTTGCAATAATATTGGCAACCTGCTTCCCATCTAATCCAAAAGATATTATGGAAAAATACAAGGACTACATGAGTGAAGATATTCTACATCGTTTGCGCGCTGCGAATCAAAATCCGGTCATTCAATTCACACCTAACGTGTATAATGAGGCATTGATTTTGATTGAAGACATATGTTTGCGGTCAAAAACATCGATGTCAATACCATCAACTTCTATCCAACTGAATTCTTGAATTCGCTTGATTTGCCAGGCACACCTCCGCACGTTCTTACATTGAAAATTGGCGTCATTCTTGTTCAAAACATAAATCCACCACGATTTTGCAACGGAACCAGACTCTCAGTCAAGAAAATGATGATAAATGTTATCGAGGCAACAATTTTAACTGAAAAATTCAAAGGTGAAGACCTATACTGTTGCCACGTATACCAATGATCCCGACAGATATGCCATTCGAATTCAAACGTTTGCAGTTCCCGGTGCGACTCGCTTTCGCAATAGCTATCAACAAAGCACAAGGACAATCGTGGCAAGTGTGTGAATTAAATTTGGAGAATTCAATGCTATGTGGCCTGCTCACGCGTCGGAAAACCTTCTGATTTATTCGTTTACGCACCAGATGGAAAAACAAGAAATATTGTGTATTCCACAGCACTTCAATAAATATCGAATTGAAACGAAACGCTGCCACAATGTCACAATTTTTTCGAAATGAACAAAATCAATAAAATGACTCAAAATGAATTGAATATTTGTATAATGTCGTCCCTTCAAAATTATTTTAGTTGGTAGCATGAATTTTGAAAGTTTTAGTTAAACAATAAAATAAGCATTCTCGACGACTTCGTGGCGCAATGGTAGCGCGTCTGACTCCAGATCAGAAGGTTGCGTGTTCAATTCACGTCGAGGTCAAATTAATAGATTTTTTTAAATACATTTTTATTATAAAACGACATGATGTGGTTTACAGACCCCCTGTGCCTATATGGCAATTGACAAAACATTTGATTTTGTCATTTAAAACGTTTTGGGACCCAATTTACATAGCCGACGAGAATATTTCGATCTTTTGACGTCAAACCGAGAAGGCGAGAAGAAATCAACAGAAAACGGTTTGATAAGTACATATGAATTATGTACAGCTTCTGTTAAAAGCTGAAAAGCTAAAATGCATTTTGAACACTTGTAACAAAAGAGACACAACTTCAGTTGAGATTGAAACTTCAAACGAATACGTTTAAACTTTAATCTGAGCCATTTTAGAATATAAACGTGCGGGTATGTTGATTACTAAAATTTTTGAAAAACCCCAGTTGGACTCCTATTTTTAACATACTTCGAATTGTGTCACTTTTGTCAGAATAGTTTGACTAATTTATTTTCAGTACTACTAGCAGCATAATAATGAATTCGTCGCATCGTGCAAGTCAAATGGTACAAATGGCAACATCAGTTTTCAAACATAATGGAAATCCGTCAACAAATAGTAACGCAAAAAATCAACATCTAAATAGTTTGAACGTACAAAGTATGAATTCGAAGTTAAGGTTTCAATTACTCAGGTTGAGACTGGAAACCTGCCGGTAAATGTCTCCGATAATGTTTACACTGTTATACATAACTCTGCTGATCTCACAAAGATACGATTAACTAAATCAAATAATCAAATACGTTTTGATTCACCCAAATATATTTTGAAACAAACATGCAATAAAAACGATATTATGCATAGATAATTCTGATGAAGATCCTGAAATTCTGGGGAAGCCTACATTTCCCTCAAAATCAAAGAACGGTTTTCTCGCGAATAAAATACGGCCTGGATGCGGAGATAAATGTAGGTTAAGATGTACTAGCAAAATTAATGCTGTCTGCTGTGAAAAAATATTCAACAACTATTAGAAGTTAGCAGACCTTCATAGTCAGAGAGAATTTATATTAAGACACACAGATCAAATAAAGCCAAAATATCGAGATTCCTCCACAAATGAATTTCGTAATTTGAATTCAGCCTTCTTCTTCGATTTAGATGACAAACTTATACGAGTTTGCAAGAATTTTTTTTTTAAATCAGACCGACCTATACGGACAGCATTTTCAAAGAAAAGCGACACAGGAACACTAAAGGGCGAAAGTATCGCAGATCTATATCATGAGGAACAAAGCCTTTCATTTGTACATGTGAGTATGTTTAATCCCATATTTAGAGAAGAATACAGCATATCTTTCTACGTACCAAAAAAAGATCAATGCGATCTGTGTGAATCGGCTAAAAATGCTGATGTAAGAGGGGAAAAAGCATTATTAGATAGCTACACAATTCACCAGAAAGAGAAAAATTTGTCCCGCGCGGAAAATGAGAATGAAAAAAACAAACCCTAATAGCGCACATGCCTAGCCCTCTAGGTTTCCTCGTTTTACCACAACAGCATAATTAACAAACTGCTATAATTTTATACCATTAGCGATCTGAATGCCAAAAACCTAGAGTGCTACTTTTGGAATGAAACGGAGGGCAAACGTGGTGCGATGCAAATCGGAACCTGTGTCCTACGGTATCTCAAAGTGTTGGCTGAAAATGCAAACCCCGATATAATATTTCACTCTGACAATTATTGTGTCCAGCAAAAAAAATAAAATAAATAAAAAAATAAATAATATGTACTCTCAGCTTACTCATACGCGGTTAATACTTTCAAAATTCGAAGCACAACACACAAATTTCTAATACGAGGCCATTCTCAAAATAAAGGCGACCATGTACATAGCGTAATAGAAAAGCAAGTAAAAAGATACGTAAAATCAAATCCGATCTATGTACCACAGCATTATGCTATATACTTATTCGAACAGCAAAAAAAATGGTCCTCCATATCGTGTTCATGAGCCTTCCTTATAAATATTTTTATAATTTGAAAACGCTTGAGGAAGAATGGGGGAATAATTTTACTATTAACTCCGACAGAAAACAGGTGAAGTGGTACGACATAAAGGTTCTGCGAGTTGATAAGAAAGATGCACTCATTCTAAACTAACGTGGTAAATAAGCATGGCAGAAGAAAAAAAATGCTTTTTGAAAATTTTGGTTAGCGGTGGAATTTTATCGAAAAATTAAACAATAAAATAAGCTTTTCCAGTGGCTTCGTGGCGCAATGGTAGCGCGTCTGACTCCAGATCAGAAGGTTGCGTGTTCAATTCACGTCGAGGTCAAGACAAATTTTAAATAAATTTGTATTATAAAACGACTATACATTTAGATTTGTCATTTAAAACGTTTTGGGACCCAATTTACACAACCGACGAGAATATTTCGATCCTCTTACATCAAACCATCTCCAGAAAATTACTCAAACTTGAATTTTATGATGTTAACAGGCGAGAAGAAATCAAGAGAAGCTGGTCTGATAAGTACATATTATGAATTATGGCTGCGGACCAATTCACGGGTAAATGTCGACTTTTACTTTAATTTTCGGTAAATTCATTTACTCTATCAAAAAGTAGGATAAATCGAGTACACAAAAGTAAATGTTTAACGTTTATATTGTTAATTTTTTAGTGATCTACGGATTAAGTAAGCTGAAAATAAACAAAAGCACATATTTCAATAAAACAAAATTACTAAAAATCGACTTTTACCTAAGTAATTGATTTACCCGACAATTGGTCCGCAGCCTATGTACAGCTTCTGTTAAAATTTTCAATTTTTTCTATAGCAGTAATAAAGAAAGAAAGCAGAGTTATTGACTTTGCTTTCGTGGACGTGAATTCAAACCTCGGGTAGGGCGAACACCTTTTTTACTATTTTTTATTTTTTCAAATTGGTTCAACTCAGCTTTGGCTAAAATTGTCTGCTTTCTCTTTAACAGTGTTGCCCCTTACTACAGTGTTGAAACTTCCTACTGGCTTAAACAATTTGAAGAAGCCAAGTCGGGATCAATACATTTTTAATTTAATTTCATTAACAACAGGCGAGAAGAATTCAAAGAAGCTATCACCTAATACAAATTGTTATAAAGTGTTATAGACAAGAATTGTTACGTTTTCGCCTTGTCAAACAAGGTTTGATCACTGGAATGTGAATAAAACAAACGATGTAATTTCTAGATAACACCAAATTTATTTATTTCCGAATAATTACACTAAACACTAATTTAATTAATTCATTTATTTAACTTTACAATAATTATTTTACTACACTTTAACAACACTATATTAAACACTTAACTTTCACTGTTTCCTTTTTATTACTATTAGCACTCTCACGGTTAAAACACAACTAACTCGCTCCTAAATGTTTATTGCGTATTTATACCAAATATTCTAACCTTCTAGAATTGTCTACAATAGTCGAGAGTTTCTAGATTAGTCTACACATCTACTTTATAACAGTTTTACATTTACGATAGTGTCGCTAGTCAAATATAGATGTCGCCACGATCGTAACAATAGATTTTTTTTTTGATTTTTTATTATTTATAAATTATTTTAATTAATTATTATTATTTTCTATTAATTATTATGCATCCGTTTTTTTTAAAATCATAAAAACAAAATTTAAATATTATATTAACATAGAAAAGCACACATACATATTGTTACGATTTTGCCTTGTCAAATTCAAGGTTCGATCACTGGATTGTGAATAAAACAAACGATGTAAATTCTAGAACACACTAAATTTATTTATTTCCGATTAAACACTAATTCACTTATTTAACTTAATTATTTAACTTCACAATAATTATTTTCTACACTTTAACAACACTATATAACACTTTAATAACACTTTATTTTACTTTATAAACACTTTCCTTTTAATTACTATTAGCACTCTCACGGTTAAAACACAACTGATTATTCGATTAGTCTAGATAAGTCTAGACACCTCTATACTGTTCTACTTTATAACAATTTTACATTAACGATAGCGTCGCCATTCAAACATAGATGTCGCCACGATCGTAACATTACCCCCTACCTAATCCTGATTCGTCCCGAACAGGATCCAACTCACTACCCCTGTAGATCGCTAATCGCTCTATATGCACCACCTTCAACTTTCCTCGCTGCCCTTTCTTGATCCGGTAGACCACGTCATTTATTTTGGTGATGATGGTGTACGGCCCTTCCCACGAAGGTTGCAGCTTTGGTGATAAGCCCTTCTTCCGTTGTGGGTTGTAAAGCCATACTAACTCTCCTTCTTCGAAACCTTTATTATTTGCCCGTATGTCATATCGAGCCTTCATCCGATCACTTGATACTCGTATCCTCTCTCGTACAAACTGGTGTATCTCGTCGAGTTCTCCTCTCATCTGGTCAACATAATTCTGTCTATCTAAAGCTGATGATGGAACGGCTCCAAACTTTAGATCTCCGGGTAATCGCAGATTATTTCCAAAAAGGATTCTCGCTGGTGTCATTCCCGTTGAGTCATGTACTGCTGATCGATACGCCATCAGGAACATCGGAATATGTCGATCCCAGTTGCGTTGATCATTATCCACGACCTTTGCTAAATATTTCTCCAACGTCCCGTTGAATCTTTTCACCATACCATCCGATTGTGGATGCAGAGGCGTTGTTCTTGTTTTATTTATACCGAGCAACTGACAAACTTCCTGAAATACAACTGACTCAAAATTTCTTCCTTGGTCTGTGTGAATCTCCATTGGTACTCCAAAACGACTTATCCAATTATTAACCACGGCGTCAGCTATCGTAGTTGCCTCCTGATTGGGTATGGGATACACCTCTGGCCATTTGCTAAAATAGTCCATTATTACTAGCACATATTTGTTACCAACATCTGTAGTCCGGAATGGTCCTGCCACATCCATTGCGATCCTTTCAAATGGCGCTCCAACGTTATATTGCTGCATTGCTCCCCGACTTTTCCGTGCAGAACCTTTTACCGCCGCACATTGATCACATCTTTGGCACCACTCCACTACAGATTGTCTACATCCTGACCAGTAAAAACGTTGACGTATTTTGGCAAGTGTTTTATTAATTCCCAGATGACCCCCACTTGCCCCTCCGTGATACTCCTTCAATATCTCGGCAATTCTAGACTTAGGCACCACTTTTACCAATTGCTTCACATTACCGTCCGAGCTTTCCCATATTCGTTTTAAGCATCCGTTCTCGATTTGGAGGCTATCCCATTGTGCCCAGTAAGCCTTTACCGTGGGACTCTTATCCGCAATTTCACACCAAGTTGGACGATTTCCTGTCTCCTTAAGTTGCATGATTATCGCCAAATCTGGATCTGCTAACTGCTCGTCCCTAACCGTTTCATCCCTCCATTCCTTATCGGGTAGTATTTGCATAAGCCTGATGTCGATAACGTCTTCCTTTGCTTCTATACGCCCGCAGTGCTTACATTCCACTTGACATGGTCGTCTTGACAATGCATCAGCATTTCCATGTGCACTCCCTTTCCGATGTTCGATCTGGTAATGATAGCTCTGTAGTCGCTCAATCGAACGCGCTACCTGTCCTTCTGGGTTCTTGAACTGCAGTAGCCAACGTAATGCTCCATGGTCCGTTCGTATATGAAATTCTTGGCCATAGAGGTACTTATGAAAATGTTTCACACATTCCACTATAGCCAACAATTCCTTACGAGTTACACAATAGTTACGTTCTGGTTTAGATAACACCTTCGAGTAATAAGCTATTACTCTTTCTTGCCCTTCAATTTCTTGCGACAACACCCCTCCGATGCCATCATTACTTGCATCGGTATCAAGAATAAACTTAACACCAGGTATAGGGTATGCCAACAATGGTGCCGTACATAATCGCCTTCTCAATTCACTGAATGACTCCTCTTGCTCGTCACTCCATTCAAATGCTCTGTTCTTCCGGGTCAAATCATGTAAGCTCTTTGCCACATTAGCAAATCCTGGTACAAATCGCCTATAATAAGTGCACAATCCGAGGAAGCTCCGTAATTCCCGTAAATTTTTAGGTCTTGGCCAGTCCTTTACCGCTGATATCTTGTCCTCATCGGTGTGGATTCCATTGGTCGTTACCTTGTGCCCCAAAAATTTTACCTCCGTTCTGAATAATGAACACTTCTTCGGATTCAACTTTAAACCGGCTGATTGTAATCGCTTCCATACCTCTGACAAATTTGTTAAGTGTTCTTCGAAATCCTTTCCCATAACTATGATGTCATCCAAATACACGAGGCAAGTCTTCCAGTGCAGTCCCTTTAACACGCGCTCCATAAGTCGTTCAAAAGTTGCCGCGCCATTACATAATCCAAATGGCATCACGTTAAACTGCCATAGCCCATTACCCACACTGAACGCCGTTTTTTCACGATCTTGCTCTTGGACTTCCACCTGCCAATACCCGCTTTGCAGGTCCAATGTTGAAAACATTATAGCCCCTGACAATGTGTCTAACGTGTCATCGATCCTTGGTAATGGGTAGCTAAAGCTATCCTTTTTCGTTACTGAATTTAGCTTTCGGTAATCGACACAAAAGCGCATTTTCCCATCCTTCCTTTGGACTAATACTACTGGTGAACTCCATGGACTGTTTGATGATTCAATCACTCCAGCTGCCTGCATGTCCGTTACCATTCGATCCACCTCTTCTCGTTTTGCTAAAGGTAACCTTCTCGGTGCTTGGCGTATAGGTGTCTCCGTTCCGGTATCAATTCGATGTTTCACCATGTTGGCCCTTCCATTATTATCCGGTGTATTGCAAAATATCGACTTATACTGTTCGAACAGTTGTCGTGCTGAATTTTTCTGGTTCATGGTAAGATCCCCAGTCCATTTCTGCATGAGGTGTTCTACTATTTGCCTTTGTCCTTGAGTATCGGTGTTTCTAATCGGATTTTTCTGCTCACATTTCATTATCGTTGATACCTCTTCACATTTACCAATAACAGTTCCTTTCTTAATTGTTTTTGTCTTTTCCGAGAGATTTAGGGTCCTAATCGGTACCCTACATTCGTTATCTGATTTTACTAACGTCCTCCCTATCATAATTCCTTTGGTTTCGCTTTCTTCTTCACTGGCTTCTACAACCCACAACCTGGGTGGCCCAGAACCTCCCTCCAATCTCCCCCACACAATTGTTTCCGAATTCGGTGGCAGCTTTTCCCGATGTTCTATTATTACCCGCCTAGTAGTTGTTTCCACATCATCCACTCGCAGTGGTAACTCAAAAATATCACAGTCCAATACCCCTCTTCCAACATCCACCACGAAGCCATTCGCCCTCATGAAGTCCATCCCCAAGATGACTTCATCCACTATCTTTGCGACCAGCACTTCGTGTTGAAATTGAGCATTGCCTATATTAATTCTCACAAGCTTCCTGCCCTTTATGTCTGCACTCGCTCCTGTGGCTGTACGTAATTTCAACTCATTGGCTGGTAGTACTCTTCCCATTACTAGATCCTCACGGACAACCGTGCGCACCGCTCCTGTATCCAGGGTAATAACACAGCTCTTCCCGTCAATACTTCCTTTGATTGTTAAGCTGTCACCTACTCGTCCCAATCTCGAAATAGGGATGGAGGTTATGGGGCAATTGGTTGTGGGAGTCAGCTTCTGCCCCTTTAGGCTGACTCGTTGTAGTTTAACGACTCCTTTCGTTCTTGGCCATCTTCCTTGACCAACGTTCGCTCTCTACTTAATACTCGTCGTTGCATAGGAGATCGTGATCTTGTACGTCTCCATTTTCCTTCTTTACAGTCTCTCGACATATGACCCATTTTGTCACATGTCCAACATTTTATTTTGCTACCACCCTATCTGTATCTTGGAACCGACCGCTCGACGTTGGTGCTGCTATCCATTTCTACTCGTCGTACCTTAAGCGACGGTTTTATGATAGCCTGCGCAGTTTCATTTATTAAGGCACACGCGATGGTCTCGGCCAAAGTAGCCTTAGGTGATAATATCACTGCTTTACGTGTTTCTGGATCACGTATTCCATCGATGAATGCGTCCATCTTAATCCTCTCCATGTAATCGGGAGATGTATTCACATGTGCCAAATGCACTAGCCGCTCGACTGCTGCGGAATATTCTTGAAGAGTCTCTCCGATCTTTTGACCTCGGCTCTTCAGCTCCATACGATACATCTCTCGCTTATGGTCACTTCCATACTTTCGCTCCAACGCCTTCATTATTTCGTTGTAATTACTACGGTCGTACTGCGGAATAGTCTGCAGTGTTTCAGCCGCTTCTCCTTTTAGAGCCACTATTAATGCTGTTCCCCGATTTGCGTCATTCCACCCATTTTGGTTAACCGTTGTCTCAAATTGAAATTTGAAAACCGCAAACGATGTTGTGCCATCAAATATCGGTGGCTTAAATTTCATTGCTTGAATTGGCTGAGCTACTGGCGATGCTGTTCCGTTAACCTCGATACATAGAAGTTTCTTCTCGAAGCCTAGAACTTTCTCTTCTAACCCTTGGATGTCCTTCTGTAATTTTTGTTCAATTTGCTCTACTTCTTCATGTAAATTGATATACATTTCATTGAATTTCTCATCCATTTTGTTATTGATCTCGCCCACCGACTGTTCCATGCGCTGATTTGACCGTTTAATTTCTTTCATTTCCTGATTTGATTGATCAATTTTCTGATTTAATTGATTACTAGATTGTTCCATTGATTGTCTCATTTCCATATTAGACTGTTCCATTTTCAAATTGGATTGTTCCATTCTCATCATAACTGCCATTAACTGCGCTATATCGAAATTTCCAGAAGGTACCGGGACAACCTCCACTACCGCCTCTTTACTTTCTCCATTCTCTTCGTCCCCTTCTGCGTGGTCGGAAAATGTCGATTCATCAAAATTATAACTAGCCGGATCATTACCCTCCAGCTCTAATGCTTGACGTAATCGTTGCCTCAATACATTTTTCTGACCGACCGTTGACAAACCACGTCGCTCCAACTCTTCCTTTAAATCGGAAATCTTCAATTCGTCTAGAATCATCTTTTAATTCACAATAACACCGCTGTCACCAATTGTTACGATTTTGCCTTATCAAATTCAAGGTTCGATCACTGGATTGTGAATAAAACAAACGATGTAAATTCTAGAACACACTAAATTTATTTATTTCCGATTAAACACTAATTCACTTATTTAACTTAATTATTTAACTTCACAATAATTATTTTACTACACTTTAACAACACTATATAACACTTTAATAACACTTTATTTTACTTTATAAACACTTTCCTGTTAATTACTATTAGCACTCTCACGGTTAAAACACAACTGATTTTCTCCCAAATGTTTGTCGCGTATTTATACCAAATATTCTAACCATTCCAGAAATCTCCAGAATATTCGATTAGTCTAGATAAGTCTAGACACCTCTATACTGTTCTACTTTATAACAATTTTACATTAACGATAGCGTCGCCATTCAAACATAGATGTCGCCACGATCGTAACAATATTTATATACCTACACATAATATCTAGGAGACAAATCAACTTACTGTTCGCAGCATTTTTGCAGCGCATTTTTTTTTTTTTTTTTTTTTTAAAGTTGGGCGGATTATTCCAGCACTCAATGCCACATGGGCCCACGGTGCAATACCCGGACAAACACATATACTTACACATTAAGCCGCCCTCGGTAGCATAGTAAGTAGCGTGCTTGCTTTGTTATTCGAGGGTCTCGGGTTCGATTCCCGGTGGTGACCAAAAATCACGGTTGGGTGTTTTTAATGTGTAATGTGCAGCGCCTTAATTATATTTTTTATTGTATTGTTAATTTTTTGTACTATATATTGTTACGATCGTGGTGACATCTCTATTTGAGTAGCGACATTATAGCAAAAGTAAAATTGTTATAAAGTAGATAAATGTGTCTAGACTAATCTCAACACCCTCGAATAGTGTTGAGTAAAGTGTAATATAGTGGTGTTAAAGTGTAATACAAAAATTATTGTGAAGATAAATAATTAAGTTAAATAAGGGGATTAATTAAATTAGTGTATAGCGCAATTAATCGGAAATAAATAAATTTAGTGTGATCTAGAATCGTTTGTTTTATTCACAATCCAGTGATCGAACCTTGTTTGACAAGGCGAAAACGTAACAATATATAATTATATCTTGCATACATGAATGTTGAGCTATAAAAAAATTAATTTAATTTAACTTTATAAAATGTTTGAGTCAAATCATTGAAATAAACCAAAAACAATATATATTGAATGAACAAATTTTAAAATTAACTATACAAAATTTTGTATGTTTTTTAATGAGTTGATGAAAAGATGAATCACATTTAAAACACAGTGTTTTAAAAAAAATCCAAAATCTTGCCGTTTAAAAATATAAATTTATTCACTAAATCTCACTCGACTATAATACAATATTTTTTCTCATCAGTAACGATAAATTATTAATAGAAAAAAAACAAAAATCACAACAATAACACTTTAGAACCGCGTATCATCCGGCATCTTCATAAAATAAGCCACTTTATTCTCAGCCACCCGATAATTATGTATCCATCGACTTCCTTTACGCAGCGACCCGTCAATACCATCTTTCCATACACCTTGAGGTAGATACACTTCTCGTTGGGTTTGACCTTTGCGCAAAATTGGTGCGACAATGATTTCCTCTCCAACTGAGAATTCATCGCTTATTGTAAGGCAGGCTTGATCGGTAGGGTCGAACATCCAGAGTGGACGAATTAGCGGCAATGCTTCGTTCATCGCATCGGATAGATAATTTTTTAGAGCTGGTGAGACAGTTTTTTGCCGAATCATGGCCAATTCCTTAGAAACTTCATTCACCAATTCGGAATCGTATTCCGATGGGAGATGAGTAAATCGCAGCACCGGCAAAAATGTTGACAATTGGAACCAACGAATGTATAATTCTTGATCCGGAAGTGGTGGCGTTTCTAATACATAGAACGTTGCCATTTTTGTTGTGTTCACGGCAAGCAGATAATCGCCACCTACTGGTCCAGGAAGTATAAATGGAAATCCAATTACGCCATAGGACAGAACCGTAGTGATAATGCTTTGTAATCCTTCCCACGATGAATTAACAGGCGGCAGACTAATAAATGCCGGTGGTTTAGGAACCGTTACACCACTTGATACACCAATCATATTCAAGTTCTCCTCGACTTGGGCGAAAAATATTTTTTTGTACTGGTCCGGATTGTCCAAGCTCTTACTGCATTGATAGTAGTGTGGAAGATTGTGCGCCGTGCCTATGTCCAAGAAGAATGAATCAATTTCGTACTCTTTGGCCACCTGCTCGAGCTGTTTAATTAACCACGGAATAGACGCGTTGTTTGTTACGTCCAGCACACCAGCACTTTTTGTACTTTTATACCGGGTTAGAGCTGGGATGCTTCGTTCAGATAGTCGCTCGTAAATTAGTAACTTATTAGCCACTGCCTCACCAAAATTTTTACTCTCCGTACTTATAAACGGCTGAATCGACAGAGAAATTCGGAAGCCCCGACGATGAAGCATATCCACAGTCGACTGAAGCGTTTGGAATCTTTTGGTATCCATACTATAATCCCCGATATGCTCTTGCCAAAATTCGTTCACCAGTACGTGACCCAATTTTAAAAAGCTCAGCTCAACCACCTTATCCGTAATTACACGGATCGCCGCTTCACTGAGCTCATCATTGCTTGACGCCGGGATTTGCCAAATCGGTTCATCGAGTAGCGACCGTACAATATTCACATCCTGCTCCTTAATGCCATCCCATAAACTTTGCTGAGTCATTTTTTGATGTAATGATCGCATATCGTTGCCGATACAAATTTTATAGTTTAGCTCGGGACGCTCAGTCAACCGATTTACAAATGCAAACTCGTCGTTTTGTGACCGCAAACAAAATTGTGCCGAATTATTAAAATTCATACTGATGTACAGCGGAACTTTATCATCGATCGTAATTGCAACTCCCTTCGAATTTATAAAGTAACGTTTGAGCACGTTACCCCACTGATGGATGTTGGTATCGCCCGTAATGAACGGAGCGAAATCGAACGATGCTTTTTCGAGAGGCCAATCAGCATTTTTGGTTATACCACCACCATACCAATAGCCCATATCTTCCGACACATCAAAACAATCCGTTAGCAATATATCCTCGTTCAATGCTTCCCAATTCACTTTATAGCATCGAATTTCATCCGAAATATCTTCGAAATGTAAATAAACTCGAGCCTTTTCAGTCCACTCCAAGCACACACTACCATCTTGTTTGCCAACATCACTTAAACAGCTGTATGGGGCACCGTTTGTTATTGTCGTGCCCAATGTACCCGTTATCATTGCGTGCCCTTTTTCATCAAATATCCGTATTGTACGTTCGTCTTTGTTGAATTTAACCCGATCGAAATACGATCGAGCCAATATTTTTTGATGATAGGCAATGTAGGCGTAGCCGACTAGAAACACTATAATCAGGAATAGTATGGCTACGAAGGCTTTTATTTTGAAATCGGTTGAATTTTTTTTCTTCTTCTTCATCATCGAGGGCAGGTACTGAAAATGGAAAGTAAAATTTTTATTTCATTTGATTGATTGTATTTCTGATGAGATTAGCTGGATTTTGAACCGGCAAAAATAAATCAGGCGGGACTTGAAAAGATGAGCTTATTGTATTACAATTATCTAAAAGTGTATGTTAATGACTTAATGGTGAACTGTAAGGAACTTTTGAGAAATGTAAAACATCAGGTTCAAATATGTAATTCGAAAATTTTGACCGAGAATTTCTTGAGCTTAACATTTAGAAAAGCTCTCAGCAATAGATATAGTTCTTAAGGCCATCGTAAACGATTCCAGTACGAGCAATCAGTGCAACTACTATATAAACCTGAATAGGTACAACTATATAATAAACCTTCTCAATAAAGGAGCTTTCTTTAAAAATTTTGTGTACCCATCAACGATATTGAGGAAACAACGTAAGAAATCGTTTTTTGTCGCCCTCGGACGATAACATACAGCCCGATACTTGGCCCCAAAGATAACAAACTTTCATCTGCATTGCGATCCAATGTAATTCCGTCACTGTAAAATTTACGAGAAGAAATTATTTGACTAACAATCCGACACATTCGTCAACCCCTAACCTACAGCCTCTCAAAATCTAAAACCATTTAAATTGTATAATTGCTTTGAAATTGGTCAAATGTTTTCAAAATCTTTTCAACTATAAAGAAAGAAAGCAATTGTACGTTTGTAGCAAAGTCCATTCAAAGAGTTCAGCAATTTGTAACAGCAAAATGAAGGTCAAGCAAACAACATAGTCATGGCATGGATTTATGACGAACATCGAATTAAATTTAACGGACGTATACATTGAATTCGACACAACGGCCTCAATTAATAGTTTACGGATTTTGAAATGTCGTATAATGTTTAATTAAAAAACAATAATTATTCGATATAAGACAATTAAATTTAAAATCGAAGACGGTATGTGGATTCTAAAAGTTGTGTACCGTTTATTTTCATAATCCAGAATACCACAGAATGCACAAAATCGCAGTACAATTCAGTTGATTAGAACAGAAGATTCCATCCATACAAAGTGCTAATTTCAGGATCACATAAAATTATACGTTTTGATGTGTGTGACTTTGCTAAATTGGTATAAAAACGGTTTGCGCCTTTGCTAGTAGTTATACTGTCATGACATATATTTGTAGTAACATATAGTTTATACCTATAATAACTATTTAAGTCATAACATAGCTAATTTAGAACAGGAGACTTTTAACTTTTAATATATCTTATAAATTAGGCACAAAACAACTTTCTGAATTTTATCACAAAACATTACAACATTTTTCAACTTTTAATTCATAACTCTTGATCTGTTGATACTGAAAGCTGTAGAGGGCTACTTCTACTTTGTAAACCAAAATGATAAGAACAATGAAACGAGTTTAATTAAAAGTTAAATTAAATCGAAAATGCATGTGTTACGTGTTTGTTTATTTAAATCCGAGACAACACACATTCATATCTCGATTCTCACGGCTATACCAGCTAATCGCAAATAAGTTGACAAACATATCTATACATTATACAATAATCACACATGTTCAAGGTCACGAAATCAAAACTGCTCCTCCGACCCTTACGATAAGTTAATTGATAACACAATTATTGTTTTTTTTTCTAAACAGCGAACAGGTAAATAATAAAATACTATTCCAAAACTATTTTCTCAAATATTTCGTATAGGTATACTCTCTCAACTATATACATACATGTACATACACTCACGTTATATTATATCAACAAAAGCAAAAGTTGATAATCCATCCATTATTATTGTAAATTAAATTCAATTAGCGTTAATAAAAATAAAGATGGACGTTTGTGTATACACATATATCGAGATTATATTCGCATATAATAATACCCAAAATACTGTATTGAGAACTGATTTGAACGAGATTTTGATTTCACAAATTTTATAGAAACACTTAGTAATTTGTAACGAATTAAATTTTTTAAATTTTATCGTAACTTACCTGAATTTTTTCCTTCAGCAAGCTCGCCAACGAACTAATACTTGTAATCGAATTTTGATTACTAATAACACTTTGGCTGTCGAATTCATTCGCAATCATTTCCTTGTCGTTCAAACGTAGCGAAGGTAGAGGTGCAACCGATACTCGTCTTTTGCTTCGGAATGATTTTGGTACTCTGCAAATCGAAACCAAAAAATATATAAACAAAACGTACGTTACTAAAATTCTTCAACTATACTACAGATACGATGCGATAATAAATTGGGTGATCGACTGAAACTAAAACTACTCAAAATTGTGTACATAGTATAGTTTTTTATGTTGTTTATTGAGAGATTATCAGATATACACTATTCTCAATATAAAATAATGTATATATGTAAGTAAGCATATTTGTACTTTTAAGATGATTTAATATCACGTGCAAACGATTTATATACAAATTGAGATACAATTGTTTGCTCAACAGACCGATAAATGTACTAAGCACAATTACATATTACGCTCCCTCTCTCAATTTGATCAGAAAATTACTGACAATTGCTTAAGTATATACTACTGTAGTTTACTTATGTACTATCATCGATAATAAATTATTGTACATTTTTTATGAGTACGAGTGCATTTGCAAGTACATGACCATCATAATTTTTCTTTCTATGTATTGTGATTCGATAATAATTTTAATTTGTACACGAAATTATATTGTACGAACTGCTGTACACAATCGATACACAAATTTTTCGATTTAGTACAAGTGGCCGATGATAGATGGCAGTATACATTTTATTCAATAATTTTTTATAGTTTGATCCAAAAGTATTTATTGATCTTCAAAATGTGTAGCGGTTTCTATAATTTCAGGTTTTGTTGCTGTAAAAGTAAAGGTATCAAATACCAAAAACTAACGCAGTAAATAAGCATCACAGAAGAAAGAATATGAATTTTGAAAGTGATTTAGTTAGCGGCGGAATTTTATCGAAAAATTAAACAATAAAATAATATTTTCCAATGGCTTCGTGGCGCAATGGTAGCGCGTCTGACTCCAGATCAGAAGGTTGCGTGTTCAATTCACGTCGAGGTCAAAACAATTTTTAAATAAATTTTTATTATAAAACGACATGATCGTGAGTAGATTGTGCTTAATAGTCCCGCTGCCTATATGACTATACATATAGATTTGTCATTTAAAACGTTTTGGGACCCAATTTACACAACCGACGAGAATATTTCAATCCTTTAACATCAAACCATCTCCCGGAAATTTTTAAAATTAAAATTTTATGATGATAACAGGCGAGAAGAAATAAAGAGAAGCTGGTCTGATAAGTACATATTATGAATTATGTACAGCTTCTGTTAAAATTTTCAATTTTCTCTATAACAGTAATAAAATTATACGGCGGTGGGTAAGAAAGCAGAGCTATTGATTTTGCTTTCGTGCACCCGTGTTCAAGCCTCGTGGTAGGGCGAACGCCTTTTTTATTTTAATTTCTTCTTTCAAATTGGTTCAACTCAGCTTCTGTTAAAATTGTCTGCTTTCCCTTTTTAAATTATTATTGTTCACAGTGTTGCACCTTACTGTTTCAACAATATTGGTCTTCATACTGTCTTAGACAATCTGAAGAAGCCAAGTCGTCCTCCTTGGGATTAATAACTTGTTAATTTAATTTCATTAACAACAGGCGAGAAGAATTCAAAGAAGCTATCACCTAATACAAACTGTTATAAAGTGTTATACATACATATATAAAATATCGAAGAAACAAACCTTTTATACATATATGTAGATTAAAGTATGACGTTTTGAAATGGGTCTTAGCTGTCGTTAACATTTACGAAAATCACGAAAACAAATCAAAAATAAATTTTCATGAAGTACAATATTCATTTCGTTTGTATATAACAGTTGAAAAAAATTCGATGTAGCTAAAAGACCCAACACAAAGTGTTATATACTTTAAAATTATTACAAAGTTTTATACAGTACATAATAGGTTTGTTTCTGAGATATATTGAAGTATAACAATTTGTAATGGATAATAATTAATTAAAAAAGTATTCGTCCTAAACAGAGATCTATACTTAGGTCCCACGAAACGACAGCCAATGACTCTGCTTAATTGACCACTGTCGTACAATTTCATTAAAAAAATGTTAACAGAAGCTGCGTTGAACCGATTTAAACGAAGAAATCAATTAAAACAAGTTATGGCCAGAGGGCCCTGAGTAGTGGCCCTTATTTGACCACAATAATAATTTTTGAACTTGGATGTAACAAAAGTTTTTCTCTTAAGAAATATATAGTTTCTGGCGATAAAAGTTATAAAAATGGGATGGAACAAAATTTAACTAAATCTGAAACAGTAAACTATCACTGTGAAGACAAATCGAATTCTGTTCAGTTTATCCAATACAATCCGCATGTTAATTTTCTGAGTTTTGTTTAAGATATTGTTACAGCATTTCAGTGTGTTTTGATTCTGATTAATTTTGAAACTTAAGATCAACGAGCCAATTACAATTTTTTGGGATTGCTTTGCAACATTTGTAGCCTGAATGAATACTATTTGTATGAACGCACACATGCATATTTTGTATTATTTTAATATGATACTAAAGTAATAATTAGAATTTGAAATAAGTGCAAATAAGATAGAAAAGCTCTTTTCCCCTTCCCGATTTTTAAGACACATTAATTTTGGTTCAGGCTGAACTTATCGTAACAATGGAAGACCACGGACAGTCAGGCTGCTATTAAAACGCTACAATAACATTTCCCTACAGCGATGGTAGACAGAATTGTCTGGCATCTATAAATGAGATAAATGATTAGTTCAACATGCTAGTAACGGACTAGAAGGCCGTCCTAACCTAACCTAACAAGAATATAGAAAAAATTATTTTCGTAAGTTGTTCTGTTTGTTTGAAGTAACAAAATAGTGTGTTGTATTATGGGGTGCCAGTCAGTTTATCGTAAACAATTTACCGTATGGACAATTTATCGTATAATAGTTTTTATGTGTGTTTCGGATTTAATGTAGAAATTCCATTTGTTTGTTGGAAATTTGAATCTAATTCGACATGCTGGATGGAAATTAACTTAAGGAACATCCGAAGTTAACTTAAGGAAAATCCGAGTTAAATTCCCAATCATGCATTTATAAATGAAGGAAAATTCTACTAAATTAAGGGATTTATTTATAATCGGTCAAGCAACAGCCTAGTTCCGTTCGAACCTTGTTGCATTCAACAAGTAGAATTTTATCATGATCGGTCAAGGAGTAGTTTTCAAAGCAATTTCAAAACCTTATTTCCATCTAATATACCGAGTTTTATTGTAATACGTCAAGAAATGGAATAGATCCGTTCCTATTGGTCATATTACAGAACTTCATGAACATATAATTTCATTTTAATTCAATATGTTAAATTTCATCAAAATCAGGTAAAAAAATGGCGCACTTCCGTTTATATTGGTTCCAGAACTTGTACCAACAGTTATGTTAGAATCTCATTCCCAATAAACGAATCTAATTTCATCGTGAAGTCCGAAACACGCATAAAAACTACAGTATTATACGATAAATTATGCGATTTAACGATAAATGATTTATATGCGGTAAATTAGGATTTCGATTTTTGAGTAATTTAATTTTGGAACCATTCAAATTTTCATCTTTCCAGTTTGATTTCGTGCACTTAAATAGAATTATTTATGTCATCGTCCTTATATAGCGCGCACAAATCAATTCGTCGGCAAACAGTTGCCATTAATTATTTAAAGAAACATTACGAATATGGTAAAAGTAACAAAATAATTCACAATGTTGGCAATTTGTCCATAAAATATGGGTTGGTGTATTTCAAATCAATCAACAGATGAAAATTGTTACGGTCGCTTTTTCGGATGAAATAAAAGTTTAATCTAGAAGGTCTTGTTTGGTTTCAGTGTTACGACAAAATAATCGAAGGCTGTAAAAATTCTGAGGTATTAAAAGCTTTAAAAACTATTCAAGTAGAGAAAATTTATTTTCCTACTCAAATCCACACTCTGAACTAAAACATAAATGTAAACAAGCATTTCATCAAAACAAGTGAAAAAAATGCCATAAACAAGCAGGTAATCCGGTTTTTTTCAAAGGTGGAGCAAAGGTATTTAATCTTAAAAATTTCACTGTGTTTATCCATTAACACAGTTTTGATGAAATAAATGAAATATTTGATAAAATTTGTTTTTATTTGTTGTACATATTGTGTTTTTACAACTGGGGACGGTTTAAAAAATATTGCCGACTGAATTTATTAGCATTAGAATTTATTAACAATCCAACAGTAGAATGGATACAAAGGTCCTGGCTGATTTATGCAACTCAAAGTGATAAATCAAAGACGAATTCCTAGGGGGTGGTTGTGAGGCTTCCTAAACCTGTTTATAAATGAAGCTTGTAATGAAATTCTAAGCTAACTCGATCGAAAACGCTAGATTGGCAGAATGTCTAATAAGTCAATTAATTTTTGTCCAATTTAAATTGATGTCTTGATAAACAGCAAATTATACAAACTGCCCAAATTTTCGGTAGGTCAGCTGAGAAACTACAGGCTAATCACTCAAATTAGTATATCACTCATGCAAAGCTTTGTACAATTATAAGATTTGGTTATGCCAGAAGCCCACCTATATGGCAAATCTGTAACTTAAAGGCCCCATAATAAAGTACAACTCTATACGGCTGGAATAGGAATATATAAGAGAATTGACGTATCTATATCTCCAAGTAAAAATGAAACTTGCATATGACACAAGATGCGGTATATATGGGTTGCTTCCTGTGCATTCAGTTATTGAAGGCAAACCTGTTATTGTAATATGTCCTATTTACAGAATTCACATTCCGAGTAGACACAAGTTTATATTACAAAGTCTATATTATTTACGATCACCACTATATGTATACAATACAAAATACACGGACAACAACCTACTATATGGCAACAATGCTTCTTCGTTTTTTTTAATGACCGATAGTATTTCAAAAGAATGCGTCTTACGAAAAAGAAAACAAATGAATAGTTTAGTATTAAATATGATGCTCACAAGAAAAGACCGCATGTCGGGTCATTATCCGGCGTACCATTGCTTAGAAATTTCAGTAAAGCAACAAATCGGCTAACTCAAACGAATGGTGAAATATTAGACGATATACAGTGAACGAAAAAAGGTTAAACGTTAAACGTTAAATTTATTAATAGCAGATGAAGGTGGAATATTATTATGCCAACATGATTTTGACTATTTCGTTACCTCAAAAAAAACTGGGAAAACAAGAATTAAATACAATTAGTCAGCTTAAAAAATAACAATAAACAGTGTGGTCCGTCACGATGATGTTTTTAAGTTTATAAAAACGAAGGTTTTATTGTACAACACAAAGCCCGAAATTAATCACAATCCCCACCATATAGTAAAGTAGCTATACTGTTGTGTTCACTAAATTAACAAATATGTACTCACTTTAAAGTAGGCCTATTATAATGATGATGCCGTTCCTCCTCCATATCGGGATGTAAACTTTCTCGATCACCAATACTACAAATCATAGATTCACCGTCGTCGTGATGTGACTAAAAATAAAAATACAATAAAAATATGTGTTGGTTAAATAGTAACGATTAAATTAGTAATGCATAAATTAATTCACTTTAATAGTGCCGAGTTGTTTATGAATTATCTCATCGTTGTTGTTCTTAGTTGACTGCCGTCTTAAGTCTAAATAATTATTTAAACTTTCATCACTTGATCGCACAAAATCAATGCGATCATCATCGTCGTCGGTACTAATACTACTACGACTTGAATCATCATTATCATCATTTATTTTAACGATAACATCATTATCGCGATTATTAGTTTGGTCAACATTGTCACTACTACTATTAGTATGTAGCTGATCATTGATTTTGTAGTAATTAGCCATAACGCATATATTAGTTAAATTAATTAAATATATTTTTGTACAATTTTAATCCACTTTTAATTGCGTGTCTGATCAAATATAATGAACAACATTAAATATTTGCGGTTTATTAATATTTTTTTTATAGTTAATTAATTAATTAATTATGTAAAAAAAAACTTAGCTAAAACATAATTAATAAATGTTTATATATAAATAATACTGCGACAAATATTATTAACTGACTAGAACTGTTTGGTTCATTTTTTATATGTGTAGTGTATCGCGCGATGATTGTTTGTCTTTATATTAAAAGATAGCGATTACAGTGTTTAATTAAGGTATAGGGTGGTTCGAAAAAAAAATGTACTCATGCACTCAACAATATGATTATCTATATGTGTCTCTATACATAAGGCCTATATAAATCCCAGGACGAAATAGAAAGAGAAAACTTTCATAACTTTTATAATACCACACCATTTCGATTATGATTTTATTATATATAGAAAGGTGAAATTAACTTGACTATATTGTCTAAAATATCTAGATAATCTGTATTTCATTCTTCTAAATTTAAAATTTGTAAAATTCTGAATATATTTTCTGAAGTTTAGACTGAAAGGGCCATTTTCGAATGAGTATCGGCTAGATTGAAGACAAAATTAGTTTTACGTCTAAATGCAGATACTGCGAAAACGGTACGCAAGTATATATTTTTGGTTTGCGACTTCACTAAAATTTTTATGGTAATTGGTGACATTCGAATAATTTTAAAATTGTAGGTTGTAGATTCAGTATACAAGCAGAATTCTATAAATGTAACTAATCTACATAAGAATAACTCTAATATAGGCCTGGTTTCACCCAATGAACCAACCTTTTGAAGACGGAATGTTGTCTGTGCACGATACAAAATGTTATATTGTTAACCTGAATTTAGTATTAAAGCAGTATTAATATATTTATTGTGACACAAAAAATTAAGAATGAATTACAATGTTCACACAACAGAGTTATGGAACGAGATTGCCACTTAATAATTTGCTAATCATAGGCTATTTTAATTTTTTTTGGTGCCCTATAGGAGGACACAAGAATCAAAATATTGTTACGATCGTGGCGACATCTATGTTTGAATAGCAACACGATCGTTAATGTAAAATTGTTATAAAGTAGAACAGTATAGAGGTGTCTAGACTTATCTAGACTAATCGAATATTCTGGAGATTTCTAGAATGGTTAGAATATTTGGTATAAATACGCGACAAACATTTGGGAGAAAATCAGTTGTGTTTTAACCGTGAGAGTGCTAATAGTAATTAAAAGGAAAGTGTTTATAAAATAAAATAAAGTGTTATTAAAGTGTAATATAGTGTTGTTAAAGTGTAGTAAAATAATTATTGTGAAGTGAAATAATTAAGTTAAACAAGTGAAATAATTAAATTAGTGTTTAATCGGAAATAAATAAATTTAGTGTGTTCTAGAATTTACATCGTTTGTTTTATTCACAATCCAGTGATCGAACCTAGAATTTAACAAGGCAAAAACGTAACAATTGGTGACAGCGGTGGGATTGTGAATTAAAAGATGATTCTAGACGAATTGAAGATTTCCGATTTAAAGGAAGAGTTGGAGCGACGTGGTTTGTCAACGGTCGGCCAGAAAAATGTATTGAGGCAACGATTACTTCAAGCATTAGAGCTGGAGGGTAAAGATCCGGCTAGTTATAATTTTGATGAATCGACATTTTCCGACCACGCAGAAGGGGACGAAGAGAATGGAGAAAGTAAAGAGGCGGTTGCAGCGGTACCTTCTGGAAATTTCGATATGGCGCAGTTAATGGCTGCTATTCAACAGTCCAGTTTGGAAATGAAAAAGTCAGTTGAAAAGTCTGTTGAAAAATTAAACCATAGAATGGAACATTCTAATATGGAAATAAGACAATCAATGGAACAATCTAGTAATCAATTAGATCAGAAAATTGAATTGGCATTTGATCGATCAAATCAAGAAATGAAAGAAATTAAGCAGTCGGTGGGCGAGATCAATAACAAAATGGATGAGAAATTCAATGAAATGTATATCAATTTACATGAAGAAGTAGAGCAAATTGAACAAAAATTACAAAAGGACATCCAAGGGTTGGAGCAGAAAGTTATTGACGGCAACGGAAAAATACAAACAGATATGGAAGAATTACAAGAGAAAGTTCTAGGCTTCGAGAAGAAACTTCTATGTATAGAGGTTAACGGAACAGCATCGCCAGTAGCTCAGCCAATTCAAGCAATGAAATTTAAGCCACCGATATTTGATGGCACAACATCGTTTGCGGTTTTCAAATTTCAATTTGAGACAACGGTTAACCAAAATGGGTGGAATGATGCAAATCGGGGAACAGCATTAATAGTGGCTCTAAAAGGAGAAGCGGCTGAAACACTGCAGACTATTCCGCAGTATGACCGTAGTAATTACAACGAAATAATGAAGGCGCTGGATCGGAAGTATGGAAGTGACCATAAGCGAGAGATGTATCGTATGGAGCTGAAGAGCCGATGTCAAAAGATCGGAGAGACTCTTCAAGAATATTCCGCAGCAGTCGAGCGGCTAGTGCATTTGGCACATGTGAATACATCTCCCGATTACATGGAGAGGATTAAGATGGACGCATTCATCGATGGAATACGGGATCCGGAAACACGTAAAGCAATGATGTTATCAGCTAAGGCTACTTTTGCCGAGACCATCGCGTGTGCTTTAATAAATGAGACTGCGCAGGCTATCATAAAACCGCCGCTTAAAGTACGACGAGTAGAAATGGATAGCAGCACCAACGTCGAGCGGTCGGTTCCAAGATACAGAGAGGGTGGTAGCAAAATAAAATGTTGGACATGTGACAAAATGGGTCATATGTCGAGAGACTGTAAAGAAGGAAAATGGAGACGTACAAGATCGCGATCTCCTATGCAACGAAGAGTATTAAGTAGAGAGCGAACGTTGGTCAAGGAAGATGGCCTAGAACGAAAGGAGTCGTTAAACTACAACGAGTCAGCCTAAAGGGGCAGAAGCTGACTCCCACAACCAATTGCCCCATAACCTCCATCCCTATTTCGAGATTGGGACGAGTCGGTGACAGCTTAACAATTAAAGGAAGTATTGACGGGAAGAGCTGTGTTATTACCCTGGATACAGGAGCGGTGCGCACGTTTGTCCGTGAGGATCTAGTAAAGGGAAGAGTACTACCAGCCAATGAGTTGAAATTACGTACAGCCACAGGAGAGAGCGCAGACATAAAGGGCAGGAAGCTTGTGAGAATTAAGATAGGCAATGCTCAATTCCAACACGAAGTGCTAGTCGCAAAGATAGTGGATGAAGTCATCTTGGGGATGGACTTCATGAGGGCGAATGGCTTCGTGGTGGATGTTGGAAGAGGAGTATTGGGCTGTGATAATTTCGAGTTACCACTGCGAGTGGATGATGTGGAAACAACTACTAGGCGGGTAATAATAGAACATCGGGAAAAGCTGCCACCGAATTCGGAAACAATTGTGTGGGGGAGATTGGAGGGAGGTTCTGGGCCACCCAGGTTGTGGGTTGTAGAAGCCAGTGAAGAAGAAAGCGAAACCAAAGGAATTATGATAGGGAGGACGTTAGTAAAATCAGATAACGAATGTAGGGTACCGATTAGGACCCTAAATCTCTCGGAAAAGACAAAAACAATTAAGAAAGGAACTGTTATTGGTAAATGTGAAGAGGTATCAACGATAATGAAATGTGAGCAGAAAAATCCGATTAGAAACACCGATACTCAAGGACAGAAGCAAATAGTAGAACACCTCATGCAGAAATGGACTGCGGATCTTACCATGAACCAGAAAAATTCAGCACGACAACTGTTCGAACAGTATAAGTCGATATTTTGCAGTACACCGAATAATAATGGAAGGGCCAACATGGTGAAACATCGAATTGATACCGGAACGGAGACACCTATACGCCAAGCACCGAGAAGGTTACCTTTAGCAAAACGAGAAGAGGTGGATCGAATGGTAACGGACATGCAGGCAGCTGGAGTGATTGAATCATCAAACAGTCCATGGAGTTCACCAGTAGTATTAGTCCAAAGGAAGGATGGGAAAATGCGCTTTTGTGTCGATTACCGAAAGCTAAATTCAGTAACGAAAAAGGATAGCTACCCATTACCAAGGATCGATGACACGTTAGACACATTGTCAGGGGCTAGAATGTTTTCAACATTGGACCTGCAAAGTGGGTATTGGCAGGTGGAAGTCCAAGAGCAAGATCGTGAAAAAACGGCGTTCAGTGTGGGTAATGGGCTATGGCAGTTTAACGTGATGCCATTTGGATTATGTAATGGCGCGGCAACTTTTGAACGACTTATGGAGCGCGTGTTAAAGGGACTGCACTGGAAGACTTGCCTCGTGTATTTGGATGACATCATAGTTATGGGAAAGGATTTCGAAGAACACTTAACAAATTTGTCAGAGGTATGGAAGCGATTACAATCAGCCGGTTTAAAGTTGAATCCGAAGAAGTGTTCATTATTCAGAACGGAGGTAAAATTTTTGGGGCACAAGGTAACGACCAATGGAATCCACACCGATGAGGACAAGATATCAGCGGTAATGGACTGGCCAAGACCTTTTTCCAAGACAAAATTTACGGGAATTACGGAGCTTCCTCGGATTGTGCACTTATTATAGGCGATTTGTACCAGGATTTGCCAATGTGGCAAAGAGCTTACATGATTTGACCCGGAAGAACAGAGCATTTGAATGGAGTGACGCGCAAGAGGAGTCATTCAATGAATTGAGAAGGCGATTATGTACGGCACCGTTGTTGGCATACCCTATACCTGGTGTTAAGTTTATTCTTGATACCGATGCAAGTAATGATGGCATCGGAGGGGTGTTGTCGCAAGAAATTGAAGGGCAAGAAAGAGTAATAGCTTATTACTCGAAGGTGTTATCTAAACCAGAACGTAACTATTGTGTAACTCGTAAGGAATTGTTGGCTATAGTGGAATGTATGAAACATTTTCATAAGTACCTCTATGGCCAAGAATTTCATATACGAACGGACCATGGAGCATTACGTTGGCTACTGCAGTTCAAGAACCCAGAAGGACAGGTAGCGCGTTGGATTGAGCGACTACAGAGCTATCATTACCAGATCGAACATCGGAAAGGGAGTGCACATGGAAATGCTGATGCATTGTCAAGACGACCATGTCAAGTGGAATGTAAGCACTGCGGGCGTATAGAAGCAAAGGAAGACGTTATCGACATCAGGCTTATGCAAATACTACCCGATAAGGAATGGACGGATGAAACGGTTAGGGACGAGCAGTTAGCAGATCCAGATTTGGCAATAATCATGCAACTTAAAGAGACAGGAAATCGTCCAACTTGGTGTGAAATTGCGGATAAGAGTCCCACGGTAAAGGCTTACTGGGCACAATGGGATAGCCTCCAAATCGAGAACGGATGCTTAAAACGAATATGGGAAAGCTCGGACGGTAATGTGAAGCAATTGGTAAAAGTGGTGCCTAAATCTAGAATTGCCGAGATATTGAAGGAGTATCACGGAGGGGCAAGTGGGGGTCATCTGGGAATTAATAAAACACTTGCCAAAATACGTCAACGTTTTTACTGGTCAGGATGTAGACAATCTGTAGTGGAGTGGTGCCAAAGATGTGATCAATGTGCGGCGGTAAAAGGTCCTGCACGGAAAAGTCGGGGAGCAATGCAGCAATATAACGTTGGAGCGCCGTTTGAAAGGATCGCAATGGATGTGGCAGGACCATTCCGGACTACGGATGTTGGTAACAAATATGTGCTAGTAATAATGGACTATTTTAGCAAATGGCCAGAAGTGTATCCCATACCCAATCAGGAGGCAACCACAATAGCTGACGCCGTGGTTAATAATTGGATAAGTCGTTTTGGAGTACCAATGGAGATTCACACAGACCAAGGAAGAAATTTTGAGTCAGTTGTATTTCAGGAAGTCTGTCAGTTGCTCGGTATAAATAAAACAAGAACAACGCCTCTGCATCCACAGTCGGATGGTATGGTGGAAAGATTCAACGGGACGTTGGAGAAATATTTAGCAAAGGTCGTAGATAACGATCAACGCAACTGGGATCGACATATTCCGATGTTCCTGATGGCGTATCGATCAGCAGTACATGACTCAACGGGAATGACACCAGCGAGAATCCTTTTTGGCAATAATCTGCGATTACCCGGAGATCTAAAGTTTGGAGCCGTTCCATCATCAGCTTTAGATAGACAGAATTATGTTGACCAGATGAGAGGAGAACTCGACGAGATACACCAGTTTGTACGAGAGAGGATACGAGTATCAAGTGATCGGATGAAGGCTCGATATGACATACGAGCAAATAATAAAGGTTTCGAAGAAGGAGAGTTAGTATGGCTTTACAACCCACAACGGAAGAAGGGTTTGTCACCAAAGCTGCAACCTTCGTGGGAAGGGCCGTACACCATCATCACCAAAATAAATGACGTGGTCTACCGGATCAAGAAAGGGCAGCGAGGAAAGTGGAAGGTGGTGCATATAGAGCGATTAGCGATCTTCAGGGGTAGTGAGTTGGATCCTGTTCGGGACGAATCAGGATTAGGTAGGGGGTAATGTTACGATCGTGGCGACATCTATGTTTGAATAGCAACACGATCGTTAATGTAAAATTGTTATAAAGTAGAACAGTATAGAGGTGTCTAGACTTATCTAGACTAATCGAATATTCTGGAGATTTCTAGAATGGTTAGAATATTTGGTATAAATACGCGACAAACATTTGGGAGAAAATCAGTTGTGTTTTAACCGTGAGAGTGCTAATAGTAATTAAAAGGAAAGTGTTTATAAAATAAAATAAAGTGTTATTAAAGTGTAATATAGTGTTGTTAAAGTGTAGTAAAATAATTATTGTGAAGTGAAATAATTAAGTTAAACAAGTGAAATAATTAAATTAGTGTTTAATCGGAAATAAATAAATTTAGTGTGTTCTAGAATTTACATCGTTTGTTTTATTCACAATCCAGTGATCGAACCTAGAATTTAACAAGGCAAAAACGTAACAATATTTTAAATTATGTACAATTTAAATATTTACATAAATCCGTATAGAAACTACAACGCCGAACTCATCTTCTTAAATTGCTTTTAACAGTGGGCATATCAACAAATTTTGCATTTTTCTCGTTTAAACAAATCACGTATCATCTGTCGTTAGTATTTTGACATTATTCAAGCGCAGAAAAATATGAAGGGTTTTGTTTGTAAAATGGCAAATTAATGTTTTTTTTTTCAATTTATATTTAATTAAATATATAAAGTATTTTTAATTTAAATGAATAACAAACTTCATTAGTTTGCACAGAAAAATCAAAATATTACCATTCAATAGATGATAGTTTTTTCATTCACAACATTTAGGCGAATTAATCGGCATTTTTATTAATTTGTCATAGAACACAACAACAGAAACAGTAAAACAAAATAAAAAAATATTTTCGTTCAATTTTTCGAACGAACTTAACCGCAGATAAGTCCGCAGATTAACCAAAAACATGAAAAAGGGAAAAGTTCACAAATTTGCACATTATGTTTGGTCCGAAAATTTTGTAATTTTGACATTTAAGCGCATAGTAGTTTTGTTCAATTTTTTGCCAATTTCTGTGTCCCTAATACAAATTTTAAATTGAATTTGAATGCACTGTATTAAGATTTGTAAGTTAAATAATTGATTAGCGTTATATCGATAATATAAAAATTGAATCATTTTTTACAGAACAATTCGAATTAAAATCTTACAATTATGTTTTCGAAAAATTACCACATTCGCGACATTTAGGCGTAAAAATCGTATTTTTTAAAAATTGTAATAGAACACAACAAGAGAATCAGAAAAGAAAGGTGAAAATATGTTTCGTTCATTTTTTCGGACGGTAGCGTGGAAAATATTTAAAACTTTCTGTCAGAATTAATTAAAATTTTGTTTTATGGGATATTACAGATTTTTGAAGAGTTTTTTGAACAGAATCATTATTGTGTGACATTTTTGAACAAGTTTACAATAAATTTGGCTGTAAATTAGTTATCACTTGGAAGAATAGCTTCTACTAATTAATTTCAGTTTTGGTATTCGTTTAAGAATATTTTAAATTTTCTATCAAATTTATAAAACGTTTTAAATAAAATTGTTGTTGTGTGATATTTTCGAACAAGTTTCAGAGTTTAAGACGTTACCATATAGTTACCGCAAATATTAGAATTATAGCATATAGAATTATTAAAATCACTTTTCTTGTGTCTATATTTTTCGAAATATGTGGATTTTATGTGCTTTACGAATCGAGTGATATTTTCTCATTCGGAATTTTAATGTTGAGTTGCGTGATAACTTCGAAAATGTATACATAAAATTTTTTTTCGATAATATTCGATAGGTAGGGTAGATACAGTTTACAATGTAGTAAATTACTACATATTCAGAATGTAGTAAATTGGAACTAATTTAAATTATCTTATGAATTTGATACTAGAAGTATCTTAGAAGTATCTTATGAATCTGATACTGCAAACTACTCAATTTTATATTTTGCATTTTACAAATTATAAAAGTAGATTAGAATTGTATCGCCATTGTGTTACTATAACTATATTGGCTATACTATGTATTGATTGTAACTCTGAGATGACTAACACGACCTAGCCAACTCTTCTTAATGTTATGTGCAAAATGGATTCGGTGAGGCCCGGCCATCTACACGAAAATTTATTTAGAGCTTGGTCGAACACTCTAATCAAATCAAATCAAAATCCGGAATTGCAAGGTTGATGGTACAAAGGTGATTTTAAAAATTGATAATAAGCAGAGATAGGCGAAGTAGATTACACCATGTAAAGTACACGCTAGTCGACACGTAAATTATAACGTAGATTACTAACTTGACAGTGTTTTTTGTGAACGTCGACAGTAAAGAAATGTCAACAACCTACGATTTAAAATCGAATGCGCCCGTTCACAGTTGTGTTTTGTAAAACGGCAATTCACTTGAGTCATAGTGCAACTAAGAAAGATATTTAACCGCTCACTAACGATTAAAACTATTTTTGTGAAACCGGACATTAGTATGTTAGGATGGTACTACAAACCTAATACGTTATATTCAATTTAGTCTCATTGGAAAATGTAGACTATCTCAATATTTTACTGAGAATTTTCTGCCTATTTTCATGTAGATTAAGTTTGGTTGGAGACTTTAATTTTAACTTTTTCCACTTTATATAAAAGACTTTATTTCACTTTATTGCCAAGCCAGACTACGATTTAATAAACTCGGTTAAGCTAATTGTTTATACAAAGCAAACAAAACAACTGTATCAAGCAACTTCTAAATCGGTGTTATTACTTATTATATCGCAGTGTATGCTAGGCATGAAGAGGTTCGGCTATTGACGAATTTGCAGGCGTTTTAAAAATTTTAACAAATTCAACTAAATCTTGCCAACTATTTTCTGGACCATAAAATGAAAATTGCTTCAAATATTTAAATATATCAAGGCCCTGGACAGGCTGTTGAACTGAGATATCCGTCAATTCAATTTTGAACATGTTACAATTCTACCCAATTGTTATGATGAATCTCTCATAACCAAAATAAAGTCCGGTTACCTATACTATGAGCATTTGTTCGTCTAAAATTTTCCTAAAAATTTTTAGAATTCTAAATCGTACGTCTGGCAGCGGTATTACGGATAATTAAAAAATGTAGTTTGATTTTGTTTAAACATTCGATACAAACAGTCTCTATATGAAGCCAACGTAAAACGTTCCGACGTGACTCGAATATTTTAAGACAGCGTGAAGCAAAAAATTATTCAACTTGAGTTAAAAATCACTTATTAACCACTGAAACTGTCCAATGACGATACAAATTTAAAGCCACTACGTGAATAACGTCAAATTAAAAAATTCCAATTTCCCCTATATACAAATGGAAAATATAAAAAATCAGGTAGCAGTAATGAAATTATACTGCGGTGGACAAGTAAGCAGAGTCATTGAAATTCGTTTACTAGGATCTTAATTCCATTCATGGCGCCTGCTACATCAAAACCAAAAAATCGTTATATTTTAAGAAAATTAATTCTTAAATTTCAACATTTTGTGTGTTTTGATGTAACAGGACTGAACAATTCAATGAAGGTAAGACCCATTTGCCATTAAATTAAAATTAAAATTACTCTACCAACACTTGAATTTGGGTCCACGAAACGAATGTAACATGATTCTACTTACTTGATCTTTTGATCTCCACCGTACAATGCCATAACTGCTATATCGATCTTTTGCACTTGCCATTTGAATAGGGAAAAATGAAAATTTTAACAGTAGCTGACTTGAACCAATTTGAATGAAGAAATTAAATTTAAAAAATTTGGTCCCAAAACCGAGCCCTGAACTCGGGTCCACGACACGAACCACAATGACCCTGCGTACTTGACCACCGTCGATCTTCTATACTTACCATTTATAAAGGAATAATTTAAAAGGAATAATTTAAAATTTAAAATTTTAAGAAGATTCTGCCATTAAATAAATTCAATCCAGAGACAGCATCATCAAGAAGGTATGGTTCCAGCAGAATTAGACAAATAAATATTATAGAAATACATTTCCTAAAATCTAAATAAACGATATAACATGTGCAAATTCATTTACCTATGTAGGAAAAATAGGATACGACGACTCTTAGAAAATATAGGTATACTGGAGTTTTAGATTACTCTAGGAATTATCTAGATTATCAACGTTGTTTACGTTGTCTATGGGTTGTCGCTTAAATGCCCATCTCTGATAATAAGATCACTTTGTATTATATATCGTTACTTATTCCAGATTCCTTGTGTGACAACTGTTTTGAAGATGACGATGACAGCATTCACTTTGTTTGTGGTTGTCCCGCTTTCGAGGTATAAGTTCGGTCCCGATTTCTTAATCATATAGATCTTTAAATGTAGGTCAATTGTCATCCCTATACCCGGGTTTAAGCTGTTATGATTTGCCAGAGCAGCCGAGCTCATTTGCGAATTGTGATAAAATCCTCGGTTTGCTGCACCATGGGCCCATAGT
Organism: Tipula unca; assembly: GCA_951394425.1. Lineage (NCBI taxonomy): Eukaryota > Metazoa > Arthropoda > Insecta > Diptera > Tipulidae > Tipula > Tipula unca. The sequence continues at coordinate 13,495,330 of OX596380.1, forward strand.
GGCATTGAGTGCGGAACGTACTTGGGTTGTTTGTTTAATTAGTAACCAGTAATTAGTGTACTTGGATCGATTTGCGTAATATACTTAAGTCACACATTCTATAATATTGTGTAAATAATAGAATAAATTTTAATTACACTACATAACGTATGTATATACAATTTTATTAGACGCATGTACATATAATTATTTTTATTTAACAAGCAAGATAACTAAATTTGGTAATATGCGATTGTTGAATTATACAAACGCGTTAGGTTAGAAACGAAACTAGTCTACATACGAGTATAAAGTAGCACGCATCTATACCATAAATGAGCAATCGCAATAAGTAAAAGTGAATCAAGTTTATATAGATAAGTACGAGTACGTATACTGGTAGATAAAGTTATCAATATATTAGTTTTTATAATCCAGGAATAGATTTCAGCGTATATATACTTATCGTGCAACATAATAAATAGCGCGGCAAAAAAAAATTATCACAAAACAAAAACTTTATTGTTTTTCTTATATACGAGTATGATCTGTTAATTTAGTTTAGCTTATCTCAAAATATTAATATTTACAATATACACATATGATATTATTCGTTGCGCTAATTAGTACAATATTAACGATTTAATTGAAAATAATTAGCACATCGTGATATATTTTTGCTCTTCATGATCGCGTATATGTATATACTCGCAACTAACTGGGTGTCTCGTTTTTAAGCCAGCCATGCATATCGCGATAAGATTTTACAAAAATTAACTTCAAATTTGCGTATAAAACACGCAAAACATTATTATTTAATTACAACTTATTATAGATATAGCTAAGTATCTATTTATACGGTTTGATCATTTAGCTCCCACGATAAATTAGTACGTTTATGTCAAATACACTGCACGCATATCATATTGTATACAAATAAAATTATGTCACGTGTAATCAGCTCGTCACATAATTACAACAGTGTTTAGCTATATACACAATAATTGCATGCAATATCAAAATGTCCCAATTAAATATAGGTGTATGTTGTGCAATTTACATATTATTGTTAGTTGATTACACCGCGATCAATGCACTAAAAATATTTTAAATTGTAATACATAAAATGTCGACCAAACAGATAACGATTTAATTTATTTAGTTAAGTCTATGTTCTTAATAGTGTTATTATCACAATTAGCACTGCATTTGGTGACAAGGCCGTCAGAACTAACAATTATACTTGCATCCTTTTAGATGCGCATAATCAACTTTCCAAACTATACTATTTAAATCGATCGAAGCTTATTGCAGATTACTTTGCGATCGAGGGATCACAATGACGATTTATTTACAGATTTCTATTTCAACGATCGAGTAAAGGATTAATTAGCTCCAGTTCCAGAATTCTTTTATAATAAAGATCGAGGATAATGATGATTCGATGATTCAAATTATAATCCAAATACGAATAAATTTAGCCAGCTCAGAACTTTGTCACATTCCTAGTAAATGGACTAAAGTAAAATTAATATTTTACCTTAGTGGGAAAAAGCATTCATTGCGATCCCAATTAATTTACGCTTATAAGCTTATCCTCTTTTCTATATTGAAATCACTAGAAAGACAAATAGAGGCGTACATCAGCGGCCCAAGGGACGATCGATAGAAACAGTTCTTCATTCCCTTATTGACCCGAGAAGAGGGTTTTATCCCCCCTACAATGGGATTTGGCGTTATTGACCTGTTATACTAAACCTGGAAGGGCAAGACTTGACGGTGGTTGCCTACGCGGATCATGTTACTATTGCGGTCTTCGGTAAATATCCCTGCAAGCTGAGTGCACTCGATTATCTATCTGAGTGGGCCAGCAGCTGCGGACTAAATGCAAACCCACAGAAAACGGAGCTGGTCCTCGATACCAGCAGGCTGAAACTTCCTTAATGTAACCCGCCAATATTAAATGGTACTCGCTTGATCTTTATACGCATAGAGCGAAATTTTGGACAGCAAGCTAAGCTGGAAACCAAACATCTTAGAAAGAGTAAAGAAAGCTACTGTAGAGCCCTACTCCGCCCCATATAGTACAGTGTCTCAGTGGTCAAACCTATAATATATTGTATGGGGTTGTCTTTTAGTGGCCAGCGTTAAAAATTATGGCTAACCTGAAACTATATTGATGAAGGTACCGCGTGCTTGTGTATAAGAGAGCCCTCAGGAGCACAGCTACCCAAGCCTTGGAGATTCTCTTTCATGTCACACCCTTGGATCTTGCGGCCAAGCAGCTTGCATCTTATACAGCCATTTGGCTCAAATCCACTCTATGTGTATCTGTAATAACATAGGGCACTCATCTATTCTATGCAACAGGGGTATTCCTGACACTACCGACTACGCTATCTCTTCGACATCTGTTGAGGTTAGATTCCAAACTGAGTTTCCCACCACAGAGGACTGGGTGAATGAGAGGATTATGGGTAATGAGGCGCCAAGCTTCTTCACGGATGGCTCTAAAAGGGATTGAGGGGTTGGCTGTGGTGTATTCTACGAGGCACTATAGGGATCAACCTCCTTTTTCGTCTTCCCGACTTTGACAGTGTTTTCAAGGTGAACTTATCGCGTTAATGAAAGTCTTGGATTGGCTGCTATTAAAACGCTACAATCCTGACGTCGAAGGGAGGCCAGAACTGTCTGGCATCTTTAAATGAGATGGACGATCAGTTCAACTCCAATATCATAGAGAATGTAAAGGCAGACAAGCTGGCCCGCAAGGGCACAGCACACCTTTTTTAGAAGGTGAAACAATTTTTTGGAAACGAACGAATAATGGTCTAACGCTAGTTCGTATGTAATAATAATCAGGAAAATCTGGCCTAGATTTGACCGGTCTAGATCCGGCCAACTGATATCGCTTCGACGGCATCATATTGGTATGGTCGTGGGAGATATAATGAGACATTGTCTCATTGGGGTACATGCGAGTAGACTGAATGTCCCCGCCCATGATTTCTACCGTAGCTATGCAGTGATGAGAAGGAGGATGAAACTATGCTCCATCTGCTCTGTACCTGTCCTAGTCTAGCGGAGTAAATGACAGCAAAATAAAATGTATGCGGGAACTTCTCATTTGGACGACCTGACGGATCTTAGAAAGATCGATGTCAATGCCATAAATGGACTATTAGGATGGCCACTTTAACCTAACCTAACATACATACGAATACTAATAAAATTGTGTTCCGATGAATTTAAGTTTGACTAATAAAATTTTCGTTCAAATTTAATTGACCCCTAGTTTGGTATCAAACATGTTTTGGTGGAAAACTAATTTTAAGAAAATTGAAACATAGGTTCAAACTATATATAGTCAAATTTGATTGCCCTTAGTTTATAGAAAATTTGAATCGATGTTGAACAAAATATTAAATTACCAGAATTTGAATTGAAAAATTGAATCAGGTTTGATCTGAGTTTGACTTAAACTTGATTTAGAAATTTAACTAATTTTGCTGAATTATTTATCAATTATTTAAATTCAAATGCCAATCAAACTTGATTCAAATTTTATTTATTTGAAAGCATAATAAAGGGCAAACCATTTGAGATATCTCGAAAATTAACCCAAGTTTCGATGACTCGGCTATACACATTGCGGCGGAAATGGCCGCTGCCTCTCATTCAATATTTTCTCTGAACTCCTCTAACGACGCCGGTTTGTTGGCATAGACCAATGATTTAACGTAGCCCCATAAAAAAAAGTCTAGAGGTGTAAATCACACGATCTAAGCGGCCAATCGGCAGGACTATTTCTGGATATAACACGTTCATCGAATTTACATTTCAACAAATCGATTGTTAGACCCGCTGTATGACATGTCGCACCGTTTTGTTGAAACCACATATCATTAATGTCTAGCTCATACAATTGACCAAAGAAATAACGTTGCAACATGTCTCTGTACTCTGTATAGCGATCTCCATTGACTGTAACGTGATGGTCATTTTCATCAACGAAAAAAAAACGGTCCATATAACACCACCAGCATGAAAACCACACCATATACAGTTATTTCTGGAGGATGAAGTGGTGTTTCTTCAAGCACATGAGGGATTTCACATGACCAATAACGCATATTCTGTTTGTTGACAAAGCCGTCTAGCAAAAATTGCGTTCTTTGCTTAAAGTGTAGATGGTCTCGGAAATCTTGGAACTGAAGATGAAGAAGGCTGTTTTAAATTTCCAATCAATCACCTGCCGACTTGTGTAAAAACATAGGTCCGTACTTCCGACCCTAAACTGCGATCAATAAAGGTGAGAGAATGATGAACTTTGCAATGCTTTTGAGTATTGCTCACGATCTTTGAGCAGCAAGCACTTTCTTGCCACACAAACAGATACATTTAGAAACCTGGGCCTATCCTCGCAAAACCCGCAGCCAAATACGTAACCAGCGATCATCATATGGTCGCTGCAAAGCTACGATGGAAGTTTTCGTAAGGTCTAGGAAGGACTGATAAATTAAGATCAAAAGAAACGATATCAGGATCTTGTCAGCGACAACATTACCAGTCTGACTGGGTGAACTCTGTCTGGGAGTTTCTGAAAACTTCGGTTGACAGTGTTGCCAGCAGGCTTTAGATCTAGTGAAAGTCATTAGATATAGTGAAAGCCAAACTCAAGAATTGGTTTGATAACGAGTGTCCTCTTGCAGTAGAGCAAAAATCGCGAGGAAAACAAAGCGTTGACGATCCATCCCATGAGCTCTTGATATTCGTTTAGTATGGCGAAGCAAACTTTTGCCTAACGAATGGAAAGTGGTCTCGATATGCTTCAATTTCCAGAAGGGATACTGCTTGAAGTGTGAAAATTAACGCAGTACGGCTTTCCTTTGTTCAGTGTTTATACAAATTCCTGTCCTACAGTATATTGGATAGAACCACCCTTTAAGCGGAGTGCTTGGTTGGTGACTATCATAGGCAGATTTCGTTTGGTCAAGTCTTTTCGCTGCGGATGACATAATAAAAACATTATGAGACATGAAGGCAGGCCTATATGGCCTGACCTGATCAATCGAGAGGGATTGTGGTCTGCCCCAAAAAATTTAGGAATTCCAACAAAACATGTGACCCAGTCTCAATGCTATGTGTTAAAGTTGAGAACAGGCTATCCAGAATTTTTAAAGTTAGCTCGGGTGTTCGGCTCTATCCCCGATACTCCTCAATCTCATGTTGGAGTTCATGCGTACATGTCCTGATAGCATATACATAGAGTTTGAGAGATTGGCCAGTGCTAGAATCTAAATACCTATTAAATGCCCTGAACCTGCTTTACAAAGCGTTGATGAGGCCCGTTGTTATGTATGGATGTGAAAATTGGACGTTGATGAACGAGTACAAGAAATGGGTCCTTACATTTGAGAGAAGAATCATGCGTGTGATTTACAGGCCAAAACGCTAAGTGGATGGTACATACAGAGCTCTATACAATATCGGGATCAGAGATCTGTTGTAGATCCCCGATATTGTACATGACGTAAGATCACAGCGAGTATACGCTCACTCGGTCACGGTCTGCCTGCCACCATATGGTAGGCGAAGAGGTCGTTGTAGGCGACAATTGCTCCACAGTGCAGAGAACAACTTGGCTTCATCAGATTTTCTGGAACGCAGTATGAAGACCAAGCCCAAGATCGAAACCGACGGAGCTGGATTATTGACTCACTTTAAAACACCGTAATAATATTCGTTTGATTTGAGTTTGACTAACAAAGTTGAATTATATTTTCGATCAAATTTAATTGAAACAACCTCCTTTGGTAATAAAACATGTTTTGGTGGAAAACTGATTCAACTGATGTTGAACAAAATATACATTTTCAGAATCTGAATTGTAAAATCGAATTAGGTTTGATCTGAGTTTGACTTGAATTTGATTTAGAAATTTAACTAATTTTATTTGAATGGAACATGAAAATTGTTGGCAAACCCTAGAAACTTGGACGTAATTAATTTACGAAATTTCTAAATTTGTACATTGCTTTCAAACTCTTTTCAAATTTGATTCAAACTTTTCTAGTTAAGGTTGAAATACGTGCACCCCGGCTACACAGGCCCAACTTTTGATTATATCGTTAAATTTCACGCACCTATACAACTATTGTGACAATACATAATCGGCAGCTAAATCTTGCCACCATAAAAAATTTGTTGAGTCGAGTTGTCGAATGATAAGAATTGATATGAGCGCGGTAAGTTACTTTCTTATCAATACGATTAACGTGCATATATGCGTATGTCTTATATATATATATATATATATATATATATATATATATATATATATATATATATATACATATATATAGATATTTATGAGTAAAGGTACTTAAATATCGCATCGCAGATCTTATTCATATATTGACCTCATTATTGTGAAGTGACGTCACATTTGCACGACTTTTTCTCTTATTAACGGTCTTGCAAAAGTTTTTGAATAAATAATAAATCACAAACTTACATAGATTGATGCCGTATCGTTATTTTGTGCGTTTGCCGCCATCTGTTGTACTTTTTGTAGCGCTAACACTTCCATCGCATCCAGACCAGCTGGCAGCGATATAGAGTTTCGTCGTAGCGGTCGTTGTCCCTGTGGTATCTCGACTAGCGGCCCAGGATGTTCACTATTCTCGTGAAGTTCTGGAGAACTCATTCTAAAGAAATTGACAAATTAATTAATTAAATCGATAAGTATGTTATCGCATTATACTTACATTTCAACACTAACTTCGTGCGACTGTCTCGATTCGCCATCTTTGGTCGGCATAGCCAATTTTAAATTTTGTACATTTTTTCGTTCGCTTAGCGTACCTTTTTTACCAAACACAATACCATGATCTGAATCCAAACTAGCTGCTATCGATCCATTTGGTGTTTGGCCGCCACCATTTAGTAGCCGATCATTCTCATCGGATAGATCATCGTCGTCGACAAATGGGATGCTGAGATCTAGACTTTGATCGCGAATCAAATTTTTTAGATTCGAATTTAAATTCTTTTGATTTTCTTCTCGTGATGTCATCTCGCGGCGTGTGCGGATCGTGACAGTTTTATCTCATCTTGATGTTTTAATATATGGAAGTAAAAGAATATATATAAAGATTGTACGTAAGTTTAGATGATTCAATATTAGCACTATAGCTGGATTTATCTTTTGTTTTTCAAACGGAAATTATTTTTTATTGTAATTTCGATAATCTGATTAATTATATGATTGATTGACGGAAATCGATTATCAGCAGTATTGTTGTTTACTAGTTGTTGGCGGTATATTAATAGAATTACGCATATACAGTTAAGACGCACAATCAAAAAATAATCTGGAAAGATAATGTCTTTCCAGATTATTCTTTAACAGTGCTGAGTGAAAATAATTATATACAAGGGACTAATGGCCCTGTTCGGCGCCAACGGAAGCTATTTTATTATAATTCAATGAATATTCTAGCAAATATTGGAGCGGTACCAAATGGCACCACCTTGGAGGCTAACTGACTGGTTGTGCGTATCCTAAGTGTTCCTAACAATTTAGTCAAATCATAAAATAGTTTTGACCCAAACTAAGATCGTTGATCCGTTGTCATAATTAGAAGGATTGCAAAACGAGACACATATTGTGACACAAATGTTTTCGCTATACGGTGTGAGCAGTCTTATCAGCAATCAGATAGGCTTCTGGCCACCTAGTAAACCTATCCACAATGGTTAGTATGTATGAACAACCATCAGATTGGGGTAATGAGCCTACCAAATCCATATGAATATGTTCAAATCTTACGCTGAGAAAGTCGAGTATACCAGTTTCAGATCGAGTATGACGACTCACTTTACATTTTTGGCATTGTAAACACGCTTATGACCACTCATTGTAATTTTTGTTAATATTGGGCCAGAAATATTTACATGATATTATTTTACGAGTTTAACGTATTCCATCTGTTCATGTAACATGTCAAATACCTGTCTTCTAAGATAGGTTTAGGCACAAATGGACTAAACTTGCCAGTAGAGGTTTCGCACCAAACATACTCATCTCCGAGGCAAAGTATGTTCGAGTTTGAATTTAACACTTGATTTCCGATTTGTGTCTGACAATATAGATTAAAGTTCTTCATCGTCCATTTGTAGGTCGACCAGAAATTTAAGGGCAACTGATTCGGGATAAGTAATCTGCAACAACGTTATCTTTTCCACTAATGTGCCGTATATCGCCAGCAAATTGCGAGATCTGTTTTTGAGGTTATGGCCGTCGTAAGCGGCATATGGTTGGTGTATATGGGTAATTGTTTCTTATCAACGAAATACCTAAAATTCTTATGAGGAAAAGATAAATGCCGTACAGTTCCCGGTCGAACTCTGAATATTTCGATTCAGATGGGGATAATTTTTAGAAAAAAAAATGCTAAAGGCTCCCATTTGTAGAAGGAGTTCAACTTATCGCCAAATTTTGGTTTCAACCAAGTCGATGGTGGCCATCGCCGTATAATACGTAATGCCTTCCTGTTCAAACCACAGCTTGTCCAAATCAATATCATCTATATATTCAAGCAAAAACTCATTGATCATGAAGAGGTAACGATCTCCATTGGCTGTAACGCAAACTCCGGCCTCATTTTTGAAGGTATAAGGTTCGATAATGCAGCCAGTGTGTAAATCTCGCAAAACGGTGAATTTTACTGGATGTAATGGAGTCTGTAGGGTGCTCTTGTGGATTAGTCTTAGTCCATATGAGGCAATTTTGATTATTAATCTCAAAATAAGCCTCAAACACAATTTTGCGATAAAACAACGGGTTAGTTTCCAACTGCACTAGAGCACCAATCGGCTAAAGAACGAAGCATATGATGGTCTCGTAACTTTAATTTCGGTACCAGCTGTATCTTATTCCGGGGTAGGCCTAAATCAATTCGCATAATTTTAGAGCCGCAATTCCTGCGATCGACAACGAACCGATAAATTTGGATCATCGTTCACACTTTCCTGTATAGCGGCAATATTCGAATATGCAGTGCGCACATTCTTTTGGCGTATTGGAGTTATTGCATCATCTATAGGGAGTATATCGTTAGAAATCTATTCACAGCTCGACGGATGGCTTACGGATTATATGCGGCATACAAATCACGAAGTCGTCTATAAGGTTTGCGAATCGACTACCGATTTTCAAAATCAATTTGGATAATTTGGTAGCGTTATTCAAGTCGTGTGTCTATTCATAATGATTTACCAGAGTACACTGATAATAAATGTCAAACAGCAGTATGAGCCCGTTTGACAGTTAACTCTTCGGTAACTTGTATCTAAGCAAAAAAAAACATTTACCTACTAGTAATACATTTGTACTACAAATAGGTAACATACATTCGGGCGTATAACCCGGGGTCTACACTATGCAAATATGCTGATATTTTCTCTCATGAAATTAAATTTACCAATGTATGTGTAAGTATATTATACATATTTTGACATTCTCAGCAAATTATCAGGAGGCTATTTCACGAAAAAATTATCATGAAATTTTCACGAAATGTCACTATGGTTTTCATTTTTTTCATAGCTGCATAAAAAAAATATTCACGATTTTAAAACCTACTAATTTTTTTACAGTATTCACCGAATTTTATTTGACATTCGAAGAAATTATCATGAGAGTAAAATGCCCAGTTATGATAATTTTGTAATAAATATTTAACAATACATTGAAAAAAACACATACAAACATAAATTATCATGAGAGAAAATATCAGCAAAGTTTGCATAGTGTAGACCCCGGGTTATATATAAAATACATTCAGGGGTGTATACGTACGTGTTAATTACTTCTGTCCGTTTAATCAATAAATCACAATTAAACATTTAGAAATGTAATTAAAATATAATTTGGACAGCAGTCATCAAACACTTGCTCGATAAACAATACAAACTACGACTACTATATCAAAATATAATGATAAAACATTCATGACATCCAAAATTGTGTGTTTGTGAACCCATTACAAATCATTATTATTGACTAGACGAATTATGTGTTCTATTTATCCTGACCACATTAAAGGCCCTAAGAATTTGAACAGCTCATTCATGAATTTTTGATATTGTAATGCCAACTTGGGATTGTTTTTCTTGCTTGACTGAGTGACTTGGAAGCTAATAAGTCCATAGTAACAGTGGTTCTAATCTTGTACTGACTTGGGACTCGTTGAGTGTATGATTTTCTTGGAATAGACTTCTAGCTGGGTTTCAGTCGCCATTTGTAGATTATATCCACAATATCGGTAGTCATTGATCCACCGATAGTAAATTCCGCGTTGAATACGTCTTATTTTCAATGGGTACCTGGAGTTTTGATGCTAGCTAACTATATGTTAGTTATTTTTCTAATATAACTTTTAAATTCCAATTCCATACGAAATTTAAGTCGACATTGTCTAGCACTCACATAGTAAACTACACGGAGTAATGTCTTGCACTGATGCCCGACTGTTTTTCGTGTGTTTTACTATGTGACTGCTTGGAAAGGTCGACTTATAGTTAGATTTATTTATGATTTCATTTCTATACAGTTAACCTACATACTCGCACACAATTCCTATACACCATGCGTAACTGGAGTTTTTCGTAATTTTTATGTTGTAGGATAGGCAATAGCCTAATTTAATTATCACCAGCATACTATAATAGTGTGATCAAAGAGCGACTCCTATAAAATTCGAGACAGTGTATATATAGTATAGGCCAAATTGTTAATGGTTGCTAATTAATATTTTGCTACAGTAATAGACAACAATAATAATAATAATAAATTATTTAGTCATGGTTTTATGCAATCATTCACAAAATTTAGTATTAATATTCAATAATTGTCGCGCGCGCGCTATAAACAAAAATCTACTGTGGTCTACATATGATCACATACAGTATAAATCCAGTATTGATTTAACGATATATACGATATACACAAAATGAAATCTTATGACCAAATATATAATTTGACGATTAAATGCTAATTAACGCTATAAAATATTTGTTTACATTTGGAATGTTGTCGCAAAACGTCTGACAGATTCAGAACCTTAAATCGCACACGCACAATTTCCGTGCAATTAGCTCGTGCTCGCTCTCGTTGAATTCTATATTTGGGGAAATACTAAATTAGGGTTGCTAAATACGATTATGCTAATTGACTTCGGAACTACTTAGTACATAAATACGTCTGAAGTGCTTATATAATTATGTATATTTGTTTATTATTGTTGTTACGATACGACAATGTTGACATGTACTTAATAATTTGAAGAGTTTTTGTTTTTATTAATTATAATCAAGACAATTTTAGTTGTTGTTCTTATACATGTACTCTATTAACTAAAACTACTACGTATAATGCTTTATCGTAAGAAATTGTACGTATTTACGAAGGCGTTAGTTAAATGGAATATAAACATATATTTGCATATATACAAAGAATTTATATATCTCTACATATAAAGTGGGAAATGTCGTAAAGTATATTGCAGACAGTTTTACCTTGAATTTGTTTAGACAAATATGTTGTAAATAGTTAAGAAAATGTTGATATATTTTTGAACTTGACAGTTATTGCAAAATTCTAAAATTTCTGTAATTTCAAACAGACCATCGCAAACAACATCATCAGAATCTCAGTTTGGAAGATTTTTGATTTTTCAAAATGTTTTAAGGGCTTCAAAATTATTTGAGCACTTGACATTCTTTTATAAACGGTGTGTAAAACTTCGAATATATTCAATGAAAATTTGCCACTAGTGGCGCTAGTAATCCATAGGGATAAAGTACGGACACAAACGTAATTTATCCAGACGAATCATTGGGAAAGAAAGTTTGGCCGAATATCGAGGAACCCAATATATTTTCTAAAAATTTTCATTACTGCCATCTATTTATACAAAGCAGAAACGTCTTCAAAAATTACCAACTAACCAAATAATCATCAAAAATTACCAGATAACCAGATAACCACAAAAATCAAACAAACTGAAATATTGGTTTGAATGTAATAGCAATGCCTATATAAGTATGTATATATAGATAGTATAAAATAATAGACAGTGCCATCTACTAGTAAGTAGATGTCAAATATATTTTATTAAATCCATTTAAATTTGTTTATACACGAAATTGCCTATAGGTAAATTTTAATTTTATGACACGCTCATCATAGTTTGAAAACATTTAGATGTTAGACACTTTGCGTTAAAAGGCACATGTTTAGTTGTTGCTATTATTTATATATTCTAGTGCTCAATAGATGGCACCCTATTTAATAAAGAAATACTCCATTTTAGAATACATTTTGTTTTATTGTTTTATGTTTTTTGAATAAAATAAAACAAAAAACAGTAAACAGCAAGATTTCATCTCGAAACCCTAAACGTATAATTCCATGACTCTAACAGTCGCACTAACAAACTATCAAAATGTCCAGTTTTTTGTTATTATGAGTGAATAACAAAATTTTAGAAATTGTATAGAAGTTACCCAGGACAGTCTATTACGGTAACCGCTTGATCCCGTGGCCAGATTTCTGTTAATTGTTTTTAAAGCTTGATTTCTGTGAAGAATTTAAAAAAAAATCTCTATTCGTCGTGTTTTATTTTAAAATAGGCTAATCCATCGATGATACCCATTAATTTAATAGAACAGAAAAATTCAACTTGATAAATTATTGTCTATATTCAATTCGCTCTCCTTCGTTTATAAATTCCTAACAAAACATCGCAATAGTGTGAATATAAGATGCTCAGTTTCAACAAAAACGATCGTGATATGTATACAGAATATCTCATTAGTTCATTTGCATGATCAATTTCCATCACGATCTTTTGTTGTTTTATAATCTAAATATTTTTATGCGACTGAACATCATATGCGACATTAACAGTTTACAAGATAAAACATGAAATAATGGTTGAAGATAAAATTAGTGCAGGCTAAACTGAAAGCAAAACAACCATAAATTTCACCTTTAAATTATTAAATAGAAAATAAAAATATGAATTTTAAGGCTAAGTATACATCATACATTATGTACCTGTATAGACAGACAATAGACACAACCGACCGCAATAATACCCAGTTTGAAAATATGTTTCTATTAAATCTCGTTTAAATTAAATAGGCGGCCATCTATTGAGCAATAGATTAAATACAATAAATAAAAACTATAGTTATTTATTATACCGCGAATCGACGTTATTCTTTATTTATTTATTGTCGATTATTGAAAGTGTATCGCGTTGACGCATACGGCGTTCGGGTGCATACAAATTTGGGTGTGTGAGAAGCCAGGCACAATCGATCCTAAAATTTAAAATGTCACGCGCAAAAAAACTGGGAATAAAAATCTAAAATCTTAACGGATTGCCAACGGTTCGAAAGGTGGGAACGCAGCCATTCAACGGGAATAAACTGATAAGTTAAATTCTCCAACTTGGTGATAAGGATTGAGTGATAGATCTTATCAAAAGCCTTACCATAGTCTGTATAAACAACGCCGAGTTGATGTCTGGAGTTTAAACTGTTAAATAAATTACCACAGAACAACCAATTTGGTAAGCGATTACCGACCGGAAAAAAATCCATGCTAGGTTCTAGGAGGCCTCTATGAAGTGTTTGGATATGACGGAGAAAACTACACTAAACTCGTTTCATGTGCCCTACTTCAAAATTGGATGAATACATGACCATACAATCTTGAACTTGCGGTGGAGCTCTGGTAGTGGTAAGTCATAGACGGCGGAAAACCAACCTTTTTTCTCTTATTGTTCATAAAATTCTAGAACACTTTAGGTTGTACAAAAGCTAGTTAAAACTTTTAAACTCTTTACGGGCTCTACCAAAATTGGAGTTATACTCCACACTATACAGCCAATATATAAGGAATGTATTACGCCACGGATTCCGAATCTGTTTTTAATTTTTTTAACAAACTCTTAACTTGAAGATGGGTTTTATTCTAATTTTTATTCTCAACTCGGAGTCTGGCTAGTGCCAGGTAGAACACAATCCAATAAGGAAATGCCTATAGAAAAATGTGGATAAATTAAAAAAAGCATACTTCCAGGCCGTTGAAGAAAGAGGTGGTATAATGTCGTTGTAATGTAACGGGATGGTGAAAAGTCATCACTCCCATAATGGAGTCGATTCAGCCTCCAATCAAACATCAGCATACGATTTAATTGATAATCTTTAAAAGATATAAGGGTCAGCATATGACCAGACGGAATAAATCATCTTAAGAAAGGTAAACAACCATTGTTGTATGGTGAAGTATTCAATCGCCGTAGTCCAGAACCTTACATTATGATTAAGATTTACTTGTACGCCGTCGGTAAAACTCAAAGCTATTTTGTGATACATAATTTTGATTTTAAAATAATAATAAGAAATCAAAACAAATTTCGATACCAAATTTTAGCCGTCCTTTGCACTCACATAGTAAAACACACGAAAAATTGTCTTGCACCAATGCATCCAATTTTTCGTGTGTTTTACTATGTGAGTGCTTAACAAGGTCGACAAAAATTTAGTATCGAAATACTATTTTTATTTATAATTTCATTTACCACCATTTTAATTAATAATAAAAACCAAGTCTCGATCCCTAATATTAGGTGACCTTTCCAAACACACGAAAAATGATGTCGATGGATTTATAATTTTTGGAGGATTGTCATAATCTCTAAATAGCAACAAAATTGTAAAGTATATATACGTTTATTTATGTACACACTTGAAAAAATTTGATTAGAGCACAATTTTTATAAATACAAAATTGAACGAGATAATTTTTAATCGGAATTGAATAATTTTTGAAATTCAAATTTGACACAAAATATGGTTAATCTATAAAATAGAGCTACGTACGTATATATTTAAACATGAAATCGCCTTAATCCCAGTAAAACGTTTATTTTGTGTATAATAAATGTATGTTTTTTATTTTCTATAATCACAAAACTAAAACTAAACCGCAACAACACACAATATGTCCATTAAACACGTAAATCAAACAAATTGGCTGTACATATTATATGCGCTATTTAGATGCAAACATAAATTCACGAAATTACAATAAAAAATTATCAAATTTAAAATATAAATAAAAAAAATTGATTATGGCATTTAAGTAGTAAAGTCACGAGAATTTTTTATATTTGTTTTATCGTGGGTTAGCCAATAAAAAATTCTAATCAATTTTCTATAATCTTCAAGTAATCGATTTGTTTTTTTAAATTTAAAATTTTAAAAACTATTTCACATACAATTTATAAATTTTTTTTATATAATGTTGTAAGTCGATTGTACATTTAATTCACTTTAACCGATTTTAACTAATTTTGTAATAATTATTTATTATTTTACTTTGTTTATAAATTTAACCCGTTTCGATCAACGTTTTAAAGAAAACTGACTTAAAAATGTGTATTCTAAGTATAGTTAAGACAATTAAATTTTTTTTATTAAATGTTTGTTGTTGTTTTTAATATATAATAAAAAATTAAATTAAATAAATAATAACATAAAAGTTTCGATTGTGTTTGGTATCTCGATAGCTCTATTGAAGTTTTTTGTTTTATCACAGCCAGCGAGCGATTAGACACCGTGTAGTATCAAAAAATTAACGCTTTTCGATTTTCTTTCATCGCGGTTTAAAAGTATATTTCATTTTTGGTGATAATTAACTCATTCAATGATAATATTATTGCCTTATTAGATATAAAATA
The DNA here is from genome assembly GCA_951394425.1 of Tipula unca. Classification (NCBI taxonomy): domain Eukaryota; kingdom Metazoa; phylum Arthropoda; class Insecta; order Diptera; family Tipulidae; genus Tipula; species Tipula unca. Next base: position 13,511,130 of record OX596380.1, read on the forward strand.
TGAATACTGCGGCTTGTAAAGAAATGTACATATTGTGACGGTTTGAGTGTGATGTCATGCAGGTGATATTGCTCACAGAGCGCAGCGACATTGCTTTTAATTTTATAACTTATGTATGAGTACGACCATTTAGGAAAATTAATTGATAAAAATTTACTGCACGCACTATGTAAGTCGTGCGACTACTATATAAGTACATCAAGGCAAATCTAAATAAATGAATGAGTTTGTAGATTACTAGTGCGTATTCTGTTTTTGTCGTTGTTATTGTTATTATGTTAAACGATGTTGAAATTTATTTATTAAATTTAATAATTTCTATTAATTATAATCACGACAATTTGGTTGTTGTTGCTGTTGCTGTTGTTTTTACTATTAACTATATAGCCAAAGAGAATTTTTATATGGAGGGTCGATTAAACGTGAAGTAAAATTCGAGGGGCAGTCTTACATTCCAGAGTTTTGCTCCACGATTTGAAAACGAATTTAAATTCAAATTTCTCGTCGAACTGCTACTTTTCCAATAAAATTAAAAAGAACTAATACTCGACTTAAACTTATATTGAAAATGAATTAACGATTGGAAATAGCAAAATCGCGCCTCTGGTATTCAATAGCAGCATATGTTTAAATGGACACAATTGGACAGCCCGCTTTTCTTTCTTCAATAATACCATTTTTATTTTCGTTTTAGAGTTAATTATTTATAGTTATTTATAGTTTGTTTAATTTATAAAAATTGATCATCCCTTAAAATATGGGGCGATAGGTTTGACAATGCAGTGATTACTGTCATGATATCGTATACGTAACGTACCATGGAAGTATACATATTGTTTCGGATAAAACTTTAAATATTTTAAGCCGCGCGATTCTCGAATTATTTAAGGTTTGTTCCTTCGAATGTGGCAATGAATTAATTATTCCATTAGTTTTACTAAAAGCCGAATAGTGTCCGCAAAATAAAGTTTAGCTGTTTTATCGCTTAACTAGAAAGCTGTATGTCAATTTCCGCAAATGAGGAATTGCATTTGAATTTGTGCATTGTCAAAAGAATGAGGCCTCAAAATGACATTGTGCTTTGTATTCCCGTCATTGTCTTCAAAGTTTTATCCGTCGTTCAAAGTGATGCAATATTAAACGCTAAATGCACTCTAAATTCCTTTTTATACGTGTCGTGTGGTGTCAATAACTATTAACTTTCCCAATTTAAGCGCTACTTTCCGTTTTAGTAATTCGACGTCAAAAAAGCTTTCTGTGCATCGATACCGTGCTAAATTTGTTAGTACTGCATTGAGGTACTTTGCAATGATCCAACTTCTTCCTTAATTTTTTTCTTTTTTTCATCTATTCGGTTTTCTTGGTGTATTAACAGAAAACTTCCTTAAAAAGTTATTATTAATTTCTTTACACCACACGCAATATTGTAATATTTATTTTATTAAATAAGTTTGATTTAGATTTTATTTTCTGATTTTATATAATTAATATTTAAAAGAAGGGAAATAAATGCATGCGAAAACATTCAAACGTCAAATTTGTGCGTCCATTGTAATGACAGAAGGTAATTCCAATCGTCAATTGGTATTTCAGAATTCGATCGAATCAAATATTTGTACACTGTCATCATGTGAATTCATTGGGAAACTTATTTTGAATGGTTATACCTGTACGAATTTTAAACCTTGCGGGAATATGTTTTTGACGTTTGAATAAAAAAAACTATGTAGCAGCCATTTTGTTGTTTGTATCATAAAATAAAAAAAAAATTAAAATTGGGCGGATTACTCCAGCACTCAATGCCACAATGGGCCCACGGTGCAATACCCGGACAAACACAAATACTTACACATTAAAAACACCCAACCGTGATTTTTGGTCACCACCGGGAATCGAACCCGAGACCCTCGACGAATAACAAGGCAAGCACGCTACTTACTGTGCTATCGAGGGCGGTTTGTGTCATAACTCATAACACAAGAATTTTCGGCGCCTATAAAAAATAAAGGTAAGTATTTTTGAAAAGAATTTTTGTATACAATTAATTTACTATAATAGCTCAGTTTGAGATCAAATGTTGTGCCCGGTGCTTGATTTTGAAGAGATTTTATAAAACTAGGCTCAAAAACAATTACCAACAAAACGATTGGCAGTCTTTTAAGGTTTTACAGTGTGCGATTAACATGTAATATTTTTTGTACAACTGGGGAAATATTAAAAGTTGTATAATCTGCCAAATCATTTAATTTCAGCTCTGATATTATGTAAAGCGCAAACAATGTAGAAGTCTTACTTGGATTATGTAAAACGTATAATTAGGCACTAAACACTACTTACCGAAATACAATTTTGAAGCAATATATTCCGGTAATAACCAGGTATAAAACCAGGATATTTGTATATAATAAATAAAAATAAATATAAAGCACTCGATTGTAAATACGTCGCTTTTCGTGCATCGCAAACAGATGGCTCAGTGTCTACAATTAAGATTTCAACAGCATTGTTCTAATAGCTGTAGTATAGATGCGGAATATAGATTTATTTATATAGATGTTGGATACAACGGGAGAGTTGGCGATGGTCGCGTTTATGCCCAAAGCTCTCTTTGTCATGGAATCACAGCTAAAAAAATGAATTTTCTGGGCAATGATATTTTGCCGTATGATGTAAGTACAAGAAAAATATCTTCCGTTTTAACTGCCGACGACGCTATTAGGCTTACCACCCGAATAATGAAGTCTATTGGAAGAAACTCCTCAACAGAAGAAAAAAATTAATTATAAATTACGTTGAACTCGTAGAACTGTTGAAAATGCTTTCAAAGTTTTAACAATTAGGTTTGGAAATTAAAATATGAATGTCTCAAAAGATCGATATGAACATCGATCAAAAAATATAACCACAGGCAAAATCCAAAATTGGCATTCAAAAGTTCGAACGACCAATATTGAGCCCATAAATGTTAAACCAAAAATGGATGCTTTAGATGTTCGTAACGAATTTCTCCATTATTTCAATGGCCCTAAAGTTTGTTTGTTAAAAATATAAACAAAATAAGTTAACAATTTAATTATATTTTGTTTCCCGATCGCACCGGTACTCAGAAACAGCCACCTCACCATTTTGAGGTTAGATGTCAAAAATGTTATACAGAATATTTTATTGAAATGCACTTATCAGCAATTTCAATTCAATTTTCATGCAAGATAATTTTTTAACGTTTACACCACACGTTTTCCGTGCAGCAAAATATTGCACAACAAATATTACATGCAAATCGCAAAGTGTAAAACAACCTTTATACAATATATTACAAATTCAAAGGATCCATTCAACACTTCACAATTTTATAAATGAATAAAATAAACTGTCCTGCTGTGGTAACCTTTTTTGAATTTAGTTTAATTATATCTCTTCAAATTCAATTATCTGCCACGAAATTTGATCTCAATTTTAAGCTATTTAGGCGACCATAAATGGAATAAAATGTTTCATTCAAAATTAAATAATACGCAGAAGTGCTTTTTAAATATATGTACTTATCTTAATTTTGAATTTTTTAGGTGTATTTTGTTGAGAACAATTTAACTCTAATCCGTACGGAGTTAATTTTTCTCAACAAAATAACTTTTTTGAGTTAATTTTTTTTTATGAGTTGGTAGTAGTTTTGAAAATTAGTGGTCATAACATCATGGAATAATTAGTTGTCATAATTTCATTGGTTGTCATACTATAATGGAAAATACAAGAAAAATTTGATGAAACAAAAATAATTAAAACTTTATATAAATTGACGCTTACGAAATGTCATTTAATTATCAAAATGACAACTTTCGAAAGTGAAATTGAAGAAAAACATTAAAAATGTACATCTGGTGTCAGGTATCATAATTAAAATCGGAATAGAGTTAAATAACTCAAGAAATATTTTGGAGTTATTTAACTCATGTCAGAAGTTAATCAGTGCAATTGTTGTTGTAACAACCTCAACAAAATACACCTTTTGTCGTCAATGATGACTTACTTTCATTAAAAACACAAGAAAATGTTGTTTTATGGTGACACAGACAACAAAATGGCTACTACATATTTTTTTATATTCAAACGTCAAAAACAAATATCCAAGGTTTAAAATCTGTAGAGATACAACCATTTAAAATAAATTTCCCATTGAGTACATGACAATGTAAATATATTTGTTTTGATTGAATTCAAAAATTCCAATAGTTTTTCGTTTCGTATAGCATTTTCATAACGAGCAATTATACGTATTGTATTCAAGAATAGAGAAATGGTCTAATAAATCGCCAATTATCAAATTTGAAGAACATGGCGAACATATACTTAGGGCTGATCAACATTTTATGACAAGCTATATTGTAGAACTAAACTTTTGTAATGAATTTAGCATGATAATTTCATTCTGTCATCTTCATTTGCTCCTAATAGTGTACACATTTAAAAAAAATTCTTCCGAATTCATCACAATTTAATTTAGTGATATTTTCACTAGTTGCCAATAGGTGGCATTATTATTGAACAACGAATATGATACTGAATGAAGTCACGATATAATGTATTTGTTATCTCTTACACCAAAGCGTTTAGTGAATTAATTAAACGTGATTTAAATTTATTAGATTAAAAACTAGAGGTGTTTTTTTAAATTTAAAATTTCGACGAATTTTGATAAAGCCTTCCGTTTCAAAAGCTATTGAAGTGTCATTTAAATTAATTTTAAAATCACCGGCATATCAAATTATAATTGATCGGTTTTATTTTTATTTAACAGGTATATTTAAGCTGAACGCAAATATTTTCAAGTCATATTGTTTAAATTAGTGATAGAGAATATAGAGTGCGAGTGCCTATAAAAATATAAAATATGAATTTAACAACAGTTTTATTTTTGACTATGGTCACCTTTGCTGCCGCTGTGGTAAATATAATTTATTTATTGTCCGAAGTTGATAAATAAATCATATGATTTTATTTAGCAACAGTTTAATTCGGAGAATGGGGAGACTTACCTAGTAACTGAAGAGAGTGAGGAAATTTTACGATCATATGCGTATCTCGAGCTATTTAGAGAGTCAGATTTTGGGGGCCCAACTATGTTTTTTGGAGCTGGTACCCTTATAAGAAACAATCTAGTTTTAACTGCTGCACAAAATGTGGCGGGGTTAGTTTAACTGTGGTATTATAATTGCTTGTGTCTATATATAGTTTTCGGTTTATTCCAGGTTTAAATCATGGCGAGTTGGCTTAGGATTGAACCAAATATCTGATATGGAATGGTCCTATGCCACATCAGCTGTTATACATCCAGGATATAATGAATTAACTTTAGGTGATAATCTTGCAATTATTCGCTTAAACCGTACTACACCATCTAATAATCATATTAGCGGTATATCACGTATAAGTGGACCAAATACATCTCCTCCAGTGGGTCGTGTTTTACAAATGATAGGATTTGGTTTTGACCGAACAGGTCAACAACCTAAAATATTTGAAACGAGGCAAGTAACTGTAACAAATCAGGCGGATTGTCAATCTAGTTATCCACATTTTAATTACACACTGCAAGTACTAAGTAATTTTTGTGCCCGAACTGGGTCACTCCAAACTACTATGTGTGCTGGCGATCAAGGAGGACCAGTATATGAATCAACGTCCTTTGGCCCTATATTGGTAATTTAATGTAATGTTTACAATATGTTATGTATTATCCCTATACTTAAACAATTCTAGTTTGGAGTTCAATCATTTTATCGTGATGCCGATAGTTTATTGCATCCATTTGTTTGCCTTACATCACAACCACCATTATTCGTCAGAATTACAATGTATGCAGATTGGATCAGCTCTGTGTTCAACGAATAAAATTATATTAATGTAATTGTTAATCGATTACTAATAAAAACCCGTATATAATACTAACCTATCTAACCACATATGAAATATTTAAATAAAATTTGATACATTAACTTGAAACCATTGTTCATTGTTCAATCAAAAATGGATATATTAGGTTATACTGATATATACTACTATTACCAGTCCCATGAATAGTTTTGATGAAAAGTTTGACAAAACTAAATCGATGCAAATTTCCTCTAAGAATTAAATACATTGAAATATTTGTCATTGACTCTCATATAAGTACTTATTTGTACTTTGCAACGTCTAATGGAATGCAACAAATTAACAGTCGGGTAATCTTTGACATGGAACATAAAGAAATCCTTAAATACATTACGACTATTTCAGAAATGTGCATTTCTCGTCGAAAATTTTAAAAGTCAAAAAATTAATTAAAAAGATTACATTTTTTCTCAAAATGCGCATAAAACTGCATAGATGTGTCTATTCATTCATATTATTGTCTGCATAGATGTGTCTATTCATTCATATTGTGTCTATTATTCAATATTCATTTTAATATTTCGGATCGACCCAAGTAATAAGCATATTTTTTATTCACATTTAATAACTGTTTTAATTTAATACAAAAAATAAATATTTTTCACAACAACAACAAATCAAATCAAATCGGAATGAAACAAACAGATAATAGAGGAAACTAAATACTTTGAATGTTAGCAAATAGATGGCAGTAAAATTTCAATCCAACAAAACAGAAATTATTTTGTAAGTTGTAACACACAATTTTAATGAAAAAACCATGGGTTCATAGGAACAGCTTTAAGAACAACTTTGAATCTTACAGGTGCTATTCATATATACTAGTGCAGTTTAGTTTGCGTCGTATTATTTAATATAGCTGAACATTCAGTTTTGTGCTGAAACATTTAATAACTTTTAAAATACAAATTGTTGTTAGCTTTGATAACTCGTCTAAATTACTCGAACTAATTTAAATTTTGTTTGGTAAAACGGAATTCACACATTGGCATAAAGATACAGATTGAAGTCGAAAGTCACGACAAAATGCAAGTACAAAACTTCATAGATGTGTTGAAATTAATCTAATTAATAATCTAATTTTACTAACAATTTTACTAATTCAAGAGTATGGACGAGATTTCATCAGAAGTATAATTACTCGTATTACAGTGCATTAGTTTCATTATTAATTCAACAACGACAACTACAATAGTTGATTAATTAGTTTGATAACTGTGATTAATATGCATGAAATTAAACAGATAGTCGATTAAAATAAGTAGACATAATTATCTGATTTATCCATAATGTATTAGGTTCGTGTCTTGACTAAATGAATAAACTAAATAATTAACAAGTGGAATTTTTATTAACACTCAAAGCGAAACTACGTCGCAAAATAAGCATAAATTTGAGCCATTCATTAACCAATTCCACAATATTTGTTTAGAAAAACCGCAATTAATTCATAGGCAAACACAACAGATAATTCCATTTCGTATAATCTTACCGTCTATACATATTTTTATGTTATTTTATTAATCAAATTTTTAATTACAGTTAAGCTACACTGGTCGCGCGATAACACACTATGTGCGAATTTAATCGGTGGTATTAAAAGATCTTGATAAGGTCGCAGACGTATATATATATAGAAGAGACCAGACTTTATTAATTTTATACACCAATTAATCGTGTTAACCAATAACGATAGTCCGCCACCCGGATAAATATTGTTTTGGCATCAACGGCATTACAAATTCGTGTTACACTAGACACAATTCCGGCCACTATATTTACACCATTTTCGTTTATAATAAAAGCACCACCTTGTTCTCCACCACACGGTGATGAAAATTTAACCAAATCTATGCCACAAAAAACGTGATTCATTTCAATGGGACAGTCCCCATCCTTCATTACAGTTTGAACACTTTCGAGCATGTATTGTGAAAAGTTTAATCCTATAAATTTTATTTAAATTATTAAATTGAAATTTATTATTACATAAATATTAGTTTACTTAGATAGTCGGTATAACTGAACGCTGCAAATCGTCCCACTTCACCAGAATGTGGCAACGATGCGCCAATCAATGGTAAAACACCAGGCTGTACACCATCGATATATACGCCAACACTAAAGTAAATCACCCCAATATTATTCTCCAACGTTATCACATTAAAGTCCTCATGAATTAGTGCACCATTTGCCAGGACATATTTTAAATTAAAATAGTTTAGGCTGCCAAATCCAGCACGCCACGTATCATATCCATAAATATTATATGCGGTTGTTAAAATATGTTTTAACGAAACAAGCACACCACTTCCGAGTCCCTCAACATCGGGCCGCACAGAATTACTAATTATGAGTGTAGCATGATATGGCGGAATATTCTCAACTAAATTACCATTGATAATACGTCCACGACTACTACTCGCATTGCAATCACATTGTAATAAAATTACTATTAAAGTTATAATAAACAATTTAAACATTTTTTTAAATGCGGCTTAATTCGATTGCTTATAATCACAGACTAATTTAATCATTTTTGTATCCGACTTGGCATCAAAATCAAATGACCGTTGTTAAACTAAACTTTCGGACTTCTTATCGAATTAAAAAAAAATATTTTGCGACCTAATCTTGATTTCGAGTGCATTTATCAAATTACACCTGCTCAAATATATAAAACGGTACATGACCGTGATTAGGTTATAAATTATGTAGCTCGAGCACGAACCACAGAAATTGTAGTTTCGCTACTGTCCACTTTATCGAATGTGTGGTGCTGTTGTTAGCTAAGTAGAAATATAAACATAAATGTAAAAAAATTATATTGTTACGATCGTGGCGACATCTCTGTTTGAGTAGCGACACTATCGTTAATGTAAAACTGTTATAAAGTAGAGAAAATAGATAGATGTGTCTAGACTAATCTAGACTAATTCGAATATTCTGGACATTTCTAGAATGGTTAGAATATTTGTTATAAATACGCGACAAACATTTGGGAGTAAATCAGTTGTGTTTTAACCGTGAGAGTGCTAATAGTAATTAAAAGGAAAAAGTGAAGTGTTTATAAAGTAAAATAAAGTGTTATTAAAGTGTAATATAGTGTTGTTAAAGTGTAGTGAAATAATTATTGTGAAGTTAAATAATTAAGTTAAATAAGTGAAATAATTAAATTAGTGTTTAGTGTAAATAATTGGAATAAATAAATTTAGTGTGATCTTGAATTTACATCGTTTGTTTTATTCACAATCCATTGATCGAACCTTGAATTTGACAAGGCAAAAACGTAACAATATTTTGTGTAGAGTTTGAATATAGTTTTATAAGATTTATGATAGTCGCTCATTTTATTACCATTAGTCTTTAGATTAATATCACCGATGGATAATGAAACGTAATATGTAAGTATGGATATCATTCGTGATGAAAATGGCCCACCAAAATCGTTTTGTCACGATGGAGGAATCTTTAATTATAATTGCAATAGATTTTGGGTATACCACTTCGACTAATTGAACTAAAACTTTTAAGAAATAATTATGTCATGTTATCAAAATGAAATGCACACCAAAAAGAAATATTTTATTTTTATTTTTTGAAGCACTGTAACATATATTTAATATTCGGTTGTTTTTGATCGTGGGATCACGTTTTCAACAAAATATAAAAACAAAAAAACAACAAAAGCGGTAAAACAAGCAACTGTACAAACAATAGTTTCGCAATCCGTCGAAATATTCATTTTTGTTACGATCGTGGCGACATCTCTACTTGAGTAGCGATACTACCGTAAATGTAAAACTGTTATAAAGTAGAAACTATTCGCAAATAGTCGAGACACTCTCGAATATTACCTCTAGAAGGTTAGAATATTTGGTATAAATACGAGAAAAAATTTTATGAGTAAGTTAGTTGTGTTTTAACCGTGAAAGTGCTAGTAGTAGTAAAAAGGAAACAGTGAAAGTTAAGTGTTTATAAAGTGTTGTTTAACTCTATTAAACTAATTATTGCGAAGTTAAATAATTAAGTGAATAAATGAAGTAATTAAATTAGTGTTTAGTGTAATTATTCGGAAATAAATACATTTGGTGTTATCTAGAATTTACATCGTTGGTTTTATTCACAATCCAGTGATCAAAAACGTAACAATATTGCCTTTTAACGCAAAGTGTCTGACATTCATTCAACATTCACACTAACATTCTTTCAACCCATTCATCCCATTCACAAAAGTACAGAATACCACCTGCGCATTGCATAGCTCCATGTCACCCTGTACAGTGACATGGAAGATGGGTCGGCCCAAGAGTTCTACACCTCCCGATCCAAACGTTGCAGCTTTAACCACTGCGCTATTTGCGCAGCCCGACGACTTGCGAATATAAACGAATTTTCGCCATTTGCACAAATGGCGAGTCGTGTGGACAGAAGACGATTGACAAATGTTTGAATTTGGGTACGCTCGCCCAATAGGTGATTATCAACACGAACGACAATTGTCGTCTATACGTTGGTATATCGGCCACTCAACTCGTGGAAAAAATATTTATATTGGAATATTAATGGAGAGATGTCACTAGTGTCAATTATTAATATTGTTACGTTTTTGCCTTGTCAAATTCAAGGTTCGATCACTGGATTATGAATAAAACAAACGATGTAAATTCTAGAACACACTAAATTTATTTATTTCCGATTAAACACTAATTTAATTATTTCACTTATTTAAATTAATTATTTAACTTCACAATAATTATTTTACTACACTTTAACAACACTATATTACACTTTAATAACACTTTATTTTATTTTATAAACACTTTCCTTTTAATTACTATTAGCACTCTCACGATTAAAACACAACTGATTTTCTCCCAAATGTCTGTCGCGTATTTATACCAAATATTTTAACCATTCTAGAAATGTCCAGAATATTCGATTAGTCTAGATAAGTCTAGACACCTCTACTGTTCTACTTTATAACAATTCGTAACATTACCCCCTACCTAATCCTGATTCGTCCCGAACAGGATCCAACTCACTACCCCTGTAGATCGCTCTATATGCACCACCTTCAACTTTCCTCGCTGCCCTTTCTTGATCCGGTAGACCACGTCATTTAGTTTGGTGATGATGGTATCCGGCCCTTCCCATGAAGGTTGCAGCTTTGGTGATAAACCCTTCTTCCGTTGCGGGTTGTAAAGCCATACTAACTCTCCTTCTTCGAAACCTTTATTGTTTGCTCGTATGTCATATCGAGCCTTCATCCGGTCACTTGATACTCGTATCCTCGCTCGTACAAACTGGTGTATCTCGTCGAGTTCTCCTCTCATCTGGTCAACATAATTCTGTCTATCTAAAGCTGATGACGGAACAGCTCCAAACTTTAGATCTCCGGGTAATCGCAGATTATTTCCAAAAAGGATTCTCGCTGGTGTCATTCCCGTTGACTCATGTACTGCTGATCGATACGCCATCAGAGACATCGGAATATCTCGATCCCAGTTGCGTTGATCATTATCCACGACCTTTGCTAAATAGTTCTTCAACGTCCCGTTGAATCTTTCCACCATACCATCCGACTGTGGATGCAGAGGCGTCGTTCTTGTTTTATTTATACCGAGCAACTGACAGACTTCCTGAAATACAACTGACTCAAAATTTCTTCCTTGGTCTGTGTGAATCTCCATTGGTACTCCAAAACGACTTATCCAATTATTCACCACGGCGTCAGCTATCGTGGTTGCCTCCTGATTAGGTATGGGATACACCTCTGGCCATTTGCTAAAATAGTCCATTATTACTAGCACATATTTGTTACCAACATCCGAAGTCCGGAATGGTCCTGCCACATCCATTGCGATCCTTTCAAACGGCGCTCCAACGTTATATTGCTGCATTGCTCCCCGACTTTTCCGTGCACCACTCCACTACAGATTGTCTACATCCTGACCAGTAAAAACTTTGACGTATTTTGGCAAGTGTTTTATTAATTCCCAGATGACCCCCACTTGCCCCTCCGTGATACTCCTTCAATATCTCGGCAATTCTAGACTTAGGCACCACTTTTACATTGCTTCACATTACCGTCCGAGCTTTCCCATATTCGTTTTAAGCATCCGTTCTCGATTTGAAGGCTATCCCATTGTGCCCAGTAAGCCTTTACCGTGGGACTCTTATCCGCAATTTCACACCAAGTTGGACGATTTCCTGTCTCTTTAAGTTGCATGATTATTGCCAAATCTGAATCTGCTAACTGCTCGTCCCTAACCGTTTCATCCGTCCATTCCTTATCGGGTAGTATTTGCATAAGCCTGATGTCGATAACGTCTTCCTTTGCTTCTATACGCCCACAGTGCTTACATTCCACTTGACATGGTCGTCTTGACAATACATCAGCATTTCCATGTGCACTCCTTTTCCGATGCTCGATCTGGCAATGATAACTTTGTAGTCGCTCTCTACTTAATATTCGTCGTTGCATAGGAGATCGCGATCTTGTACGTCTCCATTTTTCTTCTTTACAGTCTCTCGACATATGACCCATTTTGTCACATGTCCAACATTTTATTCTGCTACCACCCTCTCTGTATCTTGGAACCGACCGCTCGACGTTGGTGCTGCTATCCATTTCTACTCGTCGTACCTTAAGCGACGGTTTTATGATAGCCTGCGCAGTCTCATTTATTAAAGCACACGCGATGGTCTCGGCAAAAGTCGGCTTAGGTGATAACATCACTGCTTTACGTGTTTCCGAATCCCGTATTCCATCGATGAATGCGTCCATCTTAATCCTCTCCATGTAATCGGGAGATGTATTCACATGTGCCAAATGCACTAGCCGCTCGACTGCTGCGGAATATTCTTGAAGAGTCTCTCCGATCTTTTGACATCGGCTCTTCAACTCCATACGATACATCTCTCGCTTATGGTCACTTCCATACTTGCGATCCAGCGCCTTCATTATTTCGTTGTAATTACTACGGTCATACTGCGGAATAGTCTGCAGTGTTTCAGCCGCTTCTCCTTTTAGAGCCACTATTAATGCTGTTCCCCGATTTGCGTCATTCCACCCATTTTGGTTAACCGTTGTCTCAAATTGAAATTTGAAAACCGCAAACGATGTTGTGCCATCAAATATCGGTGGCTTAAATTTCATTGCTTGAATTGGCTGAGCTACTGGCGATGCTGGTCCGTTAACCTCTATACATAGAAGTTTCTTCTCGAAGCCTCGAACTTTCTCTTGTAATTCTTCCATATCTGTTTGTATTTTTCCGTTGCCGTCAATAACTTTCTGCTCCAACCCTTGGATGTCCTTTTGTAATTTTTGTTCAATTTGCTCTACCTCTTCATGTAAATTGATATACATTTCATTGAATTTCTCGTCCATTTTGTTATTGATCTCGCCCACTGACTGCTCCATGCGCTGATTGGACTGTTTAATTTCTTTCATTTCCTGATTTAATTGGCTACTGGACTTTTCAACTGACTTTTCTATTGACTGTTCCATTTTCAAATTGGACTGTTTCATTTCCAAATTGGACTGTTGAATAGCAGCCATTAACTGCGCCATATCGAAATTTCCAGAAGGTACCGCTGCAACCTCCACCACCGCCTCTTTACTTTCTCCAATCTCTTCGTCCCCTTCTGCGAGGTCGGAAAATGTCGATTCGTCAAAATTATAACTAGCCGGATCATTACCCTCCAGCTCTAATGCTTGAAGTAATCGTTGCCTCAATACATTTTTCTGACCGACCGTTGACAAACCACGTCGCTCCAACTCTTCCTTTAAATCGGAAATCTTCAATTCGTCTAGAATCATCTTTTAATTCACAATCCCACCGCTGTCACCAATTGTTACGTTTTTGCCTTGTCAAATTCAAGGTTCGATCACGGATTATGAATAAAACAAACGATGTTAATTCTAGAACACACTAAATTTATTTATTTCCGATTAAACACTAATTTAATTATTTCACTTATTTAACTTAATTATTTCACTTCACAATAATTATTTTACTACACTTTAACCACACTATATTACACTTTAATAACACTTTATTTTATTTTATAAACACTTTCCTTTTAATTACTATTAGCACTCTCACGGTTAAAACACAACTGATTTACTCCCAAATGTCTGTCGCGTATTTATACCAAATATTCTAACCATTCTAGAAATGTCCAGAATATTCGATTAGTCTAGATAAGTCTAGACACCTCTACTGTTCTACTTTATAACAATTTTTCATTAACGATAGTGTCGCTATTCAAACATAGATGTCGCCACGATCGTAACAATATTGTTACGATCGTGGCGACATCTCTGTTTGAGTAGCGACACTATCGTTAATGGAAAACTGTTATAAAGTAGAGAAAATAGATAGATTTGTCTAGACTAATCTAGATTAATCGAATATTGTAGAAATTTCTAGAATAGTTAGTTTATATTTGGTATAAATACGCGACAAACATTTGGGAGTAATCAGTTGTGTTTTAACCGTGAGAGTGCTAATGTGTTTATAAAGTAAAATAAAGTGTAATATAGTGTTGTTAAAGTGTAGAAAAATAATTATTGTGAAGTTAAATAATTAAGTTAAATAAGTGAAATAATTAAATTAGTGTTTAGTGTAAATAATCGGAATAAATAAATTTAGTGTGTTCTAGAATTTACATCGTTTGTTTTATTCACAATCCAGTGATCGGACCTTGAATTTGACAAGGCAAAACGTAACAATATATTGTTTTTAATATATTTTTTTAAATTTTTTCAATTACATGGACATACCTATGACACAAGCTTAGCTGTACATTAGTTTGTTTATTGGTTTAAACATCCCCTGGTTCTCCAGAGGAACCAAGTGTGACAAAGACTAATATCGGTTTGATGAATCCAAAAGTTTTTTACAGACGGGAGGCTAAGGGCCAATCGATTGTGGTCGATCTGTAGTCCTTTACATTGCTTTACCTTGCTCGGTCCTTTACATTGCTAGGTCCGGATCGTTTCTGCAGTACGTACTTGAGAGAATCTTCTTTAAGATTATCTCAGGGCCATAATGATTTTATTATTTCTTTTCTTTTGCTGGTGTTAAATATGGCATCTATGCATGTAATAAAACAGATTAACTTGCAACATAGCAAGTCAGCTTCATTTAAATTAAGGAAATTGCTTGCTACATTACATATACAGATCTATGCTTAATTCAGGAAAACTATCTTTATGATGGTTCTGTTTCTGGCCTCAACACATCTAGTGGTAGAATTATATTTAAAAATTCTGCAGCGAAAACCAGAGCGTACATTTATATCTCAAATAATTTTAACGCTCCTCTCATTGAAGAGCTCGGCTGATCTCTCACCTCGTAGTGAAGTGATTGACATCAGCTTGTGCTCCATGTCCATTACTGAATTAATTTTAAACTGGAGAGTGACGAATAATATTCTCACCTCTGATCATTGGTGTATTTCTTTTAATATCAACCTTAAAATACCGTCGCTTAAACCTTACCGTAATAGAAAGTTAACCGATTGGGATTCATTCTCTATTGAGCTTGGTTCCCTACTTGAATAACATAAGAAAATTTGTTCAACTGTGGATATCGAGTTGCAGGCTTCTGCATTATCGAAAGCAATTTCAACTGCAATCGGAATTTTGCGTCTACTTAATCTTAAAAGGTTAAGGGAAACCCCTAGGCGGCTGAAGAATAAAGCCAGGAGATCTAATCTTCAGGTTGACTGGAACAGCTTCCTAGACGCACGAAAGGTGTTAAAAAAACATTAAGATCTGCACAAAGGTCATCTTGGATTAATTTCTGGGAGGAAACTTCATCTGCTTACTTCATCTAAAAAGGAAGCAGCTGAACTACTTCTTTCTACACATTTCCCGGGTTGTAACACTCTAAATTCCGACAATATTGTCGAAACCACTAATGTTATTGTTGAAACTCCTGATTGGAATTTAGCTTGCAGTTTAATAAATCATGAGGTTTTGCGTTGGAGTATATTCTTGGAGCTAGAGTAGAGTTATTTTTATTTCGAAAACCTGCAAGTCGGCCTATACCGACCCCAAGTCTTGTAAGCGTATTTGCATGTCATCAACCTTTCTCAAATCTTTAGAAAGGATTATTGATAGATTCATCAGAGATCACCTACCGCTCCGCTCAGTAACTTGCAACACACAGGGTTGGCAAATCCTGTGAAACTGTACTACATGAACTTGTAACTAGTGTATATTAATAAAACTATTTTTTATTTCTTATTTTATTTTATTTTTATTTTTCTTCCATTTTGTGATAATATTTTTGTTTTTATATTTTAATTTTAAATATCGATTTCGGATGTCTCCTTCTTCAGTTTTTTAAAATTACTAAGTAATTTTGGTAAACTTTTTAAGCATTTGAATGTCTTATCTGATTTAACGCAACACGCTCTTCTGGTTGTAGAACAGTGTTGTGTTGATAAGGGTTTACATGTGAAACCCTCTAAAACTGACTTAGTTGTATTCACTAGACGTAGGAATACTGATTCATTTTCTGTGCGATCTCTTTTTGAATGTAAGACTAATAGCTCAGCCTACGTCAAACACCTTAGTCATATTTTAGATAATAAACTCGCTTGGAAGTATCATCTGGATTACAAACTATAATAATCCACAGCGATTTTTTGGCAAGCTGTGGTTTGGTGGCCAACTTTAAATCATCACTTGCCAAACTCAACAGTTTGCAGAATAACGTATGAAGTCTATTTTATCTCTGCCCCAGCTATACAGTCATTCATTCTTAGCACAGCTTGCTCAGTGGAGTTTCGCTTATATAGTGTTTTTAAACCAGCTGTGCCGGAAATTGAGATGTTTAATGACAGGCTGTTGCCTAAATTTAACTTTTACAAATCATTCGAGGTGGTTTACCCATCGAGAGATATGTGGTTCTCATGAAACTTTCTCAAGCGAATATCTGAATCGTTGGCTTCGGTATATGCTGCCCATCGCTGGGTCTGAGAACTTCTGGCAGTTTAGGTACTTACTGTACTATTCCTCAAGCGGAAATAATCGCTGTTAAAACTGGTGAATGATGGCCAACTCAAAACTGGTGAATGATTATAAGTATTTTTTGAATGTTTTCTGCCGTAATAACAAAGTTACGGTTTTATGGGTACATTGAAGGTAATGAAATAGCTGACAGTTTGGCAAAAATTGGCTCACTTTCATGTTTCGTTGAACCTGAACCTGCTGTTCCGTTGCCTCTTTACATGGTAAAAAATAATCAAAAATGCTACTCTACTTGACTCAAAGCAAGCGTGGTCATCCACCCCCACCTGCCGTAAGGTGAAATACTTTATTACTAAGCCCAACTCGAAGCTGACTAATTACGCTCTTTCATTAAAAAAGGATAACTTAAGAATACTAGTATCGATTCTTACTGACCATGGGAGTTTCAAGGGTCAACTCCATCGCATAGGACTATCTAGCAATACCGTATACGATGAATGCCTTGAATATGATGATGATAGCATACACTTCAACGTCAGCTGCCCTGCTTTCGATTGTATTAGGTATCATCTGTTTAATTCTAGGACAATTCCTGTCCATCAACTATCCTTTATGCCTTAGTTCAAACTTCTCGAATTTGCTAAGAATGCAGAACGCGTGTGTGTGATTTGACCTTGATCACTTAATTTTATGACCTTGAGAGTGCAAAATTCATGGGCCGGGCCATTGTTCATGTCAGTGCAGGCTGGCATGGAGCTATACAAGGTGTAGATGGTCAAACAAATCGGACATGTAGCTGAGTGTCCTCGATTTGGCTGATAAAATGGCGTAAGGCAAATGGGAGAAGAGCCTTGAGCCTCAGAAAAAATAGAGTAAAATAAAGTAACTAAAAGTGCTACAATATTAAACGGTTTTGAAGGTGTGTTTTTTCCACTTTTCTAGCAGAAAGATGAAAGTGTTCATCTTGTGCTAGAAAAACACAATCTTTTTTGGGTTGGTTTCTCTGGTTTCATCTGTTGATTTTCAACAAGATTAAGTTCTGTCTCCTTTTTTCTTGAATGAGTTTTCTATGTTGTTCCTCATTTGTTTACAAGCTAACCTAATCTGCAAAATTTCGTTGACTGTAAATCAACCATAAATAATGTTATCACTAGTAGTGACATCCAGTAACAAATAGAAAAAAATCATTGACCACGTTGGCTATCATTCGCTATACACAACAACTCGAATATTCGACGAACTGTGTGGAGAGTCATGTTTGCCAAAAATTGTTATATTTGGCGAACATTTGTCGAACATTTATCAAATTTGTCATTCGTCGACAATCGCGAGTCGTGTGGCTGCGGCCTTAGCCCGGCAGTTTTACGACATTTTTCTCATCAAATTCGTATTTTTTGCCAAATTGATTGTAACACAAATCATCAACATTTATACGGCCGCTCCACCTGCCATCTGCTAGCGGAGGCACAAAATATTATGGAATCTGAATAAACTGTATCCACCATGTTGTACCGTTTTGAGGAATACTCGATGTTATAAAATAATGGTAATGGTATCAAATATATCAGGTTAGTGTTAGGCAAAAATTAAAAAAATATATTATCATTTCTTTAACACAAAATTAATTTTATTTAATTATTTTAAATTAAAGTGTGTTGTCGTATCCAAGCGCGATAAGCTGATACCCGAATATACCTGGCCGGTGCTAGTGTATTACATGGTTGTAATGTCCACGATCCGACGCCAACAAGAAGATCCTGTCCACGATATGGTACAATGAAACCACCACCATAATCACCTGTACAAATATTTGATAAACGTGATAAATCGCGTGTACAGAATTGTAGTGCCTCCACAACAGTTGAATGTGCGGCCAGACATTGCGTATGATTTGTTACACGTTGATAGCTCAATTGTAAATTTGCTGCTTGTGGTCCACCTTCGAATTGCGCACCAAAGCCATAAATACGTCCTTGCTCATATTCGAATGGTGCAACTTGATTAAGTTGTGGCAAAGCAATTGGTTGGATGGTAGCAGAAAGTGTTAATGGAACGGCTAATGTGATAATACCAATATCATTAGCACGAGTTGCAGCATCATAACTTGGGTGGGGTAATCCAGTAGTCGATGTGACTCGCAATAATGTAAGTGTAGCAGTGCTACCTACACCAATGTTCCATGAAACAAATCTGTGAATATATGGTAAATTTGTAAAAATGCGTAACTAATAAATTGAATTATTCTATATATAATATATTCATATACCCAACAATGGCATGAGCTGCCGTTAATACATGTGTCAATGAAATTAAAGTACCGCCGCCAAAGGCCCCCAAACCACCTGCGTTCGTATAGGTTACTAATGCATATGACGGTGATGATGGTGCTAATGTGCCATTTACAATAAATGTATCAATTTTATGTTCAGGTGCTGCCTATAATTTGTTAAACACATTTAGAAATAAATATTTAAGGTATAAATTATATGTACGTGCGACAAACAAACCTTTACTACAGTGGCCACCAAAATTGCGCACAGAAACAATAGTTGCCGTTTCATTTTTATGAACTTGATTAACTAATTATGATGGTCGAGTCTCACCACATTTTATACATTTATTTTAGCTGGCTTAACGTCTATTTTATCTATTAGGTTTTTTTTAGCTTTGTTTTTATATCGGCAAACAGAGTTGTACTCGAAATATTTAATTAAAAAATGTCTGACTCATTATCGCAATGGGGCTATAAAACCATAATTTAATCTTTAAAATCAAAAGCCCTCGGTACTTTATGAATACATGTATACAAAGTATATTAATCCCATTGCTCATGATAACACCATGATTGATAATATATATATATATATATATATATATATATATATATATATATATATATATATATATATATATATATATATATATATATATATATATATATATATATTTATATATATATATATATATATAGGTTTACCTATATACGCATATTTGAAGGGCTTATCGGAATTATAAAAAAATATATTTTTACAAAAATATAGACATTATTCACTGAATCGAGCGATCCATCGTTAATATACGAATTAACTTTTTTTAATTTCTGTCAAATGGAGGTAGGATTATATCACATGACCGTAGCGGATTAGATTCGTTTGCAACGTGTTATATCATCAAGGAGTGCGTACTCAAAAATCATACCATAAAATTTGACTTTATGCCCAAATCGTGGTGTATCTGATATTTTTCGAAAGTGACCCACCAACAAGCATCATTAATAGGACCAAGAGATAGCCTAATCTGGAGTATACATATATTACATAAAATTCTGTCAAACGATTTGAACGGTCACGAACGATATATATATACGCAAAGTCAAAGTACGTACAATCGAGACTTAATTGTGTATTTTTCCTAAAATCTTGTCTATGTATACGAATTAATCCCATTCCATGTTATGATAACGCTATAAACTGACTTTCGCAATGGTGAGAAATTAAATTTATCAACAAAAAAAAACGAAACAATTTATGTAAATTTAATTTATTTTCATATATACATATTTAAACTGTAGCAACAGTTTGGATCCATGCTCGACCGGCTGAAACCCGGGCATACGCTGTTGGATGTGCATTACTGCATTCACCATTAACCATTGATGCAATACCCATCACTGTGTCAACACCAAAATATTGTATATAGAGTCCACCGCCTAAATCGCCAAAGCATAAGTTTGAGAAATGTGTATTATCCATAGCACAGAATTGTGATCCTTCTGCAGCAATAAAGGATTGTGCACATCTCACTTGTGTTGTAACACGTTGGAATGTGTTTTGCAATACATTCGATTCGGTTCCTTGGGCCGTACTCCAACCAAAACCATAAACACGACCTTCTTCATTTGTACTTGGCATAGTCGATAATAGTGGTGGTAATGCAGCTGGTCTTACAGTTCCGGAAATTGTTAATGCTGTGGGCAATGTTATAATACCAATATCAAATACACGAGTTAGGGCAACATAATTTGGATGCGCAACTGCAACTACACTCGGAAAACGTTGTAATTGATTGAGATTATTGCTGCCAACGCCAACATTCCATGTAACAAAACCGACAACCATATGAGCACAAGTTAAAATATGGGTTTGCGTAATAATAACGCCACCACCAAAGAATCCTGCATTTGCAGCATTCAAATAAATGACATGCGCATGATGTGCATTAATATTTGCATTTGTTCCGTTTAATATGACTGATTGGGGAAACGCCTGTGGGAGAAATATAATTAACAAAAAATAATAATAAGGATTTTCGAATTATCCGTTATGACATATACCTGAATTCCAGTAACGATGGCCAATGCACCTATCAATATTAGAATAGACTGCATCGTTTCAGCTCTGCGGTCTATTTCAAAACTATAATTGAAATTAATTATTTTTATCAAACGATTTTTATACGTTTTTCGTAAATCTTCTTATCTATTATCAAATTAAATTATTTATACTTTTTACCAAAGATTATTTATTTTATGGAAGCATTACAGATTAATTACGATTTATGTACATATGTATTTATAGTGGACAGAGGCGGACACACACACACATAATTTTACCAACGCTAAATACATAGTCTCCAACCAAATCAATGCTACTGATTAGGCGATTTCACAATGTTTTCTTGGATATACCAAAGTAGGGGAATTAGATTGGTGTATGATATATCGAGACCGTTATCACTAAAATATTTTTTATCAATTTTATTTTTGAAATTAAGTATTTTAATACATTAAAAAATAATAAGACAACAGTTTAATTTAGCCGCACTTAATCTAGATGTGGTAGAAGCCACAAGAAATATTCCGATAGCCGAATAAATGCAGCTGGTCTGGACTCCGGTGAATTACAATCATCGGCCCGAATAAACGATGCAATTCCGAACTAGAAATACATAAATATAAATTTTATAACAGTACGTTCATGTAATTATACGCAGCGCTCACCAAAACATTTAATGGGCGACTAAACATTCCACCACCTTGATCGCCGGGACAAATATTTGAAATTTCGTTTGGATCCGCGGCACAAAAATAATTTTGTAAATGATTAGTTGATACTAAATGTGGATAAAATTCACCACACTGATTTTGTGGCCAAACACGGAATGTTGTGGTTTGTAAAATGTCCGGTTGAGCGTTATATTGATTCCACCCAAATCCAACAACGGAACCGGTTGTCGTCGATAATGGGAAATTTACTCCAGCCGGTGGTATGGTAAGTGGTGCAATCGTAGATGACGGTATTATCGGTTGGCTTAATACCAACACAGCAATATTATTGATTAATGTTGATGCTTCATAATGGGGATGTATAATTGCTTCCGCGACTGAACTCCAAATTAGCTCACTTATACGATTAGCGCCAAAACCTATACGCCACGCAGAAAATCCGACCACATTTTGGGCCACAGTTACCACAGCTGTTCGACTAATTAGTGCCGAGCCACCAAAAGATACAACATTATTGTGAAATATTTCCAAATATCCATAAAATGGTACGGAGGCCGTTTCATTTTCACCATTTGTGATAAAAGACAATACTTCCTGACTGCTATTAGGTGCAACCACCTAAATTAAACAAATTATTACATTCACACAAACATTTAGAAATTCGAAACGGAAATAATTAAACTACTAACCGCCGAGCGGGCACCGAATACCAACAGAAGATGAACAAAAGCTACCGTAAATATTTTCATTGTTAAATCTACACTGATTGTTCGAAAACTAATAAATAAATATCCAATCGAAAGTCTTTAAATTTCATTGAATGGTTTTTGTTTTGTGTGCCAAAAGATTTAAATACTTTTTTCGTTATCAAGCAAAAGATAATGAGCGAATAAAAAATATAAACAAAGATAGTCCATGCGCGCATTCAATTGTGGGAACTCAATAATTTTAATAAAATAATCCGGGATAGAAAATTTTACAAAATATTAAAAAAAAAAATTTTTCAAACTTCATTCAAACTCGCCAAATTCTAATTTATTTTAGTCGCCTTCATTATATTCAAATTATTATTGTCAAATTTAATTGATTTACATTGATTAATGGATCCGCATAATGTCAAATAATATTGATTTAAACTGATAACCACTATCAAAATTTATTCAATTTCCAATTTCAATTCAATTATTTTATTTGTCCAGTTTTTGAATTAAAAAATTTATGATTAATGTCAAATTTGATGAGATTTGAAAAAATAAATTACATGACGTCAGAATATTTGAGGTGTATTGAACTTGCAAATGTACTTGCACATGCGCATTGAGCGTTGGTAAAGAGAATAAGGAACAAAGGAAATGGAAACAAACGTTTATTTCCATCCGTGATAATTCGTTTAAGATTCATTCCTAATTCGTTTTGTTACCGTAATTCAATGTACAAAGGGTAAAATAAATGCACGTTGATTAGTTTAATGTTCGATTTAGATGATGAAAAATGTTTGCCATGCAAAATTTTTGCATGCAAAGCGAGCTACACACAATACAAAAAAAATCCATTAGTTAAACTGAGAAAGAGTATGTAAACAAAAATGACATGCTATAATAAAACATAACCTCAATTACATTTAATTATTTTGTTATTTTAAAAGGGATAATTTTGAACTCGTTTGTTCTTCAATATTATAATTTTGTTGTTTACTAAAATAGGATTATTAATTTTAATTAGAAAATAAAAATAAATATGCATGTACTTACAAGCCATTTCTGTTATTATTTTAAAATTAACTATAAAAATTTGACGTCTATTCGCTGATTGGTTGGATATATATTTTTTCAAAATGTTACCATAAAATATACTCGGGTTGAATATATTTGATGGTAACATTTTCATTATTATAGTAACATTGCCGCAAAAACAAGGACAAAACCGCATTCAAAATTTTGCATGTTTATATTGCTGTTCTTGTCATTCACACATAAATTGTAATAAACTAGTGTCTTCTTTTATTGCATGCCAAACATTAGACTTAATTTTCTTTTGACAAATGATTCGTTGTTTGAAGGGTAGTAATGCTGATGTTTGTTGGCACCAGTAAACTATAGGAGCAAAAGGTGTGATATACACGAAATTCCATAGGAATTTTTAATTTTATTTGGCATGATCACCTTTCGCTATAGTTTGAAAAGATTTCAACAGATAACAGTCACTTGGCGTTAAAAGGTCAATAGAAAAACTGAAAGGAAGGGAAAATCTCTAAATTTGTAAATGGAACAGAGAATCAAGAAAACATAGTTTTGAAAGTCAAATCCAAATTAATTTAGTTTTGAAAGCCAAATCCAAATAATCGACCTAATTTATCACAATTCCTCAATTAATGGTTTTGATATAGTATCGCAACAAATAGTAGTCGTAACCAGCTGAATATTCTCGATTCGCTTCACTTGGAAAGATTGACCAGTCTCGTGATCAATGTAGCCCACAGTTTTATCCTTATTGGGGTTTAACCCCTTGTAGCACAATCTGCTGGATTCAGTTTTGTGGGAATGTGATATCATATCCTTGTTTCAAGCGGTTTCAAAATTTCACTAGTTGCGGTTGGCTACTAATGTCTTCCATTCTACCGATTCTAATATGGTGTTAGATTGGCTGTTTGAACCACCACGCAGGTGATTCAAACAGCCAATCTAACACCATATTAGAATCGGTTCAACCGAACAAATGTATCGCATTTATCTGGCTAAGTGTAAGGCATCATTTAATTCTAAACGTGGTAGTGATATATTTTTGATCGGCGCAACTTTCGTTTTTGCCACTATTAAAGTCGTAAGGTTTTGGCCATTGTACCTGGTACGTAGGTAAACCAGAAGTGAATGCCCGTTTTGTTTTATGTACTGGACATGCTATGGTGACATGGTTGGTAAATACATCTGTAGCTGGTTGCCATTGCCAGCCCAATACTTTAATTTCACCTAGATCTACCGATAACGATTTAGGAATTGCTGGATTTGGTTCAAATGTGTTAACATACATTTATCTCATACTTTTGGATAGAGAGTTGCGGTATCTTCGGCTATTTGTTTTACAACTCTGGTTACGAAATATGGTCCGGAAAACATTCCGTATGTTAATAAAAATTAACTCAAAATGTTGAATGGTGTCATCAGGTGTTCTGCGCCAAACTATTCGGTGATAATGAAGATCACTGGGATGAATTCATATCTGGCGATAAATCTTCTCTCCATTCGTTGTAAACACGACTTTGGGAATCCGAAACCGTCATCAAAATCAAAATTTCACCTAATAAATTTTGTAGTGCTGGTACGATGAGTAAATTATCATTTAAAGAGTATCACACACATCAAACACCACACGTAATTTTGTGGTCTACCGAGCAAATAGCACATTGGTTAAAGCTGTGACGTTTGTTTCATCCTTGATTTCGATCGGATGATGATGAACACATCTGTGACCAGTGCCAAATCCATGGGTCGAGCCATCGTTCATGTCAGTGCAGGCTGGTAGGCAGCTATACAGTCGATGTCACCTTTCAGACCATTGCTAATTATTTGTATTCGCCACACTATTCCATATGGTGTGGCAAATACAAATAATTAGCAGAATGGGTTAGTGGATTAACTTGTGCCATGGGACCGAGTCTACTGTACTCCCCGATAAATTCAATGTTTCTAGGTTTCTTCTTGAATTTATTTTCCATAACGCAATCGATTGATGGCGATACCAAATGACTCTTTTAATAAGCTTTTATTTTTGAAAATGTAATGCTCAGGTAACAGTGGGGTGGGCTAAATAATTCTTCAGATTCCAAGATTCTATTCAGGTTTTTTTTCAGGTTGGTATAATAAATAATCATGGTATTGCAGTGAATGGACTCTTATGTTTATATTATATAGCTCAGTATACATCCGAGATGCGTATTGTTAGCGAAGATTTTATTGATAATTTCGTAATACTTTGACATCTTAACGAATTTGCTTCCTAAAATGAGGTGATGCAACGACGTCTACAATTCCCCTAGTAGTCACAAGTTTCTGATTGGCGACCCCTTGGATGTGAATTCTTTTATTTTTACATTCTAACCCCAATTTTTGAATATGCTTCGGTAATGAAGGAGGTTTGTATCGCGATTGCTAATATGGCTGGATTAATCGCATGACTAGTATTCACATGATGAGTTCTACGGTGGAGGTTCCGTCGATGAGTTTGGTTGATTTACAAGCAACCCATTGGTAGGTAACGTTGGATTACTCTTGCTCTCACTGTCGCTGGATAAGCAATTGTCGTTAACGGCAAGATGTAACACTGAATCACTACCTTTATAAGGATGTGACTTTTTGGATCAACAGTAGAAAACCCTATGGGATGGACGCAAATAATTGAAACAGCGGCTCATAAATTCTCTTCTTACTTTAACTACCCACTCCTTGAATTAAGGATACTTGAATAATGAGTGATAATGAATTTACAAACTGCACAGTAATCTACTGCATTGGCTAGTGTTTTTGCGACAGCCTTTACTGGAATAGCTGCTCTTATATGATATCTTTTCATCGAAACTAAAGCATTAGCTATTTTCTCTCTATAGAAATTCAGTGCTTGCCTTCTCTGTTTTCTACATCCAACTTTTGAGCTAACAAGAGCACTAATCAGCGATTTCGAGCTTCAGCTTAAGCTCCAATATCTTTCAATCCACGAATGACTTGTGGATGTAGGATGATGAATGGATGGGATATATACATGAAACTTTTGATGATGCCATCAGATCGGGCTTTCAATTTATTTAAGTTAAGGCTTTAATATATTTTGCATCGGAAATCGCTAAATACTTAAGTAAGTAGGCCGCTTCGCCTTTAAAAATCCCTTTAAATATTGGAATATCAGAGCCGGGTTGACGTTCGCATTTTCGGATGGTTCTGTTTTGATTCATATCTTTGAGATTTCTAATTTCACGGCAATGAAATGCGGTTTGCAGATCGATCAGAAAAATTCTGTCGGCCTATAAGATAGAAAATTCCAAAATAATATAATCGTAACAGTGTTTACGTCAATGACTTTCTAACCTTCTAAAACGAATAGACAACAAAATTAGCAATAAAGTTGGGAGTCCAATGTGGACCTAAGCTCTAAATTACGCGAGACCGATTTAGGGATAATTCATGGATAGACTATAAGAACAATATATCGGTTCAATATATGTATATGTATGGTCAACTTCAAATTCTGCGTTAACACCAAGGAGCCCTATTCTATAATTGATAAATCTATGTTACCTATGTGTAATAATAGAACGAGTATTAATTTTAAAAATCTTTTCACAATCACATTTTTTGGTTGACTCACAAAACAGTGCGCAAATTGCTGATAAATTTATTCCCAATGAAAAAGTATTGAAACATCCGTTTGCAGATACTACTAATTCAACAAATTTGAACGATGACTCAAATACATCGACTGTGATTGAAATATTGTATGAAGTACAAGAGATTAACTAGCCGCGCCAATTCAACAATTTTAATTTCAAGGATGAATGTAGTAAACGCATTATACAAAATAATAAGCCCAACAGCATGTAATAGAAGTATGCCATGAATTTTTTATTACTGTGCCCCTAAAATGTATGCAAGAAATAAAATAAATATTGTTACGTTTTTGCCTTGTCAAATTCAAGGTTCGATCACTGGATTGTGAATAAAACAAACGATGTAAATTCTAGAACATACTAAATTTATTTATTTCCGATTAAACACTAATTCACTTATTTAACTTAATTATTTAACTACACTTTAATTATTTAACTACACTTTAACAACACTGTATTACACTTTAATAACACTTTATTTTACTTTATCAACACTTTCCTTTTAATTACTATTAGCACTCTCACGGTAAAAACACAACTGATCTACTCCCAAATGTCTGTCGCGCATTTATACCAAATATTCTAACCCTTCTAGAAAAGTCCAGAATATTCGATTAGTCTAGATAAGTCTAGACACCTCTACTGTTCTACTTTATAACAATTTTACATTAACGATAGTGTCGATATTCAAACATAGATGTCGCCACGATCGTAACATTACCCCTACCTAATCCTGATTCGTCCCGAACAGGATCCAACTCACTACCCCTGTAGATCGCTAATCGCTCTATATGCACCACCTTCAACTTTCCTCGCTGCCCTTTCTTGATCCGGTAGACCATGTCATTTATTTTGGTGATGATGGTATACGGCCCTTCCCATGAAGGTTGCAGCTTTGGTGATAAACCCTTCTTCCGTTGTGGGATGTAAAGCCTGTATGCCATATCGAGCCTTCATCCGGTCACTTGATACTCGTATCCTCTCTCGTACAAACTGGTGTATCTCGTCGAGTTCTCCTCTCATCTGGTCAACATAATTCTGTCTATCTAAAGCTGATGACGGAACAGCTCCAAACTATAGATCTCCGGGTAATCGCAGATTATTTCCAAAAAGGATTCTCGCTGGTGTCATTCCCGTTGAGTCATGTACTGCTGATCGATACGCCATCAGGAACATCGGAATATGTCGATCCCAGTTGCGTTGATCATTATCCACGACCTTTGCTAAATATTTCTCCAACGTCCCGTTGAATCTTTCCACCATACCATCCGACTGTGGATGCAGAGGCGTTGTTCTTGTTTTATTTATACCGAGCAACTGACAGACTTCCTGAAATACAACTGACTCAAAATTTCTTCCTTGGTCTGTGTGAATCTCCATTGGTACTCCAAAACGACTTATCCAATTATTCACCACGGCGTCAGCTATCGTGGTTGCCTCCTGATTAGGTATGGGATACACCTCTGGCCATTTGCTAAAATAGTCCATTATTACTAGCACATATTTGTTACCAATATCCGTAGTCCGGAATGGTCCTGCCACATCCATTGCGATCCTTTCAAACGGCGCTCCAACGTTATATTGCTGCATTGCTCCCCGACTTTTCCGTGCAGGACCTTTTACCGCCGCACATTGATCACATCTTTGGCACCACTCCACTACAGATTGTCTACATCCTGACCAGTAAAAACGTTGACGTATTTTGGCAAGTGTTTTATTAATTCCCAGATGACCCCCACTTGCCCCTCCGTGATACTCCTTCAATATCTCGGCAATTCTAGACTTAGGCACCACTTTTACCAATTGCTTCACATTACCGTCCGAGCTTTCCCATATTCGTTTTAAGCATCCGTTCTCGTTTTGGAGGCTATCCCATTGTGCCCAGTAAGCCTTTACTGTGGGACTCTTATCCGCAATTTCACACCAAGTTGGACGATTTCCTGTCTCTTTAAATTGCATGATTATTGCCAAATCTGGATCTGCTAACTGCTCGTCCCTAACCGTTTCATCCGTCCATTCCTTATCGGGTAGTATTTGCATAAGCCTGATGTCGATAACGTCTTCCTTTGCTTCTATACGCCCGCAGTGCTTACATTCCACTTGACATGGTCGTCTTGATAATGCATCAGCATTTCCATGTGCACTCCCTTTCCGATGCTCGATCTGGTAATGATAGCTTTGTAGTCGCTCAATCCAACGCGCTACCTGTCCTTCTGGGTTCTTGAACTGCAGTAGCCAACGTAATGCTCCATGGTCCGTTCGTATATGAAATTCTTGGCCATAGAGGTACTTATGAAAATGTTTCACACATTCCACTATAGCCAACAATTCCTTACGAGTTACACAATAGTTACGTTCTGGTTTAGATAACACCTTCGAGTAATAAGCTATTACTCTTTCTTGCCCTTCAATTTCTTGCGACAACACCCCTCCGATGCCATCATTACTTGCATCGGTATCAAGAATAAACTTAACTCCAGATATAGGGTACAACTCATTGAATGACTCTTCTTGCTCGTCACTCCATTCAAATGCTCTGTTCTTCCGGGTCAAATCATGTAAGCTCTTTGCCACATTGGCAAATCCTGGTACAAATCGCCTATAATAAGTGCACAATCCGAGGAAGCTCCGTAATTCCCGTAAATTTTTAGGTCTTGGCCAGTCCTTTACCGCTGATATCTTGTCCTCATCGGTGTGGATTCCATTGGTCGTTACCTTGTGCCCCAAAAATTTTACCTCCGTTCTGAATAATGAACACTTCTTCGGATTCAACTTTAAACCGGCTGATTGTAATCGCTTCCATACCTCTAACAAATTTCTTAAGTGTTCTTCGAAATCCTTTCCCATAACTATGATGTCATCCAAATACACGAGGCAAGTCTTCCAGTGCAGTCCCTTTAACACGCGCTCCATAAGTCGTTCAAAAGTTGCCGCGCCATTACATAATCCAAATGGCATCACGTTAAACTACCATAGCCCATTACCCACACTGAATGCCGTTTTTTCACGATCTTGCTCTTGGACTTCCACCTGCCAATACCCGATTTGCAGGTCCAATGTTGAAAACATTCTAGCACCTGACAATGTGTCTAACGTGTCATCGATCCTTGGTAATGGGTAGCTATCCTTTTTCGTTACTGAATTTAGCTTTCGGTAATCGACACAAAAGCGCATTTTCCCATCCTTCCTTTGGACTAATACTACAGGTGAACTCCATGGACTGTTTGATGATTCAATCACTCCAGCTGCCTGCATGTCCGTTACCATTCGGTCCACCTCTTCTCGTTTTGCTAAAGGTAGCCTTCTCGGCGCTTGGCGTATAGGTGTCTCCGTTCCGGTATCAATTCGATGTTTCACCATGTTAGCCCTTCCATTATTATCCGGTGTACTGCAAAATATTGACTTATACTGTTCGAACAGTTGTCGTGCTGAATTTTTGTGGTTCATGGTAAGATCCCCAGTCCATTTCTGCATGAGGTGTTCTACTATTTGCTGTTGTCCTTGCGTATCGGTGTTTCTAATCGGATTTTTCTGCTCGCATTTCATTATCGTTGACACCTCTTCACATTTACCAATAACCGTTCCTTTCTTAATTGTTTTTGTCTTTTCCGAGAGATTTAGGGTCCTAATCGGTACCCTACATTCGTTATCTGATTTTACTAACGTCCTAACTATCATAATTCCTTTGGTTTCGCTTTCTTCTTCACTGGCTTCTACAACCCACAACCTGGGTGGCCCAGAACCTCCCTCCATTCTCCCCCACACAATTGTTTCCGAATTCGGTGGCAGCTTTTCCCGATGTTCTATTATTACCCGCCTAGTAGTAGTTTCCACATCATCCACTCGCAGTGGTAACTCGAAATTATCACAGTCCAATACTCCTCTTCCAACATCCACCACGAAGCCATTCGCCCTCATGAAGTCCATCCCCAAGATGACTTCATCCACTATCTTTGCGACCAGCACTTCGTGTTGGAATTGAGCATTGCCTATCTTAATTCTCACAAGCTTCCTGCCCTTTATGTCTGCGCTCTCTCCTGTGGCTGTACGTAATTTCAACTCATTGGCTGGTAGTACTCTTCCCTTTACTAGATCCTCACGGACAAACGTGCGCACCGCTCCTGTATCCAGGGTAATAACACAGCTCTTCCCGTCAATACTTCCTTTAATTGCTAAGCTGTCACCGACTCGTCCCAATCTCGAAATAGGGATGGAGGTTATGGGGCAATTGGTTGTGGGAGTCAGCTTCTGCCCCTTTAGGCTGACTCGTTGTAGTTTAACAACTCCTTTCGTTCTTGGCCATCTTACTTAACCAACGTCCGCTCTCTACTTGTTGCTCGTTGCATACGAGATCGTGATCTTGTACGCCTCCATTTTCCTTCTTTACAGTCTCTCGACATATGACCCATTTTGTCACATGTCCAACATTTTATTTTGCTACCACCCTCTCTGTATCTTGGGACCGACCGCTCGACGTTGGTGCTGCTAACCATTTCTACTCGTCGTACCTTAAGCGACGGTTTTATGATAGCCTGCGCAGTCTCATTTATTAAGGCACACGCGATGGTCTCGGCAAAAGTGGCCTTAGGTGATAACATCACTGCTTTACGTGTTTCCGGATCCCGTATTCCATCGATGAATGCGTCCATCTTAATCCTCTCCATGTAATCGGGAGATGTATTCACATGTGCCAAATGCACTAGCCGCTCGACTGCTGCGGAATATTCTTGAAGAGTCTCTCCGATCTTTTGACATCGGCTCTTCAGCTCCATACGATACATCTCTCGCTTATGGTCACTTCCATACTTTCGATCCAGCGCCTTCATTATTTCGTTGTAATTACTACGGTCATACTGCGGAATAGTCTGCAGTGTTTCAGCCGCTTCTCCTTTTAGAGCCACTATTAATGCTGTTCCCCGATTTGCGTCATTCCATCCATTTTGATTAACCGTTGTCTCAAATTGAAATTTGAAAACCGCAAACGATGTTGTACCATCAAATATTGGTGGCTTAAATTTCATTGCTTGAATTGGCTGAGATACTGGCGACGTTGTTCCGTTAACTTTGAGGTAAAGAAGTTCTTTTTCGAAGCCTAGAACTTTCTCTTGTAACTCTTCCACTTGTTCACTCCCATTCATAACTTTCTGCTCCAACCCTTGGATGTCCTTTTGTAATTTTTGTTCAATTTGCTCTACTTCTTCATGTAAATTGATATACATTTCATTGAATTTCTCATCCATTTTGTTATTGATCTCGCCCACCGACTGCTTAATTTCTTTCATTTCCTGATTTGATTGATCAATTTTCTGATTTAATTGATTACTAGATTGTTCCATTCTCATCATAACTGCCATTAACTGCGCCATATCGAACTTTCCAGCAGGTTCCGATGCAACCTCTACTACCGACTCTTTACTTTCTCCATTCTCTTCGTCCCCTTCTGCGTGGTCGGAAAATGTCGATTCGTCAAAATTATAACTAGCCGGATCATTACCCTCCAGCTCTAATGCTTGAAGTAATCGTTGCCTCAATACATTTTTCTGGCCGACCGTTGACAAACCACGTCGCTCCAACTCTTCCTTTAAATCGGAAATCTTCAATTCGTCTAGAATCATCTTTTAATTCACAATCCCACCGCTGTCACCAATTGTTACGTTTTTGCCTTGTCAAATTCAAGGTTCGATCACTGGATTGTGAATAAAACAAACGATGTAAATTCTAGAACATACTAAATTTATTTATTTCCGATTAAACACTAATTCACTTATTTAACTTAATTATTTAACTACACTTTAATTATTTAACTACACTTTAACAACACTATATTGCACTTTAATATCACTTTATTTTACTTTATCAACACTTTTCTTTTAATTACTATTAGCACTCTCACGGTTAAAACACAACTGATCTACTCCCAAATGTCTGTCGCGTATTTATACCAAATATTCTAACCCTTCTAGAAATGTCCAGAATATTCGATTAGTCTAGATAAGTCTAGAGACCTCAGTAGGTACTATGGCCCTTTGGCGTGAGAACTTTTTTCCTAGCGTGGGAATAATTTGATTTGACCTTGATCTATATTTTGATCTTCATTTGACCTTGACCTATATTTTGACCTTCATTTGACCTTGACCTATATTTTGACCTTGACCTATATTTTGACCTTTGACCTTTGACCTATATTTAGATTTGACCTTGTCCTGTCAATCAGTTTTTCATTTGATCTATATATTTGGATTTGACCTTGACCTGTCAATCATTACCTGTCACTTTGACCTTGACCTGTCAATCATTACCTGTCACCTGTTTGTTGACTCACTTCACATTTTGATGACTCACTTTCTAATTGAGACATCACCTGATCTATATTTAAGCTTTGACTGTCAATCAATTTTTATTTGATTTATATATTTAGATAGAGAGAGAGAGAGAGAGAGAGAGAGAATATATCATGCGGCACCTGAGTCCAAGGTCATATGACATGTGTAAATATGACCTTGAGCGTAAATGTGACCTTGAGCGTAAATGTGGCCTTGAGCGTAAACGACACGACCTACCTCAACGACCTTGCGTATACGTCACGACATACCTCCAACGACCTTGCTCGTAGTAAATGACAGGACCTACCTCAATGACCTTTAGCGTAAACGTCACACGAATTACTCAACGACCTTGCTCGACGGCCTTTAGCGTAAACACGACCTGTCTCAACGACCTTGCTCGTAGTAAATGACGAGACCTACCTCAATGACCTTTAGCGTAAACGTCATACGAATTACTCAACGACCTTGCTCGACGGCCTTTAGCGTAAACACGACCTTGGCTCAATACTACACACGACCTTTAGCGTAAATGATTACGCATTGTTATTACGATGGCCTTTAGCGTAAGCACGACCTGTCTCAATACCACACACGACCTTTAGCGTAAATGATTACGCAATGTTATTGTTGATCTATATATTTGAATGGAAATATTTGTCATCAATTATCGTCATTTTTTTTTGATGACTCACTTTGAATTTTACTTAGAAAAGTGACGTGTGTGTGTAAATGTAGTATGGTATATTTTTACTGATTATAAATGTTTATATGAATAATTTTTTTTTGGTCAGCGTGTGGAATCGAACTCGGGTCCGCGACATGAAAAGCAAGCGTCTTACCATCACACCACCAACGTGTGATAAATTACTATGACTATTTGTGGTATATAAACAAACTATTACCCCCAAAGATAGATTACTGTTAGTACTCGGTCTATATATATATATTATTTTCCGCCTAAAGGTATGTTAACAGGGTTACACCGTCTACGTTATATTTTTATATGAAAATAATAAATATAGTTAGGGTTCGGTGTTTCAATCTTTGCGCGCCTATATTGTATTAAATGAATTAAGTTTTTCGTTTCACATGTTAGACTGTAAATTCTTCTAAACAATTTAATTATTCAAAATAGATAGTCATTTAGGTGGCGGTCTGTATTAATAATCAACAAAATACGTGTGTACATTGTTGTTGTTTCTTGTTTTCAATTTTAAAAACGTAAACACTCATACAATAATAATAATTTATGCAATATAATAATCATGTGTCATAATAATAATAATTTATGCAACAATCATCTTTCGTAAACACGTAATATATAAAATTCAAGATCAAACATGTTCACTATATTGGTCATCTTTTTATACACATATGATTTTAACTGATTTGTATAACATTGTTGTTGTTTCTTGCTTCTCATTAATCAACAACTTAATTGGCATAATAATTATTGCGGTGGCCATCTTTTTTTTATACACATATGATTTTAAAGGTGTGTGTATAACGTTGTTGCTGTTTCTTGTTTTTAGCTTTAAAAATGTAGACAATTATACAATGATGTCATAATAATAATAATTTATACAACAATCATCTGTCGTAAGCACGTAATATATAAAATTCAAGATCAAACATGTTCACTATATGGGTCAGTTTTTAATTTTAAAAACGTAAACACTATTTTAAGAGGTCGTTGAACTATATATTTGTACGGAAATATTTTTTGATCATATTTTTTTTTATTGGTCTACTTTTTATACACATATATGATTTTAGCTGCGTATGTATAAAATTGGTGTTGTTTCTTGTTTTTAACTTTAAAAATGTAAACAATCATGCAATAATGTCATAATAATTTATGCAACAATTCAAAATCCACAAACATGTTCACTATACTAGACATTTCACTATTATTAATTAATCAACAACTTAATTTATTCAATATAAATTCTAACAGGGAATATATAAAATTCAAAAGCTTAAAATTTAAGAAAAGTAAACATTCATACAAGGTTGTTATAATAATTATTGCGGTGGTCATCTTTTTTATACACATATGATTTTAGTTGCGTATGTATAACGTTGTTGTTGTTTCTAGTTTTCGTATGTATATAACAATGTTGATGTTCCTAGTTTTTGTATGTATATAACATTCCTGTTGTTTCAACTGTAAACATTCATACAATGCTGTCATAATAATTATTGCAGAGGTCATCTTTCATACACGTGGCGATGGTATGCATGCACAAACATGTTCACTCTATTAGTTTAACTAATTCTAATGCGTAATATATAAAATTCAAAACCGAACATGTTTACTAACAAGATTTAACAAGATTTTCATCATTTTTAGCCTATTTTGTCAGAAAAACCCGAGATTATGTAGAAAAACGGCTTTTTTCTTGCATATTAAATGGTTTTTACAAGATTTTTATACAATAATTATCTCAACACATGATTTAATTGTATCCTTGTAGATTATTTTGCGTTACATATATAAGAGAGAATTTATTATACATATATAAGAGAGAAAGAGATAGCTATTTATTATACATATGTATATAAGAGAGAAAGTAAGCATGCAGTATGATTACAGATATAGCCTTCACTCTAACAAAAATATTGGATAGGGCAGAAATATTAAGGCACCTAAGTAATTTCTAGTTTATCTATTAATAGAACGTTGCACTCTAGGCAAAAAAAAATTTTTAAATTGCATAGGTCAGGAATATTTCGGCAAACAAGATTAATTAAGAGCATAAAAATACAAATTAATATTTGTTTTTCTATATCATCTTTACACATTCTATGCAGCGAGTGTAAGAGAAACTGATGTCATTCAACACAACAATATATGAAGTTAATTTATCTGTGTCAGTAATTCTCTTATAATTTATTTGTTGTTGGTATAGCTATAAAAAATTATTAGAATGACGTAGAATTTTATTTTGTATAATTATCATAATCAAATAACATATGTAGGAACAAATATGAAAGCGATCTAAAGAAAATGCTGAAAAGCTTAATAAATAAGATCTATAATAAACCAAGTGTGTACCCGATAAACAGTACGCGGATCAAGCGTAGTCCTATAATATGTTGAATTTAGTTGCCTTTAGGGAAAATATTTGTTATTGTAAGCCTTTAGAACTAATTGTGTTAGTGTTTTAACGACTGAATTAAGAAGAGTCACAATTTTTTCTTTAAAAAGATTTAATAAGTAAATCATCTGAAAAAATAACATACACATACTCGTATGAATAGACTAAGATTTTATTTTACGTTTTTTATGATAATCTAAGTTTGTAATATTTTCATAATAGACTGTCTCCCTAATTGTTTTTAATAACGGTGAAGATTCGCTAAAATAACCAATAATATTTTAATTTATTAGAATTTTATTAATGCAGTATTGACATGTAAAAATTAAAAAAAAACAATATACTTTAAAATATTATATTTAAAAAATATAAAAAGAAATATATAATAAAACACATTTAAAAAACATCTAAATAAGTTGGATTATGCCTATAGACAAGGCATCTGATAACGGGTCATAGTAATTTTGAACGTATCACTACCTATCCCTTTACCGATACTCTTAATCATACTACCCATAATACCCCAAACATCGTTGAAAGTAATATCGCGAGCATAACTAAACGTGAGCCGTGAGGGTTTATTAAATCTTTTGGAGGTGAATTCAAATCCAACCTTATCCCCAGGGCTAACTTCACGCATAATATAGCTAACTATCTCACGCACCCCACCCTTAGCCCACTCCACAGCGTTTACTTCGTTAGTAGGCATCCCGGTTAGTTTAAATTTAATTCGTGTCCAGGTCAGGCTGAATTTACGATTTTGTTGCAAATCGTCAGAAAGAATGATGTATTTCTCAGGGTTGCTCATTATTTTCTATAATAAACAATAAATAAATTAGTTTTTACAGTTTCGACGTCATTATACTTGAGCACCTTCTTCTTCTCTGTGACCGCCTGCACCGTGTTTAATTTATTCAACAGCTGATCTCTATGTGTCTCCATGGTAACTTTTCTTCAAACTGCTCTCTAGTCGAAGAAAAGCGGCTCCTTTTATACCAAGGTCTTAGTCCTGAACGTTCGTTAATGAACAATTCTTAAAATTAACTATCGCAATATCGCATATCTGATATCGGAAATTAGATAGTGGGGCATTGCCCATTGTTCATTGGGGGGTATCGCA
Source organism: Tipula unca (assembly GCA_951394425.1). Classification (NCBI taxonomy): domain Eukaryota; kingdom Metazoa; phylum Arthropoda; class Insecta; order Diptera; family Tipulidae; genus Tipula; species Tipula unca. Next base: position 13,548,977 of record OX596380.1, read on the forward strand.
AAAAAAAAAACAAAATAACACAAATAATCGTCAACCTTCTTCACATAATCTTGTTCGATCACGTTTATACCTGTATCATTGAATAATTACATATAGAAGGTGACACTTCCAAATTAGCAGAGACATATGAGCATGGCGTCAACAATCTTTACTAAATTATATTAAAGTGTCTTTGCTTTTTTTTTTTATTTTTATTATTGCTAGGTTCCTGTGATACGAAAAACCATATAAAAAAAAAATATTTTTTCATTTCTTACTACTTTATATTTATATATATGTAGTGCATACTCAAACCTTTAATTTCAGTTTATCTAAGATACCTCTGCTAGCAGCGCTATAACAATTTATTTTTTTTTTTAGTGTCATTTCTATATGTAATTATTCAATACCTGTATTATAAAATCATGGATTAGTTGTTTGTTATGTATACCAACACACTTCTTTTTTTTTTTTTAAAAATATGGATTACTTTTAATATATTATTACGAACGATTCTTAGTTCAACTAGAAAGATAGTTACTGACCTAAATTTTTCAAATTTGTTTTTCCTGTTAATTAGAAGCATTCATACAATGTGTCATAATTATTGCAGAGGTTATCTTTGATACACATACGATTTTGGGATATGACGTCTATAAAACAGGAGAAAAAAAAAGAATTTCGTCATTCATTCGATCTTGCCTATTAAGTCGTTTTTAACAAGATTTTCATCATTTTTAGCCTATTTTGTCAGAAAAACCCGAGATTATGTAGAAAAAAAGGCTTTTTTCTTGCATATTAAATGATTTTTACAAGATTTTTATACAATAATTAACTCAACACATGATTTAATTTTATCCTTGTAGATTATTTTGCATTATTCTACATATTCTAAACTTTTTTATTATACATATATATGCGAGAAAGTAAGTATGCAGTATTATTACAGATATAGCCTTTACTCTAACAAAAAAAAAATACTGGATAGGTCAGAAATATTAAGGCACATAAGTAATTTCTAGTTTACTTATTAATAGAACGTTGCAGTCTAGGCAATAAATGTTTAAATTGCACAGGTTAGGAATATTTTTGCAGGCAAGATTAATTAAGAGCATAAAAATACAAACTAATATTTGTTTTTCTATATCATCTTTACACATTCTATGCAGCGAGTGTAAGAGAAACTTATGTCATTCAACACAACAATATATGAAGTTAATTTATCTGTGTCAGTAATTCTCTTATAATTTATTTGTTGTTGGTATAGCTATATAAAATTATTAGAATGACGTAGAATTTTATTTTGTATAATTATTGTAATCAAATAACATATGTAGGAACAAATATGAAAGTGGTCTAAAGAAAATGCTGAAAAGCTTAATAAATAGGATCTATAATAAACCAAGTGTGTACCTGATAAACAGTACGCGGATCAAGCGTAGTCCTATAATATGTTGAATTTAGTTGCCTTTAGGGAAAATATTTGTTATTGTAAGCCTTTAGAACTAATTGTGTTAGTGCTTTAACGATTGAATTAAAAACAATTAGGGAAACAGTCTATTACGAAAATATTACAAACTTAGATTATCATAAAAAAAAACTTAAAATAAAATCTTAATTTATTCATACGAGTATGTGTATGCTATATTTTTATTCAGATGATTTACTTATTAAATCTTTTTTAAAGAAAAAATTTGCCCGCAATTGTGTATTTAAAATGTGTATTACTTCACCTAAATAACGACTTTTCATTACACTTTAACTTCTTTATATGATTGGAGCGTATGCTGGTCTACAATAGATCATACATTTAGTATAAATTAATATCAAACTGTCTGGTATATTAATATCAAACTGTCTGCCCCAATCGTTCCACGATAAAATTGATGTAAACGTCTATAATTATAACTTTTCTTCAAAAACTGATCTCTAATCGAAGAAACTAAGCTCGTTGTATACCAAAGTCTTAGCCTTGAACGTTCGTTAATGAACAATTCTTAAAATTAACTAGCGCATATCCGATATCAGAAATTAGAAAGTGGGGCATCGCCCATTGTTCATCGGGGATGGCGCATTTTTTAATTTTTGAAAGCACATAGCTGCTTTGCGCAATTCGGGTTCGCCGCTCTTTCGCTCAAATAATCTCAAATAATTGATAGTATTTAGGCCCTTTTGTTAGGGTCGGTGTCTAATACCTGGTATGAACTTAAAAATGTAGTCTTATAGAGAGAAAAATATATCCGTTAAAACTGAAATGTATGCGGGTGAGGTAGTAAGGAATATCGCGGCGTAACATTGCTAAGAAATTGTATTTTGCAAATGAAAAAAAAATGTGTATATGTATACCTTTGATATATGTATATATATATATTGAGGAATATTGCACTGTAGCAACAACATATTAAGAATTTCATTTTGCATACGGAAAAAAAAAGGTGTGTCGTTGATATGTATTTTCGTTTTCTATGAATCATGTTCTTTAAATCTATTTTTATAAGTTGGCGCGTAATATTTTAGAGAGAAAAATGTGTTTAAGAATTTCGCAAAGCAAAATTGAGAATAAATTTTCAATAAAAAATTGGTGTAAACGTTTATGATTTAGATAAAAACAGATTTAAAATTTTTAATTTAGATAAAAATTAAATTAAATATAAAAAAAATAAAAAATAATAAAAAATTAAAAATAAAATTAAACTAAATTTATAATGCAAAACAGATTTAAAATTTTTAATTTAGATAAAAATTAAATTAAATATAAAAATAAAAATAAAAAATAAAAATTAAAAATAAAATTAAATTAAATTTATAATGAAAATGTGGTGGGTACCGAACCTGCGCGGAGCGCAGGTACGGACCCACTGTCATGGGCGTTGTCCCCGAAGGGGACACCGCCCATGACCACATTTTCATTATAAATTTAATTTAATTTTATTTTTAATTTTTATTTTTTATTTTTATTTTTATATTTAATTTAATTTTTATCTAAATTAAAAATTTTAAATCTGTTTTTATCTAAATCATAAACGTTTACACCAATTTTTTATTGAAAATTTATTCTCAATTTTGCTTTGCGAAATTCTTAAACACATTTTTCTCTCTAAAATATTACGCGCCAACTTATAAAAATAGATTTAAAGAACATGATTCATAGAAAACGAAAATACATATCAACGACACACCTTTTTTTTTCCGTATGCAAAATGAAATTCTTAATATGTTGTTGCTACAGTGCAATATTCCTCAATATATATATATACATATATCAAAGGTATACATATACACATTTTTTTTTCATTTGCAAAATACAATTTCTTAGCAATGTTACGCCGCGATATTCCTTACTACCTCACCCGCATACATTTCAGTTTTAACGGATATATTTTTCTCTCTATAAGACTACATTTTTAAGTTCATACCAGGTATTAGACACCGACCCTAACAAAAGGGCCTAAATACTATCAATTATTTGAGATTATTTGAGCGAAAGAGCGGCGAACCCGAATTGCGCAAAGCAGCTATGTGCTTTCAAAAATTAAAAAATGCGCCATCCCCGATGAACAATGGGCGATGCCCCACTTTCTAATTTCTGATATCGGATATGCGCTAGTTAATTTTAAGAATTGTTCATTAACGAACGTTCAAGGCTAAGACTTTGGTATACAACGAGCTTAGTTTCTTCGATTAGAGATCAGTTTTTGAAGAAAAGTTATAATTATAGACGTTTACATCAATTTTATCGTGGAACGATTGGGGCAGACAGTTTGATATTAATATACCAGACAGTTTGATATTAATTTATACTAAATGTATGATCTATTGTAGACCAGCATACGCTCCAATCATATAAAGAAGTTAAAGTGTAATGAAAAGTCGTTATTTAGGTGAAGTAATACACATTTTAAATACACAATTGCGGGCAAATTTTTTCTTTAAAAAAGATTTAATAAGTAAATCATCTGAATAAAAATATAGCATACACATACTCGTATGAATAAATTAAGATTTTATTTTAAGTTTTTTTTTATGATAATCTAAGTTTGTAATATTTTCGTAATAGACTGTTTCCCTAATTGTTTTTAATTCAATCGTTAAAGCACTAACACAATTAGTTCTAAAGGCTTACAATAACAAATATTTTCCCTAAAGGCAACTAAATTCAACATATTATAGGACTACGCTTGATCCGCGTACTGTTTATCAGGTACACACTTGGTTTATTATAGATCCTATTTATTAAGCTTTTCAGCATTTTCTTTAGACCACTTTCATATTTGTTCCTACATATGTTATTTGATTACAATAATTATACAAAATAAAATTCTACGTCATTCTAATAATTTTATATAGCTATACCAACAACAAATAAATTATAAGAGAATTACTGACACAGATAAATTAACTTCATATATTGTTGTGTTGAATGACATAAGTTTCTCTTACACTCGCTGCATAGAATGTGTAAAGATGATATAGAAAAACAAATATTAGTTTGTATTTTTATGCTCTTAATTAATCTTGCCTGCAAAAATATTCCTAACCTGTGCAATTTAAACATTTATTGCCTAGACTGCAACGTTCTATTAATAAGTAAACTAGAAATTACTTATGTGCCTTAATATTTCTGACCTATCCAGTATTTTTTTTTTGTTAGAGTAAAGGCTATATCTGTAATAATACTGCATACTTACTTTCTCGCATATATATGTATAATAAAAAAGTTTAGAATATGTAGAATAATGCAAAATAATCTACAAGGATAAAATTAAATCATGTGTTGAGTTAATTATTGTATAAAAATCTTGTAAAAATCATTTAATATGCAAGAAAAAAGCCTTTTTTTCTACATAATCTCGGGTTTTTCTGACAAAATAGGCTAAAAATGATGAAAATCTTGTTAAAAACGACTTAATAGGCAAGATCGAATGAATGACGAAATTCTTTTTTTTTCTCCTGTTTTATAGACGTCATATCCCAAAATCGTATGTGTATCAAAGATAACCTCTGCAATAATTATGACACATTGTATGAATGCTTCTAATTAACAGGAAAAACAAATTTGAAAAATTTAGGTCAGTAACTATCTTTCTAGTTGAACTAAGAATCGTTCGTAATAATATATTAAAAGTAATCCATATTTTTAAAAAAAAAAAAAGAAGTGTGTTGGTATACATAACAAACAACTAATCCATGATTTTATAATACAGGTATTGAATAATTACATATAGAAATGACACTAAAAAAAAAAATAAATTGTTATAGCGCTGCTAGCAGAGGTATCTTAGATAAACTGAAATTAAAGGTTTGAGTATGCACTACATATATATAAATATAAAGTAGTAAGAAATGAAAAAATATTTTTTTTTTATATGGTTTTTCGTATCACAGGAACCTAGCAATAATAAAAATAAAAAAAAAAAGCAAAGACACTTTAATATAATTTAGTAAAGATTGTTGACGCCATGCTCATATGTCTCTGCTAATTTGGAAGTGTCACCTTCTATATGTAATTATTCAATGATACAGGTATAAACGTGATCGAACAAGATTATGTGAAGAAGGTTGACGATTATTTGTGTTATTTTGTTTTTTTTTTTGCGATACCCCCCAATGAACAATGGGCAATGCCCCACTATCTAATTTCCGATATCAGATATGCGATATTGCGATAGTTAATTTTAAGAATTGTTCATTAACGAACGTTCAGGACTAAGACCTTGGTATAAAAGGAGCCGCTTTTCTTCGACTAGAGAGCAGTTTGAAGAAAAGTTACCATGGAGACACATAGAGATCAGCTGTTGAATAAATTAAACACGGTGCAGGCGGTCACAGAGAAGAAGAAGGTGCTCAAGTATAATGACGTCGAAACTGTAAAAACTAATTTATTTATTGTTTATTATAGAAAATAATGAGCAACCCTGAGAAATACATCATTCTTTCTGACGATTTGCAAGAAAATCGTAAATTCAGCCTGACCTGGACACGAATTAAATTTAAACTAACCGGGATGCCTACTAACGAAGTAAACGCTGTGGAGTGGGCTAAGGGTGGGGTGCGTGAGATAGTTAGCTATATTATGCGTGAAGTTAGCCCTGGGGATAAGGTTGGATTTGAATTCACCTCCAAAAGATTTAATAAACCCTCACGGCTCACGTTTAGTTATGCTCGCGATATTACTTTCAACGATGTTTGGGGTATTATGGGTAGTATGATTAAGAGTATCGGTAAAGGGATAGGTAGTGATACGTTCAAAATTACTATGACCCGTTATCAGATGCCTTGTCTATAGGCATAATCCAACTTATTTAGATGTTTTTTAAATGTGTTTTATTATATATTTCTTTTTATATTTTTTAAATATAATATTTTAAAGTATATTGTTTTTTTTTAATTTTTACATGTCAATACTGCATTAATAAAATTCTAATAAATTAAAATATTATTGGTTATTTTAGCGAATCTTCACCGTTATTAAAAACAATTAGGGAGACAGTCTATTATGAAAATATTACAAACTTAGATTATCATAAAAAACGTAAAATAAAATCTTAGTCTATTCATACGAGTATGTGTATGTTATTTTTTCAGATGATTTACTTATTAAATCTTTTTAAAGAAAAAATTGTGACTCTTCTTAATTCAGTCGTTAAAACACTAACACAATTAGTTCTAAAGGCTTACAATAACAAATATTTTCCCTAAAGGCAACTAAATTCAACATATTATAGGACTACGCTTGATCCGCGTACTGTTTATCGGGTACACACTTGGTTTATTATAGATCTTATTTATTAAGCTTTTCAGCATTTTCTTTAGATCGCTTTCATATTTGTTCCTACATATGTTATTTGATTATGATAATTATACAAAATAAAATTCTACGTCATTCTAATAATTTTTTATAGCTATACCAACAACAAATAAATTATAAGAGAATTACTGACACAGATAAATTAACTTCATATATTGTTGTGTTGAATGACATCAGTTTCTCTTACACTCGCTGCATAGAATGTGTAAAGATGATATAGAAAAACAAATATTAATTTGTATTTTTATGCTCTTAATTAATCTTGTTTGCCGAAATATTCCTGACCTATGCAATTTAAAAATTTTTTTTTGCCTAGAGTGCAACGTTCTATTAATAGATAAACTAGAAATTACTTAGGTGCCTTAATATTTCTGCCCTATCCAATATTTTTGTTAGAGTGAAGGCTATATCTGTAATCATACTGCATGCTTACTTTCTCTCTTATATACATATGTATAATAAATAGCTATCTCTTTCTCTCTTATATATGTATAATAAATTCTCTCTTATATATGTAACGCAAAATAATCTACAAGGATACAATTAAATCATGTGTTGAGATAATTATTGTATAAAAATCTTGTAAAAACCATTTAATATGCAAGAAAAAAGCCGTTTTTCTACATAATCTCGGGTTTTTCTGACAAAATAGGCTAAAAATGATGAAAATCTTGTTAAATCTTGTTAGTAAACATGTTCGGTTTTGAATTTTATATATTACGCATTAGAATTAGTTAAACTAATAGAGTGAACATGTTTGTGCATGCATACCATCGCCACGTGTATGAAAGATGACCTCTGCAATAATTATTATGACAGCATTGTATGAATGTTTACAGTTGAAACAACAGGAATGTTATATACATACAAAAACTAGGAACATCAACATTGTTATATACATACGAAAACTAGAAACAACAACAACGTTATACATACGCAACTAAAATCATATGTGTATAAAAAAGATGACCACCGCAATAATTATTATAACAACCTTGTATGAATGTTTACTTTTCTTAAATTTTAAGCTTTTGAATTTTATATATTCCCTGTTAGAATTTATATTGAATAAATTAAGTTGTTGATTAATTAATAATAGTGAAATGTCTAGTATAGTGAACATGTTTGTGGATTTTGAATTGTTGCATAAATTATTATGACATTATTGCATGATTGTTTACATTTTTAAAGTTAAAAACAAGAAACAACACCAATTTTATACATACGCAGCTAAAATCATATATGTGTATAAAAAGTAGACCAATAAAAAAAAATATGATCAAAAAATATTTCCGTACAAATATATAGTTCAACGACCTCTTAAAATAGTGTTTACGTTTTTAAAATTAAAAACTGACCCATATAGTGAACATGTTTGATCTTGAATTTTATATATTACGTGCTTACGACAGATGATTGTTGTATAAATTATTATTATTATGACATCATTGTATAATTGTCTACATTTTTAAAGCTAAAAACAAGAAACAGCAACAACGTTATACACACACCTTTAAAATCATATGTGTATAAAAAAAAGATGGCCACCGCAATAATTATTATGCCAATTAAGTTGTTGATTAATGAGAAGCAAGAAACAACAACAATGTTATACAAATCAGTTAAAATCATATGTGTATAAAAAGATGACCAATATAGTGAACATGTTTGATCTTGAATTTTATATATTACGTGTTTACGAAAGATGATTGTTGCATAAATTATTATTATTATGACACATGATTATTATATTGCATAAATTATTATTATTGTATGAGTGTTTACGTTTTTAAAATTGAAAACAAGAAACAACAACAATGTACACACGTATTTTGTTGATTATTAATACAGACCGCCACCTAAATGACTATCTATTTTGAATAATTAAATTGTTTAGAAGAATTTACAGTCTAACATGTGAAACGAAAAACTTAATTCATTTAATACAATATAGGCGCGCAAAGATTGAAACACCGAACCCTAACTATATTTATTATTTTCATATAAAAATATAACGTAGACGGTGTAACCCTGTTAACATACCTTTAGGCGGAAAATAATATATATATATAGACCGAGTACTAACAGTAATCTATCTTTGGGGGTAATAGTTTGTTTATATACCACAAATAGTCATAGTAATTTATCACACGTTGGTGGTGTGATGGTAAGACGCTTGCTTTTCATGTCGCGGACCCGAGTTCGATTCCACACGCTGACCAAAAAAAAATTATTCATATAAACATTTATAATCAGTAAAAATATACCATACTACATTTACACACACACGTCACTTTTCTAAGTAAAATTCAAAGTGAGTCATCAAAAAAAAATGACGATAATTGATGACAAATATTTCCATTCAAATATATAGATCAACAATAACATTGCGTAATCATTTACGCTAAAGGTCGTGTGTGGTATTGAGACAGGTCGTGCTTACGCTAAAGGCCATCGTAATAACAATGCGTAATCATTTACGCTAAAGGTCGTGTGTAGTATTGAGCCAAGGTCGTGTTTACGCTAAAGGCCGTCGAGCAAGGTCGTTGAGTAATTCGTATGACGTTTACGCTAAAGGTCATTGAGGTAGGTCTCGTCATTTACTACGAGCAAGGTCGTTGAGACAGGTCGTGTTTACGCTAAAGGCCGTCGAGCAAGGTCGTTGAGTAATTCGTGTGACGTTTACGCTAAAGGTCATTGAGGTAGGTCCTGTCATTTACTACGAGCAAGGTCGTTGGAGGTATGTCGTGACGTATACGCAAGGTCGTTGAGGTAGGTCGTGTCGTTTACGCTCAAGGCCACATTTACGCTCAAGGTCACATTTACGCTCAAGGTCATATTTACACATGTCATATGACCTTGGACTCAGGTGCCGCATGATATATTCTCTCTCTCTCTCTCTCTCTCTCTCTATCTAAATATATAAATCAAATAAAAATTGATTGACAGTCAAAGCTTAAATATAGATCAGGTGATGTCTCAATTAGAAAGTGAGTCATCAAAATGTGAAGTGAGTCAACAAACAGGTGACAGGTAATGATTGACAGGTCAAGGTCAAAGTGACAGGTAATGATTGACAGGTCAAGGTCAAATCCAAATATATAGATCAAATGAAAAACTGATTGACAGGACAAGGTCAAATCTAAATATAGGTCAAAGGTCAAAGGTCAAAATATAGGTCAAGGTCAAAATATAGGTCAAGGTCAAATGAAGGTCAAAATATAGGTCAAGGTCAAATGAAGATCAAAATATAGATCAAGGTCAAATCAAATTATTCCCACGCTAGGAAAAAAGTTCTCACGCCAAAGGGCCATAGTACCTACTGACCTCTACTGTTCTACTTTATAACAATTTTACATTAACGATAGTGTCGCTATTCAAACCTAGATGTCGCCACGATCGTAACAATATTTTATATTTTCTTAGTACGCTCATTATTCAATAGATGACAGCATAATTAATAAAAAAGTTAATTATTACAAAATTAAGGGAAAACATTAACGGTTGAGCAGATTTAAACATGAAAACAACAATGCGGTAACATTTAAAACACATTTTGAAGACAATGAAATACAATAAAGCGAAAGCAAAGAACACAACTAGTACCATTCGTTAAAAATTTGGTGACGAAAAATATTGTTTGTATGGTTTGAGACCTGACTTAATGATCCCGCCCCAGGAAAATCAATATAACAAAATTTTTATGAAATCTACTTGACCCCGTGGCCCAACCAAATCCAGTAGGAAGTGCACTCCTTTACATAATATTACTCTTAAATAGAAAATCTATTTGGGTACTTTTTTGTCGGGGGAATAAGTACATGAATTCGCCTTCAAGTCTTGTCTAAAATAATTACAGATAAGAATTTTACTTATATGCATATACATATATGAAATAAAAATATAAGCTATGCATTTTTGAATCGATATAAGTTGAAACAAAGTTTTAACGGCTTAAATATTTTATCTATAATAATTACTGTATATATTTTAAAGTTATAAACTTTAGTTATTCCCATATTATGTAATGATAATAAAATATGAAATCAATTTATGGTTATGTCACCAAAATTATAAAATATGATGCGACAGTAAATCAGGTCGAATTCAAATCTTATCTTTACATTAAAACAAATCATTCATTTCAATCTAAACGTAAAACTGATAAATACAATTTTTTTGATCAATTTGGTTAATCGAACTCAACTCCATAATGGGAGCAACAAATTATCTACTATTTCACGCCGCAAGTTGCTCGGAAGTTATCAACACACGAGCTGTTCCAATGCGGCTACCACATAACTTTATATAATTATACGGAAGTGCCCGGTGAGTTATGGCAGTTGCAGTGCCAATTGTTTGGAATGTACAATTCAATAAAATAGAATTGATTTCGATACAATATAGTATTTAAATTCTATTATTTCAACCTTAATAAATCGGGCTTATCCCTTATCATTCCTTATAAGTTTGTTATCTTTATACGTTATCGTTATGATGAATGGTCACCTGTTCAGTATTTAAAAATTAAATTTTTCAAAAATTTAACTTAGTTTGTTTTATGATTTAGCTTAGCATATTAGAAAGTGCTCGCAAATCAATCACCGCACAATGAAGGCAAGCATTGTAACAGTTTTGTGTTTATTAATTTGCCTCACAACAAACGTGCAGGCTAAATCATTTATAATAAATGGTGAGGATGTACCAACGAATCGGCCTTTTTATGCCTACATCGAAATGTTTCGGCTACCGGGATTAACAGGCGGTGGATATTTTGGTGGTGGAAGTTTAATTAGCCAACGGGCAGTTTTAACTGTGGCACACAACGTCTTTGGGTATGTATTACACATTTATATAAATAGCAGTCTTTTATACGTTTCTATTATAGTTTTGAGTCATGGCGTGTAGGTGTAGGTGCCGTTCGTATTGCAGAACTAGAATGGTATAATGTCGAATCGGATCATATCCATCCTGAATTTGATATAACAAATTTGGCAAATAATATCGCCGTTCTACGACTTACAACTATGGTACCACTAACGGCAGCAACGATACCAATTGGTAGAATAATACAAGGTTCCAGTTTTCCAACTGCAGGGTCCTCTGGTTACGCTGTTGGATTTGGATTTGGTGCAACAAACATACAACCAAACGTTTTACAAGAAGTACGCTTAACAGTTTTAAGTACGGAAGCATGTGCAGCCGCGTATCCACATTTAAATCAAATTGGCCAGCTGGAAAATCATTTTTGTGCTCAAAATGCAACAACGGGCGCAAATATATGTGCAGGTGATCAGGGCGGTCCGATAGTTAGTGCAGAATTAAATTTACAATTTGGTGTTCAATCGTTTAATCGAGACGCTGATTGTGGAGCACTGGCATCACAACCAGGCGGATTTATCCGTATTTCACAATACGGTGAATTCATCAATCAACATGCTTAAATAAAGTTAAAAAAAATACTAAAATAAAATGTGTACTTTCATTTTGTATACAAAGATGTTATTTAACGTCTTGTATTTATAATTTTAAGCTCTTAGATATCTGTAAGCTCATAAATAACTTCTTATCTTTTAAATATATACCGCCGCTTTGTAAATTTATGCAACCCATCAGTGTATTGTCATTAGACATATATAAGACTTGTATGCACGACCAAAAACAACCATATTTACGTGTAACCAGTTAAACGGTCAACGCTATAAATTGTGAGGCCATAATGTTTTTATTTGTTGCAATTCTGTGTTTACTAGCCAGTGCCAATGTAAATATTGTTTAAATTAAAGTGCGAGAGTGTTGAATATTAAAGTTTCTGGCGAATTATTTATTTTTAGGCTAAATCCACAAGAATTACAAATGGCGAAAATGTTAGTAATGTCGTACCATCTTATGCATATGTAGAAGTTCATAGATTACCGGGACTACAAGGTGATTCGCTCTTTGGTGGTGGTAGCTTAATTAGTACACAAGCAATTTTAACGGTTGCTCAAAATGTCGCAAAGTAAGTATATAGAAGCATTATTTCCCAACGTTTGTGTACTCATAAAAAAAATGTTGCTTGAAGTTTCCAGTCATGGCGAGTCGGTTTGGGCGCTATACAGGTGAGCCAATTACAATGGTTTGATGTTGCTACTTCCCATGTACATCCAGAGTTTAATGCAGCGAATTTGGCGCACAATATTGCAGTATTAAGGCTATCAACTGCTGTTCCAATAGCTCCTAATACAATGCCAATAAATAGATTACCGGGTGGTATTATATTTCCTCCAGCAGGAAATGTAGGTATTGTTGTCGGTTTTGGTTTTGATGCCACACTTAATCAGCCAACCGTTTTACAACAAGCACGTTTAACCGCTCTTAGCGATGTAGAATGTGGTAATTTTTATCCACATTTAGTAATTAATAATCAATTGGAAAATCATTTTTGTGCTCTAAATAACGTAACAGGAGCAAATATTTGTGCGGGTGACCAAGGTGGTCCAATTTATACTGAGAATGGACAACTTTTGGTACACTACACCTGATTGATTTAACACTTAAAGCAAAGAATCAACAATTTAATTATTTTCTAGATTGGTGTTCAATCATTTAATCGTGCTGCTGATTGTGGTTCAATTGATGCTCAGCCTGGTGCCTTCCTTCGCCTAGGTAACTATGACAGTTTCATTAATCAGTTCTGGTAAATTTATATGAATTTAAATAATTTGGTTTTTTAAATAAATACACACCGAAACTATGTTGTTAAAGAAAATGTTTTATTGTTACTTTGTCACAAAATGGTTTCCTAATTAATCGTTGATTAATCGAGTCGCTAATTTAATCATTTTATGACTTATTATAATCGTCTACCAGTATTAATGGTATAACCATGAGCTTATTGTCTTCGTTTTTTTTAAACCACCACAAAACTGTTAAGACTCTAAATATATTTTACCGAGAAAGAGAATACCATAAAAACTTTTTAATTCTTAATTATGATAACATAAATAAATTTTATAAATAAACACATTCTCGAGTATCACTGACGGCGGTTTAATTAATCGAATGTTCAACATATCGTGCTTAATTCCTTTACTCTAGAAAATATAACAGTCTATAAAATGCAGTATATTCCAATCTCATTATCCTTTCTCATCAAATAGTTTCAGTCAGTAGACTATCAAGTTTTTCACCGCTCCCAGTAGCAGGTAAAAAAATCGTTTCTGGTTTTTTGTAAAAGCGACGGACTTAATTATACGTCAACATGCTCTATTTTGATTTAAATATAGACATGCATTACAGCCAATATATTACCAGTTACCAATATCAATATAAGGTCCACTTTTTTAATATATGCCAGTTGACTACCAGTTATGCCGAATACACCCTCCTTAAGTTCCAGAATCGAGTAAAGTCCTCATTAGCATCCACAAACGGTATTTGTGTCAAACTGTCTGAAAACGAAATTAAACTTTTCGATAGCATACCATCTACTACAGTAGTATTAACCAGACGAAATCAATGGTGTTAACAATCACTAAAATCACACGACTTATCACAAAAAAGCAGATATAAATAAACTTTCGTCTATATTTTGAACAAATTAACTGGCAGCGAGCTAATTAGCATTACTATATGTAGATGTAAACGTAGATAAATTATATAATATCTTATTTAAGGGCATAGAATTATTTGTTCCCACCGCTATGACCAAACCTAACAAATATCCTCCATGATATGATGACAAACTGATTAATGTTAAAACCAACAAAGATAAAGCATACAAAAATACTCTCAAATTTTATTCTGAGGAGAGTAATAATAAATTCACAGAGATAAGTACAAAAACTATCTTAGTATAGTATAATATAAAGGAAAAGATAAGAAAAATTCCAAAACACTTTTGAAGCTTTATTAAAACAAAACTAATGGTTACTCAGCTTCAGCTCCTATAACATTTACTGGAAAGAATTCAAAAATTTAGCAATCTCTTCAATAAATCATTAAAGTTAGCAGAGTTTTCTAAGAAATGGAAATTAACCAAAATGACAACACTTGCCACATGACAACACTCCAAAACAGGCGGAAGATTCTAAAACCTTCGTTTGGTAGCAACATCTTCCTAAATCAAATCTAAACACCATATATACTGAAATCAATGCAGCTATAGTAAAAATTTAAAAGATCATAAGTTCCTTCATTTAAATCAAACTATGGTTATAATGAACTGGAGAGTATGATGTACAAGAGTTTCAACGAAATTGTCCACCTCTTTGACCTTAAGTAAGGTTAACTTTAAACCAAGGTTGAAAAGTAATATTATGCTTCGACCAGTATCAATTTTTATTTTTTTATTATTTATTTTTTCTATGTTTTATACTCAAGTAAAATTTGAATGATTTTCTCAAAATAAATAAAAAAATAAATAAAAAAATAAATCAACTAAAGTTTTGGTAAAAATCATTGTCATTATCATAAGAACTTTGTTGGACGTTGGGTGCGAGAAAATGACACTACCAAATTGTCACAGAATTAAATGTTTTTAGAATTTCATTAATTATTAAAATTGGTATAATTTATGTTCTCTATTTGCATTAAAAAAATTAATAGTTTAAGCGATACAGAGCATATAAATATCGAGCATCAACGAATTAATAGATTTGAATAATAAATGTAAGTAATCTTTTTCGCAAATAAATTGCTAAGTAATTACAGTTCTGTGGTTTTATTGAAATCAATTTAACTGCATCTTTGGCGATTTTGATTTTCCACGAAATAAATTGGTAAAAGTGAATAACTCCAACTAAACCCAAATAATTTTATTTTAAATAAAATAATAAATCAAGTTATTGCCAAAAAATTTCAATAAGTTATACACTTTTTATAGAAATAAAATATTGAACAAATAAAGATTTTTCTGTAAATTCGGATATTACATTCAATTTTCGATGTAATTACATAAATTTATTAAAATATGTACAGGAATTCTGACAAATTTTAGCGTAAACAACCCATGAATCAATATTATAGTTGGTGTTTAACTCCTAAATTTATGACAAGAACATAATATACGTTGCTCGCCTAAATATATGCAAGGAATTTATTCTATTATATTTTAAAAATTTGTTTGTATTTGTATTCAAAATGAATAAAACCAAAGAATATTATAAAAGTCCGATTTTACGCCTAAATATATTTTACATCTCTTTGGATACGAATATAATTTGCCTAAATATATGTTATAAATGATACTAAATTCACCATTCAATTTATTAAATTTATTAGAGGTTGTTTGTAAGTTTTGGTACACAGAAAAGACTCAACAAATTCAAAGATATATAGTTTTAAATGAATTAATAATTAGAAAAGTTTACTGTACTTTAATGTTCTCTGGTCTTTTAGAGTTTTGAGAGATACTATGTGCCTTGGTATAACGATATGTTAATTTTTGTCCTCGATCGCAAATTCAGTATGACGTCAGGAAATAGAACTATCGAACATTCTTATAATTTAGAAGTAAATTACTTTAAAATTTATTTAATGATAATGTTGGTTTTTTGACCAGCAAAAAATATTTAAAAACATTCCATTTTCATTCAGCTACTTTAATAATGAAATGAAAATAACAAGAACAAACATTTTCTAATACTTTTTGTACATTAATACCTCGTACAACTCTCACTCTTGTAATGGTGTTTCGTTACAACAACTTTTTTTAAATTTATAAGTAAAATTGTAATAAATGAAATAAAATATTTAAAATCTCCCATAAACAATGAAAGAACAATATAAAAAATAATGTTATTCCATAACGCCTTATTTTTTGGAAGACTATTGAGCGTTGTATAAAGTATTACTGTATTCAATTAAATTTTAATCCTAAATGTAGGCAAATTTATTTAATTGTGTACACTGAAATTATATAATTATATATATGTAATTAATTTATTTGGATCATATACACATAAACAGCATAATGAACTTGATCCAGCAACTGAGCGCCATTTTGTATTAAAGTTATAAAAAAAAATTACAAAATACAAAAATGCATATGTAGAAAATCGCGTCCATTTTTTAAATGTATGCAACTATGGTTTGCTATTCTAGTAAAGTTCATTTTTGCAAAGATCAAATCGAAAAATGGCCACTTTTGTGAGTGGGATTTCAAAGTTTCGAACTGACCGGAAATGAATTTGATTTATTTTGGTTGTGTCAAATTACGATATACTGGCTAGAAGGTAATACTACTGGTTTCATTTTCGTTCATTTCTGCGCATCTAACCAAATCTATCAACATGGCGGCATTGGTTACGATACAATAATGTAAATAAATTTTATAAAAATATTATTAATAATTGGGGTCAGAGTAGAGTGAGTTCGTAAATTTTAAAATAAATATAGTGTTGAAGCTTTCAAATTACGACGAATTTTTCAGTGAAAGATTGGTTTCAAGTGATGAGTGTTTGTAATGAAAAATATATTTTCCTCAAACCTTCATATTTGGATTGAACAGTCAATTTTTATGTACCAATGTGTATACATTGTTTTAAAGTATTAGATGATGAATGTATATTTTGATTTAATATAAATATGATGTATTAATATATGTTTGATGAATGTGTAATTTATAATTGTTTTATATTAATATGAGATAATTGTTTTATATTTATATTATGAAGGTACATTTATTTTAATGTTACGATGATGAGAATGAATAATTATAAAATGTTTTGAATTTATTTTATAATTTACAGAGAAAGTATTGATTTTATAGAATATTGAATTTGAATTGAAAATGTAAGGAATTGTTTTATATAAATAAATTTATTTATAATTTATAGAATTTTGATGTGTGTTAATAATTGGATACGTTTATTATATGTTTGTATGTTTGTATGTTTTTATCGTGTAATTTAGATTCGTGAATATACTTAGTATGTCAAATTATTATATGTGAGATTGTCTTTTTATTAAATCATCTTTAAAATTATAAAATTAATTCATAAATTAATTTTATAATTTATTTGCGCTAATTAGTGTCTCAAACTATCACCACCATGTATCGGGTCATGTATCTGCTATGCACATCCATAATAAGCGACACTTATTTGCGAGATGATTGTTATATCGTTGGTTATAAAGTCAATGTTCGTATTCAGTTGAACTTGAGGTGTTATACACCGGTGTTAGTAAGAAAATAGATTTTTGAATTATGTTTAATTCAACTCTCTAGCTTTTCCCATAGCTAGACGAGAGTACTTAATAGTTTGCTCTCGGAGAGTTTAAACTTTGTATTTAATAAGTATACTTACGATTTTGCGTATCCTTCGATTTTATTCTGTTTTCACCGTTTTTAGTTTTAATTAAAAGAACTTTAGAATTTAATTTTTAAAACTGAGAATTTATTTATTTAAAATATTTATTAAAATTTTTAATTTATAGAAATGAATGATTATTTACTTAAAAAAGTATTACGAAAAAATGACTTATTATAATATGAATATTACTTAAATGACAATTTTGATATAAAAACGTAGGGTTTTTATACGAAATTTTAGAGGAGGAGACAAGGAGTTTAATTTTGATTTTATTTTTTGATTTCTTATTTTCTTTTGATTCGTTGATTTTTCTCCTTGTTTCCTATTTGTCATGGGCGTGTCTTTTATTTAAGATCGTTTTATTTTTATTTTTTATGTGATCATAGGTGACAGACGACATGGGTCTGTTTTACATTATCGTATTTTTTATCGTTTAGTTTTTTATGTTATACTCTATTTTTTATTGCTATGTGTGATAATTAAAAAGGGTTTTCGTTTTTTATTGTTTATGTTCTTAAATTATTAATTATGTTTTCTAATTTATTTCTTTATGTTTTTTATGTTTTTATTTTATTGACTATGTTTTGTATTTTTATTGTTGTGTATGATAATTGATAAGGATTTTTCTGTTTCTAATTTATTAGATATGTTTTGTATTTTTTATTTCTATGTGTGATAATTGATAAGGATTTTTCTGTTTCTAATTTATTGAATATATTTTGTATTTTTTATTTCTATGTGTGATGATTGAAAAGGATTTCGTTTTTTATTGTTTATGTTCTTAAATTATTAATTATGTTTTCTAATTAATTTTTTTATGTTTTTTATGTCTTTACTTTATTGAATATGTTTTGTATTTTTATTGTTATGTATTTTCCTGTTTGTGTTTCGGGGATGGCGTTTTTCATTGTTCTAGATTTATCCAGGTGATGCTTCCCTAAAACACAACAACATAGATAACTTTAAAATTAATTATTTCACCCGAAAAACGGCATCCGTTACCTGAATTAATAAGTTTTATTAGATTGTATAGAGAAAAAAAAACACCGAAACAAGAAAATTTACAAAATATCGACTAATGGCTGATTTACATTCAATCTTTAATCTTTTTTCCAATTCTATTGACGATTGTAAGAGTAGGCTAAGCTCCTCTCGCGGAACAAATGATTATGAAAAAGAACGATACATTTGAAGTTTGTGTTGTTGTTTTTGTATTCGAAATTAGGTGGCTGTGTATTTTTAAACGGCAATGGAGAGATAGTTTTATTTTAAACGTCAAGTTTTATTTTTATTTTAAACGTCAATGGATAGATAGTTTTATTTTAGAAAAATTGCGCTACGTGGAACCCGTGATGCTCCAATCGTCAATTCCTAAATCAAATATGTAAATAAAAGAAGATAGATATACTCTTATAAATGGAAAAAAATAATAGGTGTGGTAAAGAAAACTATATGTTATAAAAAAAAATTCACAATTTTGCTGCGAACTTTACAAAAAATATCAAAAGCGACAATGTTTATTTGAATATGCCTACTTTATTAATTCATCCAAATCATATGAATGTACTTGTTTTTCTTACGTCCATTTTATGGAATAGAGAAAAAGATTGAATGTAAATCAGCCTATAATCATGGAAACATAAGGATTGAATTAAAATATTGCACAATTTAATAAAATATTATATAATTTGAATAAATAATCACCGAAATATAAAAGTTTTGGGCACATATTTTTTCAAAAGCCTTCGAAACACAAAAGTATTTAAAAGGTGCAATTTAATAAATTTTATTCAAATTAATTCTAAAATAACTTAAGCATTAATATTCAATACTAAAGTATAAATATCACGACTAATGCCGCCATCTTGACAAGTTGTTGTTGCTTTTTGGGTATTTACATTTTTGACGTATGCGAAATACCGGGTGTTTTTTTTAAACTGAGACGATCAAATATCTCGAAAAATAGCCACTCTACGGAAAAAATGTCCATAATCAAAATTTAATCATACCGCGGGGGAAATACATTAGTGCAAAAAAAAAAGTCCCCCCACCCCCGCTTTGTAGGTGGGGCGGGGGTAACTTTTAAACTAAGATAGGAAGCCATATTTTTTATTGCAGATACGGATTCTACGACTAAAAGTACGTATGATTTGAATAAAATATTTTGTTCGGTTCATGATAGATGGCGTTGCAATCGACGAAATTCAATTTTTTCAATTTGTCCTCCTTAGAACACACGCATTCGATTCTGCAATACGTTTGAAATAAAAAACATCACGTTTTCATTGGAAATACTCGAAATTCGTCATCAAAACAATTTATTCAGTTTTGTAAATCTAAATAAGTGTTCAAAATTAATTTCAAGTTTTATTATTAAATTTCAAAAATACAAAATTCAGGCCATCATTTTGAACACTTATTTAGATTTACAAAACTGAATAAATTGTTTTGATGACGAATTTCGAGTATTTCCAATGAAAACGTAATGTTTTTTATTTCAAACGTATTGCAGAATCGAATGCGTGTGTTCTAAGAAGGAGAAATTGAAAAAATTGAATTTCGTCGATTGCAACGCCATCTATCATGAACCGAACAAAATATTTTATTCAAATCATGCGTACTTTTAGTCGTAGAATCCGTATCTGCAATAAAAAATATGGCTTCCTATCTTAGTTTAAAAGTTACTCCCGCCCCACCTACAAAGCGGGGGTGGGGGGACTTTTTTTTTGCACTAATGTATTTCCCCCGCGGTATGATTAAATTTTGATTATGGACATTTTTTCCGTAGAGTGGCTATTTTTCGAGATATTTGATCGTCTCAGTTTAAAAAAAACACCCGGTATATTCGATACAGTACTGCTACAAATTCTTTATTAAGATTTGAACATTACGGCGATATTACATCATTTGCTGATGACATTGTGATTACCTATACGTAAATAGGGCGTATGACAAGTTATTTGAAGATAAGCATGATGGCTTAATTAATTTGAGAAAATGGTTTAATTTCGTATTTCTTAGCAATAAGTGAAAAAATTGTATTTTGGGGGGATTATCAAAGCTGTCATATCATTCAGATGTGCGTTTTTTATCTCCAATATAAAATAATTTATTTTAATAGTGATATAGACGATTAAAACCAGTGTATTGGTGTTGAAATAAAGGTGAAGTGTCGTAGTTTAAAATGTTAAATAAAAAAAATATAAATATATGGCGGAAATAACAGCAAAATAAGTAAAATATATGAGGGAAAAACAACAAAACAACAAAATATACATGCAGAATGAATACACAATTACGTATAACAGCAGAGACGCAAACCATCATATTCACCACCATATTTTATATTTTATTGAACGAAAAATATATGGACTGCAATACCAACCCAGGTAAAAAGTAAAATGAAGGGAAATGGTAAGGAAGACGAATTGGAATACGTCAAACGTAATTGAGTCAGGTCCCGATTTTTAGATTTTAAATCACATAAAAGCAACAAGAAGTAGCTTTACTCTTTAAGTTTGGTCTAGTGGTAATTAATTGATAGTTGTATGGTAGGGATGAAGAAAGTGGGTTGGATTAATAGGTATATGGAGTACAAATAACTTGTAGTAGGACGAGGGGAGATTGCTGCAGATTTGAGTATCAATATATGGCAGTTTATCGTAGTTAGGTTATATTAACTAGATGGCACTACTAGCAAATAAACGCTATGCTACCATTTTTTTTATCAAATTTTGAAAATAATCTAAATAAATCGAAAAAAAAATTAAACAAACAAAACCAGATTCACAATACCCGGCTAAAATAACTTGGAAATAACTGGTGATGTAAAAATTCTTGTTGAAAAACGTTTGGTGGATCTGCAGGATATAACTTTATTTATTTGTGTCGATAACATGAAATCACGCGAGTTTACTATGGGAATCTGAAGTGGCCTCCCTTATGGTGTTATAAGTTATTTGATGTTGTATGAATAAGCGGTGAATGGATATATATGTTTAAATCGAGGGTTGGAAAAAGAGGCACTAAACTAATTATCATTCATTACAGGGTCTATTACAGCTCAAATATTACAGAATCTCTTCCAGTTAAACTTAAATTTAAATTAATTAATTTAAAGATTGGAATGCAGAATGAAATAAATCGAGAATAATTTGAGCTGAACATAATAAACTGATAATAAATTTTATTTCAGAGCCCAGTGATGCTGAAAAATTATATAAGTAGATTAGAACTGTATCGTCCTGTGTTACTAACTATTGGCTATACCAGGTGTCTGTAACCGAGTCAATTTCTATCATACTAACTGAACCTATCCAAATCCTCTTTATGTTATGTGTAAACGGGTGTTCGGTGAGGCACGGCCATCTCCTGCTTAGGGAGATCCTGCTTAATGCTTGGTCGAACATTCCAATCAAATCAAATCAAATTAAGTGAAAAAATTGTGTTTATGACAATTCATAGCAACAAAGATCATTCTGTAATATATACTTTGGAACACTTTGGAATCACACACTGAAGATTGTGGTAATAATCAATTTATACTATGCAAGTATCCCCATAAAGTTGATGTTTATAAAGATTTAGGCTTGTGGCTAGATCAGAATTTGGATTTCGAAAAACATTTCATTGGAACACAATCAAAGATTTTTATTATCTTTATTATTGGTCAAAATGCAAAAGTAACAGCATACTTTTGCATTTTAGCCAATAAGTGTAATTAATTTTAAAACACGGTCTGATTCGACTTTTGAATTATTTGTAAAATGTAATGTTCTTCCTTTGAGAAAGCTTAATGTTGTTAAAGGGTTGAGAATATTTTACAAAATATCTCGTTATTTACAGTACATATATTACTCCGATTGTTTATTTCAATCGTTCCGATATTTACTTTGTGCAAGAAACATTGTAAGAGGTTTTATAATTATAAAGCACCATTTCTTTTTAATGAAATACCCTTCTCAATAAGAGTTTCGTCGATGGAAGGACTTTCCATATGGAAGTTCCAAACTTGGGGTCTTGGTTCATAAGAGAACTTTCACGCTAGTTTCTAAAAATTCTTACTTTTTAAATCAATAAAAATGTTAGTAATAAATAAATTAATTAACGTCTTGAATTTAATTTTAAGCTTTTCTTTTAGATATCTGTAAGCTCATAAATAACTTCTTATCTTTTAAAATATACCACTACATGGTTAATTTGTACAATATCTCTTCGATTTGATAACAATTGGAGAGCGATGTTTTGAATGCAATCCATCAGTGTTTTGTTATTTGACCTATATAAGACTGGTGCCAAAAATATACCATATTTACGTGGAATCAGTTAAACGAATAACGTTATTAATTGTGAGACAATGAAGTTTTTATTTGTTTCAATCCTGTGTCTACTAGCCAGTGCTAATGTAAATTTTGTTTAAATTAAAGTGCGAGTGTGTTGAATATTAAAGTTTTGTGCGGGTTGTTTAATTTTAGGCGAAATCCACAAGAATTGTAAATGGCGAAAATGTTAGTAATGTCATACCATCTTATGCGTACGTCGAAATTCATAGATTGCCAGAATTACAAGGCGATTTACTGTTTGGTGGTGGTAGTTTAATTAGTGCACAAGCAATTTTAACAGTTGCTCAAAATGTTGCAAAGTAAGTATATAGAAGCGTTATACCCACGGTTTGTTAATCCATAAAAAAAACATTGCTTGAAGTTTCCAGTCATGGCGTGTCGGTTTGGGTGCTATACAAGTAAGCCAATTTCAATGGTTTAATGTTGCTACGGCCCATGTACATCCAGAGTTTAATGCAGCGGATTTGGCACACAATATTGCAGTATTAAGGCTTGCAACCGCTGTTATAACAAATCCTAATATATTGCCAATAAGTAGATTACCATGGGGTATTTTATTTCCCCAGGCAGGCACTATAGGTATTGTTATTGGTTTTGGTTTTGGTGCAACACTTGATCAGCCAGCCGTTTTACAGCAAGCACGTTTAACCGCTCTTAGCCATGAAGAATGTGGTCATTTTTATCCACATTTAATAATTAATAACCAATTGGAAAATCATTTTTGTGCTCTAAATAACGTAACAAATGCAAATATTTGTCAGGGTGATCAAGGTGGACCAATTTATACTGAGAATGGACAACTTTTGGTAACTACACTTTACTAACTTTTTAATACTTTACGCAAAGCATTAAAATTTCATTTATTTCCTAGATTGGTGTTCAATCATTTAATCGTGTTGCTGATTGTGCTTCAATTCATGCTCAGCCTGGTGCCTTTCTTCGTGTAGGTAACTATGAGAGTTTCATCAATGAGTTCTGGTAAATTTATATGGATTATTATTAAATAAATACACACTAAAAGTTTAAAAAAAAATGTTTTATTGTTACATTTTCCTAACTGCATTTACAATTTGGTATAATGCCATTGATTAATCGAGCCACCAATTTTATCATTTTATGACTTAATCGCCTACCAGTATTTATGGTGTAACTAGAGCTTATTGTTTTCCAATTTTTTTAAACTCCCACAAAATTGTTAAGACCCTATATATAGATTATGTAAGTAGATTATATAGATTATAGATATAGATTATCTTTATCTTGAAAGAGTATACCATAAAAACCTTTTAATCCTAAATTATGATAACAGAAATGAATTTTATAAAAAAAAACACATTTCTCGAGTATCATTGGCGGCGGTTTAAGCGATAACAGGACAAAATCAATCACTATAAGTTCATTTTAAGAATGAATTTCTGTTACGAAGGGTCGATCCGATAAATAAAGATTGTACTACTTAGCTGTAGTATTATTGTCTTGCCAGGAATGTGTATGTTTTTTTAGGGTTCCGTACATAAAAAGTGAAACAGAACCCTTATTGCACCGTTCCGTTTTCAATCTGTCCAGTCTGTCACACGCTTATAACTTTTGAGCTATCATTCGTAACGAGAAGAAATTTTGAATGCACAAGTTAAGTCAATTAAATGTATCCTGGGTTTTGATGGTTATCCTGTGACTTGCTTTAAAATAAAATAAAATTGGTTTTAGTGTAATATTTTTAACTTCAGTTGCCAGTACTGGTCCTTTACTGTGTCAACAATCTGGCTCCAACGGTTTCGATCCTGGGCTTGGTTTTCAAACTGTCTTAGACAATCTGCAGAAAGCAAGTCGTTCTCTATGGAGCTCACCGTGGAGCGATCGTTGCCTGCGCCGACTACTGCGCCTTCCATATGGTGGCTCTCCTTTCCAGAAATCGCTGCACAATTCGTTCCGGATCAGCACGTTGAACGTGACCAAGCCATCGTACTCGCTGAGAATTTATTTCACGTACAATATCGGGGATCTTCATCAGATTTCTAACGTCGATATTGTACAGAGCTCGGTTTGTGACATCTACTTCGCGTTTTAGGCCGTAAATCACATGCATAAATCTTCTCTTAAATGTAAATGTAAGGAGACATCTCTCGTACTTATCCGTCAGCGCCCAACTTTCACATCCAAATATAACAACGGGCCTTATCAGCGCTTTTTAAAGCTTCAGTTTCACGAAACTTGATATGTGCTTAGAGTTTAGCGTGTAGTGGCCACTACTAAAATCTGGTGTGCCATTGTCCCTATAATCAAAGAGATCATGTATTTTGTTTTGGACTCATTAATCTGGAGCCCAACAGAAACTGAAAACTCTACAAGCGGATCAAGTATTTCTTTCACTCCGTTGCTATTCAGTCCAATCACGCATATGTCATCTGCATATGTAAGAACCTGATTGCACTGGCGATATATTTAGTTTGTTTTAGTTTTCGAAAGATGTACTCCAAGAAGTGATTGAAGAGTATCGGTGACAGAGCATCTGTTTAACACAGCATTGAGGCTATGTCACTGTCATTCTACACAAACATACCAATTTCGTTGGAATTCCTACCACATTACGATGCATTTTGCATGTTGATCTTTATTTGCATCTATTTAAAATTCAACTAACTCAAAATTGAAGCCACCAGACCATTTAAATCGTCGCCGTTTTGATAACTGGATGTTTGAATGAAATGAAGGTTTTTCATCAAAAATCATCTTTTGCGATGAAGCTCTTTTTCATTTTAATGCTGGTACGCCAATAAGCAAAATTGTTAAATTTGGGGAGCGGGTATACTCCTCATGTAATTCACGAAGCAGAACTTCATCCTCCAAGAGTCACTGTTTGTTGTGGTTTATGGGCTGGTGGCATTATTGGTCTGTTTTCCTTTGAAAACGAACAGGAAAATGCCCTTACAGTGAATGGAGAACGTTATCGTAACATGTTAACTGTGTTTTTGTGGCCCAAATTGAATGAATTCTGTGTCAACGACCTTTGGTTTCAATAAGACTGAGCGACATGCACCGCAAATCGTGCAACAATCCATTTATTGTCAACAGAATTTGCTAATCGCTTAATTTCAAGAAATTGTGAAGTTCCTTGGCCTCTAAGAAGCCCGGATTTAATACCACTTGATTATTTTTTGTGGAGTTATTTGAAAAGTAAGGTTTATGCTGATTATCCATAAAAAATTCAACAACTTAAAAACAACATTCGAACTGTAATTGAGGTCATTGATCCGGTTTTATTGGAAAAAGTGTTCCTATCCTGTATCTATATAAAAACCAAGGTTTAGATATACAACTAATGTATTACAATAATTAAAGACAATGAATTAAAATAAATAAAATTAATAGCAACTCAGCCACCAATCTGAGAACATCTCCAGACAATCTATCGAGACTTATAAAAAACACAGCAATGTTTATGTAAGTTGATTTCTGCCATCTTCTTAATTTTAGTTTGTCAAATACTGTAAACAATTTTGTCAAACTTAAAAAAAACACGATGTTTAAACATTGAGGTAGTTTATGTCACAGATTGACCTTTAATGCTGACTTTAATGCTGGCACCATCTATTGTGTAATACTAAATCTAACACTGATTCTGTTAATAAATTTCTGAAAATAAAACCATAATCAATAATTTGCATCACAATCTTCAGTATAACCCGTATTTTTGATTCCAGCCATTTTATTTCGTTCGTCAAAATGTTTGCCCAATTTTGAGGTTGTGCCGCAGAAGTGAGTTAAGAAGGCTTAAATCCGTTATATAAATTCTATGAAAGTCTATAGGAGGACTGTTTTATATATACGCAGGTCATAAATTTATTTATATTTAGTACAGAAACCAATTTATAATTTTGGTATTCTATCGTGTAATCGAGACGCTGATTGTGGATCATCGGCATCACATAACCAGGCCGATTTATTCGTGTGTCACCAAAAAACAATAATTCATCAATCAACATGTTTAAATAAAATTTAAACTTTATTTACATAACGTCTCAAATTTAAGCTGCTAGATACTAGATATATGTACATAAGTAAGCTCATAAATAACTTCTTATCTTTTAAATATACCGCCGCTTGATGAATTTGTACAATATATCTTCGTTTGCGATAATAAGTGGAAATGATTGATGTTTTGAATGCAACAAATTAGTGTGTTGTTATTATACCTATATAAGACTGGTATGCTCGTCCAAAAATCATCATATTTACGTGTAATCAGTTAAACGAACAACGTTATTAATTGTGAAACAATGAAGTTTTTATTTGTTCCAATCCTGTGTCTACTAGCCAGTGCTAATGTAAATATTGTTTAAATTAAAGTGCGAGTATGTTGAATATTAAAGTTTTGTGCGGATTGTTTTATTTTAGGCCAAGTCCACAAGAATTATAAATGGCGAAAATGTCAATACTGTCGTACCATCTTATGCTTATGTAGAAGTTCATAGATTACCGGGACTACAAGGCGATTCTCTCTTTGGTGGTGGTAGTTTAATTAGTTTACAAGCAGTTTTAACGGTTGCTCAAAATGTTGCAAAGTAAGTATATATAGATAAAAGTAATAAGATATATTTCCATTAAATAAAATATTGTTTACAGCTTTCAGTCATGGCGAGTCGGTTTGGGTGCTGTGCAGGTTAGTCAATTACAATGGTTAGGTGTTGCTGCTGCCCATCCACATCCAGAGTTTAATGCAGTGACTTTGGCCCACAACATTGCTGTATTACTGCTAGCAACTCCTGTTGTGATAACTCCTAATATAATGCCAATAAATAGATTACCAGGCGGTATAGTATTTCCACCGGTAGGAAGTGTAGGTCTTGTTGTTGGTTTTGGTTTTGGTGCAACACTTGATCAGCCAGCCGTTTTACAACAAGCACGTTTAACCGCTCTTAGCGATGAAGAATGTGGTCATTTTTATCCACATTTATTAGTTAATCAACAATTGGTAAATCATTTTTGTGCTCTAAATAACGAAACCAATGCAAATATTTGTGCGGGTGATCAAGGTGGTCCAATGTATACTGAGAATGGGCAACTTTTGGTAACTACACTTTACTGATTTAACCCTGTACGCAAAGCAATAACATTTTTATTATTTTCTAGATTGGTGTTCAATCATTTAATCGTGTTGCTGATTGTGCTTCAATTGATGCTCAGCCTGGTGCCTTTCTTCGTATAGGTAACTATGAGAGTTTCATCAATCAGTTCTGGTAAATTTATATGAATTCAAAAAAGATTCCTTTTTAAATAAATGCACACAGAAACTGTATTTTTTTAAATGTTTTATTGTTACTTTGTCTAAACTGCCAAATTTTCGTACATGTACTAAAATTATTTCCCACTAAGTAGATTGTTGATTTTCACATTTTGATTGCACAAAAAGGTTTTAGCATTACATACTATAACCATCTAAACCTTTTGGTAAATGATGTATTCAATATTATAACCATTAGAGCCATCATATGAACGAATTGAGCTAATAATAATATTTACCTAATAAAATTCCTAAAATGGAACGAGTTTAATGGGCTTGCCAATGGTTTGTATTCTGGACTTAAAATAACAGACTCAAACATCTAATCAAATATACATATATGCGCAAATGATTACGCTGGGCCCGATTTTATCGTTTTATTACTCACTATAATCGACTACCAGCATTAATATTGTAGCTTTGATCGTCATATACATAATAATGGTGAATTTGGTATGTAAATACAAGAAAATTACTCTCGCAGGCGGCCCTTCTTCTAAATCCATTTCTCACGCTTTTAATGTATTTGTGTACAAATTTAAACATTTAAAAATTTAATATGCAAAATAAATCCCTAAAAGTTATCTGATAATATTAATTATTAAATTTATCCATCTAACCAACTATAGTTTTACATTTTGTTGGAGATGCTAAACTGTTTAACCCTATACAGCTCAATTTTTTATTTAAACTAATTAATTCTTAAATTAATCTCTTTTTTGCACCGCCAGCATTCTTCGAACGTAAATTCAATGATTTTGTTAACAAAAAAATGTATATATTGCAGCAATAAAAACCAAATGGTTTACGAATGGTTGGAAACGGTTCGATTTTAGTTCAGATTTAAATTAAACTTTTGGTTATGGTTTTTAAAATGTACAATTTATGGTTGAACAAAATTTCATTGGATTACTGGTTTTACTGATTCGGTATAAACCCAGTTTTCGTCTCTAGTATAATGCACTACTATTATTTAAAACGGTTAAGCAATTTCGAACAACCCGGAAATTAAACTCTTTCATAAATTTTACAAATTTTTTACTTTTAACGTTAGCTTACTCAGAGATATTTCAATTTTGACGTAAGGTAGACGATTTGGACAGTCACAAACCTCAGCGATTATATTTTGAAGCTAATATGCAAATCTCCTGACGTTTATATTTATTTTTAGAATAAGCAAAGCAGTGTAAAATTTTACCAAATCGAAGTTCTATCGATTTTTCGTTAAAAAAAAACAATAATCACGAAAATGATTATCTAGTATTGAAATCACTATTGTTGCCTAAACAGTTAAATCAACAATTAATTTCTGTTTCTATTGAGTTATATTAGGTTAGGTGTACAGGAAGATAGAAAGGTAAAAAACCTCAGTGCACTATGTGCAAAACGGCCTTGCACATATTTAAAATTAATTTTAATTAGTCTTTAGTATTTTCTCCATTGACGATTTTAAAATAAGGGTAAGCGCCTCTCGTGGAAAAACTTAAAACAAAATATACGTACATGCATAAATAACACTTTGTGATTTGTCTATAGTATAAACTATTGAGTACTTTACTAACATTTCACACTGATTTGCTAATTTTTCTTTTAAACATAAATCATAAACATCAAACGATACATACATATTCGCTTCAAAATGTATCCGCTACATTTGCGATCCTCCATCGTCAATAACAGACAAAAGTTTTTTGTGCATCTGTAATGTATTTTTATTTTTTCCACGAGAGGCGCTTATCTTGTTCATGTTGCAATGGTAAGATAATACTTTAAACACTTGCATTACCATATTTTGGAGAACTAAAGAAACCGCAAAATATAGTGTTGTACAGCTATGATGCTACTAGATGTCTCTACTATTAAATAAATTAAAATTCAAAATATGTATGTATGTCACAATTTAAAACGTTCGTTATCACCGATGAACACAACGTAATTAAACAAAAAAACATGGTTACGTAGCAACCTCCGTTGTTTATTATTGTGCTGCTGATTTCATATCCCGAGAGGATATTTATCGATTAACGAACACGTTTGTTGTTTTGTGTTCTAAATGGTTTCTAAATCAAAATCGCTTTGTTCAAGAACAACCATGTTTTGTGGGCCAACTAAAAAACAACTACCTCATTGGAAAAACATAAAACAAATTACTGCCCATCGAACTTTTCTAATACTCGTAAGTCTGACGGAAATGGTGTTATGGTCATACAGCGTGAACGGCCAAAAACCAAAGGCAAAAAATGTTCATAATATTTGCATAGATTATGTAAATTCAGAGTCTGGTTCCAAAGGCACATTTTTACACACATGAAAACGTTTTCGCAATGAATTAAATTATCACTTTTTTGATCACAAATGCAACTGTGGCATACAAGCATATTTTAAACTTGCTTTTCGCGTAAAACTAATTGTGAGACTGGACCATCACGTCACCATTAGCATCCACAGTTAACGTTGGGCCATTATAATAAAAATTAAAACAACATAACTTTGTTGAACCGAATCCAAATGTATAAATAAAATAACATATGTATATCTGGAACCTAAACATTTTCTTCAGACAGGAGGAAATGGTATTATTGTCGGGTTTGGTTATCGTGCAAATACTAGCTATGCACAGCCATGTTACAAAAAGCACTATTAATACTTTGAGCAATACAACTTGTGATCATTTGTAACCAAATATTCATACTCGTAATTGCTAATAATTGAAGAATCATTAATAAATCGTACATAACATTTTTTGGTAACTACACACTGCTTAACAGTGTACGATTAATATTTCATCTATAGAAAAATTTAGTACTTATACTAAATTTTAAAAATTATTTATTTAAACCAAAACTGGAATCAAATAATAAGTTCAGCTAAGTAGATTGTTAGTTTTCACAGATTATTTGTACAAAGCGATTTTAGTACATGTACTAACTTAATGATTTGATAGATTTGCAGCAATTTATAATCTAGACATAAAACAGATTCTTATAAGCTTATTTGAATTATGTACGTCTTATGCGTCAATATTCATGCCGACAAATATTAATATGATGGAAGTCGAGCTTATAAGCTTCGTCTTTTTGTTTTTTATATAACTCCGACAAAATCGTTAAGACCCCATATATAAATTATTTAAGTTATCTTTTCCTAGAAATCCTTTAAATTCCTAATTATGATAACAGAAATGAAAACGGTAAAAAAATGTTTATTTTCGAATTATTTATTTTCGTTTATATATTGAATAAAAGTGATATAGTGCAACAAAAATATTAATTAAGTCATTTTAAGAATTAGTGGTAAAAAGACGTGACCCACAAAATGAAGATCATAATAGCTCTAGCATTATTGTGTTTTCTAGCCAGTATTAACGTAATGAATTTTTTCTTTTTGTAAAATACTAAAATTCTAATTTATTTGTGTGTGTGTGTGTGTGTGTGTGTGTGTGTATATATATTTATTAATTAGGCTAGTAAATTGGATAGACCTTCGTCATACATAATAAATGGTGAAGATGTATCGGGTGTTGTGCCTTTCTATGCATATTTGGAAATTTATGAATTGCCCGACTTAGAAGGAAATATATTTTTTGGTGGTGCCACTTTGATTTCTGTACAAGTGCTAGTAACAGTTGCGCAAAATGTTGTCGGGTATATATGCTGTGGTTGCTAAATGATTAGTATATGATTATTGTTTAATGTTTGTGTTTTTTTTTATCAGATTTCAATCATGGTTTGTTGGTCTAGGTGGTTATCGTATTCAAGATTTAGAATGGCACATTGTTGACGAGGCACATGTCCATGCCGAGTATGATGATTCTACTCTAGGAAATAATATTGCGGTGTTAAGACTTATTAATCCCGTTACGTTGTCTACGCGGATCTTTCCAATCACCAGATTACCAACTGGTTCAAATTTACCATCAGCTGGTACTTCACTTGATATTGTTGGCTTTGGTTTCGGCGAAACTGATAATCAA
This sequence comes from Tipula unca, assembly GCA_951394425.1. Taxonomy (NCBI): domain Eukaryota; kingdom Metazoa; phylum Arthropoda; class Insecta; order Diptera; family Tipulidae; genus Tipula; species Tipula unca. Next base: position 13,581,657 of record OX596380.1, read on the forward strand.
CCAATGGTTTTGCAACAAGCACAATTAACAGTTATTTCCGAAAGTGAATGTGGTACCGCTTTTCCACATTTAGTTATTAATGAACTGTTAGACAATCATTTTTGTGCCAGGAATGTGACGACTTCATCAAATATTTGTGCTGGCGATCAGGGAGGTCCAATTTTCAGTCCACAATTAAATACATTAGTGAGTATTTTAACCGATTTTATACGATCCACAATAAATATTAATATTAAATTACGGTTTTAGGTTGGAATTCAATCGTTTATTCGTCGTGCTGAATGTGGGGATATCGAGTCACACCCAGCCGCATTTATCCGCGTCCATCAACATAATGATTTCATTAATCGGTTTTTATAAATTCAAATTGATTAAATATTGTGTTCGATTTGATTTTTTTATAATTTTGAGAAATATAAATTGGGAAAATATTGTTGGAATTTCTTAACCGGTACGACATTTAATGTTCCAAGATAAAAATGCTTTTCCAGTACAAACGTATGCCACAACCAGCCAAACTCTAATCGCCTTATCGCGTTTGAAAAAGATATTATATGGAGCTACTAAAAAAGATAGCTGAACGTCTGCGGAGCTCTCAACTAAAAATCGACCTTTCGAAGCGTCCCCAGGAAAAATCTTTGAAGAGGAATTGCCCAGTATATGCGATGGCCGGCTCATTTGATGTAAGTGGGGGTTCAAAATACGGTTGAACAAAAGTTAAATTTTCATGTATCGGACATTTTGAATTTGGTGTTCAATGGGTATTCAGCGTATGTAGACTCTACTAAAAACTCGCAAACTATATATATATCGACATGAGCTGGACACAATAAACTCACTATCAATATGTATATATAATATTGGTCTTTCAAGCGTCGCTAGAGGCGCTAGAAATCCGTACGAGCGAAAGGTGATCAAAATGAGTTTATTCATGAAATTGACTATGAATTTTTTTTTTTTTGGCTTGGTCACATTACGCTCTAGTTTGAAACTATAAATGGCTTGGTCACATTACGCTCTAGTTTGAAACTATTTTACCAGATGTCAGACTCTGCTTTAAAAGGCGAATACGTGTTTTAATCAATTTGTCTAAACAATTTGTTTGGTTTGATGCTTTTCTTGAATTTTTTTGTCAAAAACAAATAAAAATAGTAAAGGCTCGTAAATCTTATAAATATTGAATAGCACATTAATTTGATAAGTTATACGTAAATTTCTAAAAACTATGTGTAAATTGCATCTGGCGCATGTAGAGTCTGTTCGCCTTTAACGCAGTGTCTGGCATGTGGTGAAATATTTGCAAAGTAGAACCATAAAAATTTTATCTATGGTAGCATATACTAACGGGCCAACGATACAATATGTTGAATATGGGAATATGCATAATTTTATTCATATAAATTTTGACAGGTATATACATCTATTTTTAGTGTTACCAAAGTTTGTAAAAATTAGAAAAGCAGGACAATTCAGATAGAAGCATGATATTTTTTATTGGCCTTTAAAGCAGTGTCTGACATCTGGTGAAATATTTTCAAACTAGAGCGAAACGTGATCTAGCCATATAAAATAACTAGGCAATTTCATATATAAACTTACTTTGATCGCCTTTCGCTCGTATGGATTAATAGCGCTTCTAGTTCTAGCGGCATTTGAAAGGCCAACAGTCTACAATTAAATATTTACTTGTTTTATGTTAATTATTTTTAATTAAGTTTAAATCAATTTTAAAACTAAATATTATACAAAGTAAAATAAAAAACATTAAGAGAAATTTCATCGATGCGGATAGAAATAATTATGAATATCATATAGGACAGAATAGGTTGGTCCGGTCTGATGCTAAACTGCTATGCAGACAGTAGATAACGTGGACAAATGGCAGCTTTACTGAAAGTAGGTAGATTCAAAAAACTTAGTGATACGAAGCTCGTTTAGTAGCGCAACAGTATCCGTTGGGTCCGTCTTAAGGAAAATCTATTTACAATATCAACAACTCCAATTTTGGTGTGCACGGTCGGCCAATTGTTAAATGAGGATTACGCCGATGCCGATTGAGCTGTTGGGAGGAGCAGATCCGAATTGGTAGTAAACGATTGATCGTAATTCTGTAAATCTGACCTGGTTATCTTTTAGTATATTTTGAGCATTTGCATTTCGATTAACATCGTAATTTAAGTCAGTTCCGTCAGTTGGGTCATAAATTATTAACCGATAAAATGAAGCTAGCTGCCGTATTCTCTTGGTTTTTATCTTTATTTATGGCAGCTGATATGTTATACACATATATAGACATGCTGTATTTACTATACATTATTTGTATATTTTGGCTATTTTGGTATCATAACTAAATAAAATTGTTTAACCGTGGCTCAAAATATTTTCGGATTTGAATCGTGGCACACCGAATAAGGAAGCCGTACATTATTATAGAATTAGTGTGGCATAAAATGAAATACATCCATATTATAATCCTTCAGATTTGACAAACAACATTTTAAAATTTTACTAAATCAGTAGTATCATCGGATTCAGAAGCAATTAGGACATTTTTGTTAGCGCCAGGTGGATCACATATGCCAAATGTTAAGCTAGTAGGTAATAATTTGTTTACTACTTAAAAAAATTTTGAAATCAATTACTTACGGATTATTCTAATTTTTGGATAATAACGTTGCAGTAATTAAACTTACTAATCCAGTAGAACTTAGTAATACAATTACGTTTGCTGCTTCAAAACCTAATTCAGCCCAATTCCCAACATAGAACAATCTTTTGCCAGCTGCTGAATTAGGATTTGAAAGTACCAAAGAGTAACCTGAATAATTGCAAAGAATACCAGTACGCATTACCAGTCCAACGTATTGTGAAAGATATCCGCATATTTCTGCGCCCAAACTGATGCCCAACGTGATGGTCGAAGATGCGCAGATGTTTATGCTGGTGATCAAGGTGGTCAAGTCTATGAGCCATTGACTACTTTACTGGTCACGTATTTAGACTTGAAACCTTATCCTTGCGATCTTTTTTCATTACAGGTTGGTATTGAATCATTCAACCGCGTTCCTGAGTGCGAAATTGTTGAGGCTCATCTGGGTACATACATCAGAACCGCAAGATATGCAAACTGGATCGTAGAGGTATTTTAGGCGGTGAAATTGATGATGATTCAATATATACAAATATGTCTTCATAATTTTATAATATCATTGACAGACCAGGGATTAGCTAATCGTGATTAGAGAAACGAAATTAGCTCATCCACCACAAATCCATTTGTGTTGACAGACTAAATAAATAAATAAATACCAACACATACTATACATACATTAATTACAGACTATTCGGCTAATGGGTTTAAGTCAGGTTCACGTGACCGGATTCAAATCCTAAGATTCAAAATTCGTACTATGAAGTTGACAATATTTCAACTCAAGAAGAGAAAAGGGGGCGTATATTTTGTCATTCAATCAATTCATCAATTAATTTGATTGGGAGAGAGATCGCATTTAAATTCCTGGGACTTGAATCTGGTCTCGTGAATCGGACTTTATTGACCCTTGAAAGATGAACAGTAGCCCGATATTGACGAGGCAATAAGTAGGCATAAATTAACTTAGCTTAACTTGCTTAAAAGTAAAATACTATGGTGGCGTATGACAATCGTATATTATCGAATAGCTTTCATGCTTGGAATACACGGCTTGACAAAACTGTAATACAATAATACACTTCCAAATGTTTCCTCCAAACCCTAAACATTTTGTATTTAATTTACGTAATTATATTCTCTTTAGTGACAACTAGCGACAAATGTCTAATACTAATATATTTTAATATTCCTATTGACGACGACCCACGTAGCGGAAAATTTTTTATACAAATATACGAGCGGTTTGATTTATATGATTTATATTTAGAATATAAAATAAACAAACCTGTGAGAAATTTTACCAAAGTGCGTGTCGAACAAAATTATTGATTATGTATAATTATTTATTATTTTCTTCATAGTCAATACCACACAAATCACAAAAGTCATTTTACTCGTATATTTTGTTTTTATTTTTTCCATGAGAGGCGCATTCTCTACTTTTACAATCGTCAATCGTCAATGCCTCTTTCGGAAAAATGATCTATTGGAGTAAAAAATTTCTTTGTAGTCACCCTACTGAAATGTTGCTCAATTAAAAACTAAATTCGTGTGAGAACAATATGTCAAATCAAGCATCATAACCTAACCTAAACAAACGATTTTTGTTTATCGCTGAATTTATATAATTTTTTAAAAGAAATCAACTTAAATGTCGAAAGCCCATCCTCCAGAATTAAAAAAGTATGGTATACTAGTGTTGATTTATAATATAATTTGACAAAATGTTTATTTGTTTTAGATTCATGGACAAATCCCTGAAACTTAAGCTGAATGCTGGACGCACAGTCACCGGAATTCTGCGCGGTTTTGATCCATTTATGAATGTTGTAATCGACGATACGATTGAAGAGTGTCGAGACGGGACCAAAAATAATGTTGGAATGGTTGTAAGTATTCAGTAAAATACAAATTTCGTTATAACAAACAATCGTATAAAAAAAACATTTTTTTTTTAGGTTATTCGCGGTAATAGTATCGTAATGGTGGAAGCGCTAGATCGAATATAAAGACGAATCCCACTAGAATTTTAAGGCTAATTCGTAAATTATTATAACTTTTATTATTCACAAATAAAATATAAATTATAAATACAATTACATTTGCTTAAATATTTACTCTATTGTTTGATGTAAAAATTTACTTAATTCGTAAAATGTATATAGAATTTAATTAAAAAATACAAATAAAAAATGTGTTAATTTTGTAAACTACAAATATATGTAATCATAAAACACCTACATTAGAAAAATATATAAATGGGAGGAAATTGGGTTTAAATATACAAGAATTTTGGTATTTAGCAGCGCGGATTCCACGTCTTATGATAATTTTCGCAAAAGGACGTGGCTTAGTTTGGGTTATTGGGCTGATTCATCCTGAAATGAATTTTTATTTCGACCAACAACTAGGCTCGATTCTACAATGATTTATGTGATGCCGCTCCCGCACTTATTTCTCCAGTATGTTAATTTGATATAATAAAAAGCAGCGTTCCGAAGCAAGAGCCCTACTGAATCTTTAATAAGTAGTGCACACAACATAATGTGTTTCGAACACTATCTTCGTCTTATATTTTAAAAATACGATTTTAACGAATCAACCCACCAGATTCCCTTAATTCGGATAGTTCATGATCGTTGAGATCTGATTGATTTCTTCAATCTGCTCCATTTTCACGATCGTGTCGTTTACATCCAGCAAATGTATACTGCTCGGTATTTGTTGCTGTTGCGATTGAGGCGTGTACAAAATTTGTTGTTGTTGTTGCTGCTGAGGATGCAACTGGGGCGATGAGGACGGTGTTGCCACAATTTCCTGATGCCGCAATTCAAACTCTGGAATTATAGTTAATTTTGGAATATTTGACTTGGTGTCTTGTAGGTCTTCTACTGGTTTCGGATTTTGTGCCGATACAAGAGATGCGACGGGATTCGACTTCTGCTCTTGCGCCATTTGTTGTTGCTCTAATACTCGTTGCTGCTGAGCCATTGGAGTGATAAACTTTTCAACCCGTCTAATATGCGATTTCATATCGATGCCGTGCTGATTACGTTTGTGCTGCGTTAAGTGGTAGCCCTGAATAAAACCATCCCCGCATATATCGCACTTGAATCGTTCTCCTGTGTGTCGCCGAACATGCGCTTTTAAGTCATTTCCCTGGGCAAAACTTTTATCACAATGCGGACATTTATAAGGTCGTTCTCCTGTATGAACACGAGTATGAACCAGTAGATTATAGGCACGTTGAAATCCTTTACCGCATATCGTACACAAATGAGTCTTTTCTCCCGTGTGATAACGTTCGTGCACTGTTAAATCGGTAGCTCGTGGAAATCCTTTGCCACAGAATTTACATTTATAGGGCTTCTCGCCTTTGTGACGTCGCATATGGATCACAAGATAGTCGTTACGAACAAATCGCAAACCGCATTCAGAACACAAGAAAGGCCGCTCATTTACATGAATCTTCTGATGATCGTTGTGGTCCTGCTTCGAATTGAACTTCTGTTGACAAAATTTACATGTCCATTCCTTAACAGCCCGGTGTACTTTCATATGAATTTGGAGATATTTCGGTGTCGTAAACGCCTTTTGACAAATTTCACAAATTTCTGTTTTAGGCGTGGGTTTTATGCTTGGCTCGCCATGCCGATTCTCGCGATGTCTTCGTAAATGCGCCGGCCTAGTAAATGCCTTATCACATTCGTCACATTTGTATGGCTTGATGTACGAATGTGCTCGCATATGTACGTTTCTGTGATCCAGACGAGAAAAGCGCTTATCGCACTGATCGCAAGGATAAGGTTTCACGTCCAAATGCGTGACTTGATGACGTCGTAGATGTGTGAGCCGAGAAAATTTTTTATCACACTGGTCGCACTGATGCAGCTTAACTTCCTTGTGCTGTGATTCCATATGCTGGTAATACCTGGACTTCTTCTCGAATGTTATGTTACACAGCGTACAGATCGAGGGCTCATCTTGTTTACCACCATCGTCCGAGGATTTCGTTTTGCCGCGCGAATGTGCGTTATCATCTTTATCGTCACTAATCGCGTCATCATCATCCTCGTCATATATGAGCATTCCATTTCCGTAGCTATTGTCGCTTTCATTATCGGAATCTTCGTCGCTCTGGTGATATTCGTCGTCATCATCCGGATCATCACAGTCGTCTTTGAAATTTATGACAGATACGTCAGGCTCGCTGAAAATCACGTATTTTTCCTCGACGCAATCGGTTTTGATGTCGGTCGCACTCGAGCTGTTACCTCCCTCGGACATTGCACTAGCATTCCCATTTATAATAATCAAATTAGCGTCTTCCAGTTTCGTTTCATATGTCTCATCTGGATGATCGCTGATAAAATGCTCTTGTAACTGGGCCAGCATTGTATACTGATTCGGACACAAACTACACTTATATATTTCAAAATCATTCATCAATTTGGTATCCGTTTGTGTAGTCTCACTCTGTGATGCACTGTCGATCTCAGAGTCAAGTTCTCCATTCATTTTTATTCCCATAAAATTAACCAAGGCATTATGCGAAATTTCACATTGTTGCCGAAACTCATAAGAGATGTGTACTTTATTTAAACAATCCGAGCAAATATTAGTTGGAAATCCATCTAATGCATGAATCTAGAAATAGATATTATAAGTGGGCATCAAATAATCAACATAACCAAAAAAATTCTAAATAAATACAAACACTTACGTTTAATCCGGAACATGATTGTAACATTTTACAAATATCATCTCCATCAACCATAAATATGGGTTTCATATTATTCGATTCATTCAAACATGTACGGCATACCAAATCCATTTTCAGAACTGTGGTGCTTCCCGTGATCGGATCCATTTTGACAGCAACACGATTTTCCCCGTTTTGGGTACAAATTGTTTTATTTAAATTAAAATTAACTTCAAAATATACATATATATACGTATACGTTAGCTGTAATGCATTGTTCTATATTATGTGTTGATGGATTGAAAATTTTCTTTGATTTAATTTTGTAAACACTTTGTAGTTTTGTACGTCTCTCAGCCACCATATAAATTTGTATGCGAACGAAATGTCATAATTTGATGACGGCATGACGAATGTGTTTATATGTAATGTTTACGAAGTGTGATATACAAAATTTAACTCTCAAAAGATGGCAGGCATAATAGTAACAAGAAAATTGATTAATGATAAAAATATGTACATATGTATATGTAAAACGCTTGGCCAAATTTAATTAATCAAATCGTTGATTTAACTGCGGATTTTCTAATTAATATTAGAATAAATTTGGGCAAATATCTAAGTGAAAAATATTCATTTCGAATTATCACGTATTATAAATGTCTTTGTTTTTTTTCCGTTTTCCTATCACATTTCAAATTTTTGAAATGTAATTAATCAGAATCATGTTATACCGTTTTTCAATAACGATAATTTTTTATTGATTACGAATTAGCCCAGAAACTTTGATCGTTTAATCGATTTTGACACCTTAAGCTGCGTTTCCATGCACATAAACCTGAGTTGTTAACTATATCATGGAAATATAGTATAAGCGCATAATCCTGTAACTTAGGTTACGAATGGCTTAGCTCAGTCATGGAAACATGGTAATAGAGATAACTGGTTGTTGTTTGTTATTAAAAGATTTTCATTATGTCCGAAGAATTTATAATCAGGTATGACTGATACATTTTATTTATTTCGTATTAAAAGCCATAACTATATAACTCGATGATTTCCAATCATGAACTTCTACTTGTCTGCAACAAGACTACCAGAAAATTCCGTAGTATTTTACAGCAATAAACCTTAATGCCGGCAACGACCGTAAAGTAGCTAAATCTTCAGACGATGACTAAGCCAGCATAACCGCTGTGCCTTTATTTTTTCTGCAACATCAGGTAACTTCATGAAATTCCCAATTTGAAAGTAGCACGGTTAAAATTTGGATGGTAAATCACGAGCATTTTTCTTCTCTCGATTGTCATTAATCTTCTTTTAGCTGATTGAATTAGAAAACTAAACACTAAAATTACAATTTTATTGACATTTTACCACAAAAAAAAATTATATCGAAATACTCAATCATTTAAATTTTGCAGATTAGCTAAAACTTTAGTGCTAGAGCCGGCCAATGGCGTGTTAAACTTCTCGACTCGTCTGATATGCGATTTCTTATCGATCCCGTGCTGATTACGTTTGTGCTGTGTTAGGTGGTAGCCGTGAATAAAACCATCACTGCATATATCGCACTTAAATAGTTCACCTGTGTGTCGCCGAACATGGGCCTTTAGGTCATTGCCTTGAGTAAAACTTTTATCGCAATGCGGACATTTATAAGGCCGTTCCCCGGTATGCACTCTTGTATGGACCAACAGATTATAGGCACGCTGAAAACCTTTACCACATATTGTACACAAATGCTTTTTTTCTCCCGTATGGTAACGTTCGTGCACGGTTAAGTCGGAGCCTCGCGGAAATCCTTTGCCACAGTATTTACATTTATAGGGTTTCTCACCATTATGGCGCCGCATATGAATCACCAGATAGTCGTTTCGACCAAAACGCAATCCACACTCGGAACATAAAAACGGTCGTTCCTTCGCATGGACCTTCTGATGATCGTTTTGGTCTTGTTTCGAGCTGAAATTCTGTTTACAGAATTGACACGTCCATTCTTTAATGGTCCGGTGAACTTTCATATGAAAGTGGAGATTTTTTGGCGTCGTGAAAGCCTTTTGACAAATTTCACAGACTTCTGTTTTAGGTGGCGCGGGTTTTATATTTTGTTTGCCGTGTCGATTCTCATGGTGCCTTCGTAAATTATCGGACCGTGTAAAGGAAGTCTCGCATTTGTCACACTTGTAAGGTTTGATGGTTTTGATGACTGAATGTTGTCGCATATGACGGTTTCTGTTTTCCGAACGAGAGAAGCACTTATTGCACTGCGCGCAAGGATACGATTTCACGTTTAAATAATTTACTTGATAGCGTTGCACTTCTTTGAGCCGCGAGAATTTCGTATCACACTGGTCGGACTCTTCCAACATAACTTTATTGTGCTGTGATTCCGTCTGCTCGTAACAACTGGACTTTTTCTCGAACGTTAGATTACATAGGGTGCTCGTAGAGTAATCATCATTATAAATATTACCGGATGATTTGGTTTTACGATACACGAATGGCTCATCATTTATGCCCTCGCTGATCGGATCCTCGTTATAGATCAATATTTCTTCTGCGAAACTACTATTACTTTCATTGACTGATATTTCGCCACCAAAGTTCTCTTTGAAATTTAAGGCGGATTCGTTTTCGATACACTCCATTTTAATGTCGTTCATACATGGGCTGCTATTACTCTCGGATGTTTCACTAGCATTCCCGTTTATCATGATCAAATTTGCGTCGTCCAATTTAGTTTCATATGTCTCGTGTGGGTGATCACTCATAAAATGCTCCTGTAGCTGAGCTAGCATTGTATACTGATTCGGACACAAACTGCACTTATATATTTCTAAATCATTCACCAATTTGGCACTTGTTTGTGTAGCCTCACCCTGCGATCTATTTTCGATCTCACAGTCAAATTCTCCATTCATTTTTATTCGCATAAAATTAACCAAGGCATTATGTGAATTTTCACACTGCTGCCGAAACTCATACGAGATGTGTACTTTATTTAAACAACCCAAACATATATTAGTTGGAAATCCATCAATTTCATGAACCTAGAAATAGGTATTATAAGTGGCCATAAAATCTTCAACACTAACCAAAACTAAATAAATTCCAACACCTACGTTTAATCCGGAACATGATTGTAACATTTTATAAACATCATTTCCATCATCGATAAATATCGGTTTCATATTATTCGACTCATTTAAACACGTACGACATACTAAATTCATTTGTAGGACTGGATTATTTTTCATAATTGGTGTCATTTTGGCTGCGCGAGTTTGCTCGTTTTGTATACAAATTGTTACATAAATAATAATTATTGTTAATAGATAAACTTCAGGTTATATAACATAATCATACGTATACGTTAACTAAAATGAATTATTTGTTTTATGTTACTACTTTTACCCAATTTATCTCGTTTTTGATTTTCTTTGAAAACACTTGGAACAAACATTTATCTAAACTTTTGTTGGCAGTACATGGATATTTTGGTATGTGAATAAAATGAAAATGTCAAATATACATCTTGATGACAAAACGACATTAATATGGTTATATGAAATGTTTACGATCTTGGTATGTTTATAGGGACTACGTTTTATTTTGAAAAATGACCGTTTGCCAAAATTACGGCGTCGGCCATTTTTTTACATTACAATCAAAGTTTTATTTTCCGCCAAAGCACTAAATCAATTTAGTTCAGCGGATAAAAATTATAAAATTATACATTTTGAGTTATTTGTTCCGAACTTGTTCATTCTGTTACAAATTTATTAAGGTTAACACATAAAAACACATGTTTATTGGCACTTTAATATCGACAGTAATTCACATTATTAACAAACCATTAAATTATTTATAATGAAAAATGCTACAAATTTAATTTAAATATATTTGTAAGCTTGGTACGAGACAAGTTATAAACTATTCGACCGCCTTTTCATCGATTCCCTTCCGCAGCGTTTATGTGTGGATTGCCGGCTAATAAGAATGCTTTATCCAATGCCTATTATATATTGGTCTTGCTTTATCGCAGAATTTACGTTTATAGTTTCTTACGTTTGTGACGGCCTATATGGATCACCAGTTAATTTAGACGAATGAATCGTACTAATATGTATATATACTCCTGCTTGTGCTTGGATTTCATGTGTTGGTAATAATTAAACAACTTGTAACAACGCGTATTTGGTCGTTCCAGGGTGATGATGGTTTGACAAGCCTGATTTTTTTAACTTAAATAATGATAGTAGAAAAAAAAACGCGGGAAAGTGATACCAGTATTTTTTTTTACCGCTCCAAAATCGGTGGCATGATCAGTTGTTATTTGACTCTTGGCCCTGTATAAGTGAAAAAAAAAGCATTTCGCGAGGGGAGAAGATAACTTTTCTTGTATAAAAAAGTTTTAAATCGGACACTAAAATAAAATAAAAATATAGAATAAAATAAAATATAATATTGAATAGTGAATTAGATTTAAAAACTAAAAAAAAAAGGAAAATTAAGAAGAAACCAAATTAAAATTTACAAAATTATAATTATAAAAGATAAATAACTTAAGTGATTTTTAATTTTAATAAGTTCAGTTACAAAAATTGTAACTGTGAAGTAAACATTGTAGTTAACATATATATATATATATATATATATATATATATATATATATATATATATATATATATATATATATATACATATATATATATATATAGTACGAAAACGTTATATAGTTTAACTTTAGTTTCAAATAAGTTTACACAAAGTATGAACATAAATACAAAACAATTTCGTTTGTGCATCCAATTTTGTTATTAAAAGTGTACATGTGGTCAAAACGCAAAAGTTCGAACAGAACTTGAGAAAATAATAAAAGTGACCACATTATTAGAATTACTTTGTGTATGGTGTGTGTAGTGCGCGATAATCCCAAATATGGAAATATAAATAAAAACATAAAAAAAAAGGGGGACACAGACCTAAAAGAACAGTAATTTTAAGATAAAAAAAAAAAAAAATATTCGGCGGCCGCCATTAATTAAGATAAGCAATTTTTTTTATTAAATAATTAACATTAATATTTACATATACATATTTTAGGTTAAGCTCATGAATTTCATTTTTTTTTGTATAATTGGGTGGAGGGTAGAATAGGTTGAATTTCCATATCACAATTTTATTTTTCTTTTATTGTTAAGTTTAAGTGATTAAGATGATTATAAAACCGGTTGTTTAAATTTTTTTAAATTTTTTTTTATCTAATTCAATATAATCAATCAGTATCAAATCATATGATTTATTTTGTTTTCTTTATTTTTATTTTTATTGTGTTCACTTCTGGTTGGTTTTTTTTTATTCTTCTCTCGGTTTCGCCATGTTTTTTATTTTGTTTTAGGATGAGAGTATAAGAACTTAGGTGGATGGGATGAGTTGGTAAGTGTGCTCCGGATCTTAGTGGTAAGTTGATGCCGGTCTGGTTGTCGTTTATAGGTACAGTTAGCAGATATATTTCGTCCTAAAGTGGTCAAGCTAGCATATAGTCATCTTCGGAAAATCCCACCCCAATCCCTGAGCTTAGTCTGCAAAATCTGACCACTCCGAAGCTCTGATTATATGATACATTTTTTTTCGGTAACGAGAGGCATTTTATTTGGAACCGAGTACGTCTCGCGACCCATTCATGCCACCTCATTTCGTTACAGATGGCGCCCAAAACAAATACGGTAAATGACGAAATATATGTACACAATATTCCGAATCTCAATAATATTCATTATTATACCATATATACGCATTTGCGTCCATATTTGTGTGTTGAGCCAGATGTCAGTTTCATATATGGTTTATTTTTCCAAATTAACTTTAGTATAATTTTGTTTCGCAGACTATAACACGCACTAAGTTCCATTGTCCCATATGTCGATTTTAGTTGCGGAATTCAAAGCTGCGCCTTAATTTTTCTAACATTCATTTTTTTTTGTAAATTATTTTATTTCGAAATTTAATTCAGTATTTTAAAAGATCTTATACGCAAATACTTCCATCTGTCTGATGTTGATATATTTGTTTGAATGGATAAGATCAGCCCTTCTCTTCATGTTTGTTATAATTATGTCGTTTCTGCCCTTCTCCAGACCGAGATCAACTTACAGTCCCAGAAACATCGGTGGATCTTTGCCAACTCATCCTTTCCTGTTATTCTGTATCCAGAAATTATTTGAATTTAACTTGTAGTTTTGAATATATTTATTAGATTGTAAGTTAGTATTATAGATTGCTGAAATACTCATAATTATTTGATTTCTATTATATTGTGATATATAAATCTCATTTATTTTAATTACAACTATTGTGTTTTACGGACGGGCTTCGATTAACACTTAAAAGTTTTCATTTTTTTTGTTGTTCATTTTAATTTCGTATTTCACGATGGAGATAAAATCAGAGAATCTAGAAAATGATGAATTTCGCGTCGAGTGTGAAATCCGTCATATTTCTGGCTCCTTAGGTATGCAGTTTAAATGTTTAGATGCACGGCTACTGGAGGAAAAAGAGAATTCCGACTTAATTCCCACGAAAGCTCATTTTCATGCTCTAAAATTTCCGAATAGCGAAGTGTCTATATGTGCGCTAAAAATTCAAACTATTCAGGTTAAACTAATGAAAAGCCTACACGCCCCAAATGTTGAACCAGAAGAGTTTGAACCGTTAATATCCCGTTTAACTCATATCAAGGGAAGATTGTCTAGAATCTTACTGATAGATGAAGGCAGAGGGGCTCCTCACAAGTTAATTGAAACTTGTGATCAACTTTGTAACATATGTCAGAATGTTCTAAGAAATCCACAATCGGTGGATGAGTCAATAATTGAGGTAAATGGTGTGCACATGGAAACTAATGATATGGTGGACCTGCTTTCTTCCGGATTCTTGGAAAAATCTGAACAACTTTCTAACGGTAATTTATCTACACCAAAAAGTTCTCAAAGTACCGGAGCCGGCCGAATTGAGCCGAAAGATAACGACGCAGTGCCTCATAACGAACGTTCCCAAACACTACCATCTAGTGATACCAACGCTGCTGCATTTAGTCGAAGTGATACTTCCCCACAGGCTATACCAGTACCAATAAATTTGCCTTCACAGGTGGCACTTCCTAATATGTCGAGAGAATCAGTACGACTACCCGACCCTGCACCGGTCCTTCCTCACAATTTTGTATTTCCATATCCACCACCATTCAATACTATACCAAAGCTGCCAGGTCCGTTGCCCTATGCGACTGCCCAAATCCTTAACTATCCAAATCATCCGTTCTCCGTAAATCCTACTGTCCAAGAACATCCGCGGGCTAGTTTTCATGTAGAAACTTCATCTATTCCACCTACAGGTCCCAACATGGTGCAAGCTTCAAAGAATATCGAAACTCCAAGAAGACCCGTAAATTCCACTGTCGGAACCCCTATTCATAAGTGGAAACTGCTATTTGATGGTTCTCTCGGAGGAATGTCCGTGGAGAAATTCATCTTCCGTGTTGAGTTTTTGGCTAAAACTAATAATATCAGCCATGACCAAATAATTAATGATATCAGTTTTCTGCTGGATGGAACCGCAAAAGAGCATTACTGGTTATCTTTGGAACGAAATCCTCGGTGCTCTTGGAGTGAGTTGAGAACATCATTTTTACATCGCTTTCAAGATAGGAGAACTGATAGTGATATTCGGCAGCTAATAGATAGCCGAAAACAAAGGCCCAGGGAGACTTTCATGGACTTTTATTACGCTATTCTTAACTTAACAGTACCACTGAAAGTTCCCCTTTCAGAAAATGAAGTAATAGAAGTATTGCGTAAAAATATGAGAGCTGGGCTAAAAGCACATCTTGCGGGACAAATTTTCTCATCAGTTCCACCGCTGGTAAGCTCGTGTATCGCCACGGAAGACGCATGGAAAAGTATGAACTATATACCTGAACTCAATATGCACTACCGAAATCCTCAAGTGCATGAACTGGCTCAATACTCTCCTGTATTTTCTACACAAAGCTTTCCAGATGAAAACAGCGGTTATATTAACGCTATGAACTACCAACAGCAAAACCAATTATCTGGGCCTAGGAAAAACGAAACTCCTGTATCAAAAATCCCACTTTGTTGGAATTGTTGTCAGCCCGGACATTATTATACGCATTGTGATTTGCCCACAAAAACTTTCTGTTATGGCTGTGGCGAGCCTGGAGTGAAATTGCCACATTGTTTACGATGTAATCGTCGTCCGGAAAACCGACAAATGGAAATGAGAGCGACTGGGTCTCAACATTTCCAGACTCGAGCAAACCCACCACCCAGACTAAACACCAATGAGGCCTCAAACAATATCGAGCGCGAGCATCATCGCTAGTTCGCTTTGAAAATTATCCATCTACACCCAATACCTCATTTCTATCCGCTCATAAATTTAGATCGACCAACTACTTCCGTGAAAAACGAAAACTTCTAGCTCTTATTGCTGAAACTACACTAGTTGGGGAAGTCGGAACTTTTCCCGATCAACGTCCATATGCTACTATCAACTTAGATGGGGTTGATATAAAAGGGCTTCTCGATAGTGGAGCCAGTGTAAGTGCATTAGGAAAAGGGGCAGAAGATTTCATCAAGCGATATAACCTATTTGTACATGCTTTACCTACATCGGTCCAAACGGCTGATGGCACTTACCAAAAGGTATTAGGTTATGTAAAGGCAAAGGTTAACTATCACGGAAAATCTGACATTTTAAATATTTTAGTAGTTCCCTCGTTACAACAGCAGCTTTATTTGGGCTGTGATTTTTGGAATAGATTTGGATTAAAACCTGTAATGTTGTCCGAGTTGTCCACCTCTAAGCCATCGATTACACTCCCTATCAATGACGAGTCAAAACAACACCAATTGTCCGACGATCAACGTTGTCGCCTTAAGGCTATCATCAACTCCCTACCCAGTTTTGAAAAACGAGGACTTGGTAGAACGGGTTTGCTTAATCATAAAATTGACATTGGAGACGCAGCCCCGATCAAGCAAAGGTATTATGCAATCTCACCTGCAAGGCAACGTGAAATGTACCAAGAGCTTGATTGAATGCTGGCAATGGATGTAATTGAAGAAAGCCATAGCTCTTGGAGTTCTCCTATGGCTGTAGTGTCAAGAGCAAATGGAAAAATCAGATTATGCCTGGATGCTCGACGTTTGAATGACCTTACGAAAAAGGACGCTTACCCTCTCCCATTAATCGAAGGACTGCTTAGTAGACTTGACCAGACGCGCTACATATCATCTCTGGATCTAAAGGATGCTTTTTGGCAGATACCGTTAGATACAGAGTCGCGGGAGAAAACTGCGTTTACCGTCCCGGGCCGTCCACTGTACCAGTTTAAAGTTATGCCCTTTGGACTCTGCAATGCTCCCCAGACCTTGTGCAGATTGATGCACAAAGTGATTCCTCACCACCTACATGACCGAGTGTTCGTCTACCTGGACGATCTGCTTGTCACTACAGCTACCCTTGAAGAACATTTTTCATTGTTAGCTGATGTGTCAGATAGGTTAGATAGAGCCGGATTAACCATTAATGTAGAGAAAAGCAAATTCGTGCTCAAGGAGGTCGAATATCTTGGTTATGTGGTGGGTGAAGGAGGATTGAGGCCCAATCTGGATAAGGTCCGGGCCATTGCGGAGTTTCCAATACCTAAAACAGTGAGGCAAGTGAGACGGTTTTTGGGTGTCGCGGGATGGTACCGGTTCGTAAATGGGTTTTCAATGTTGTCGGCTGCCCTGACGAGCCTTCTGAAAAAGGGCAAGCGATTCCATTGGACTAAAGAAGCTCAACAATCTTTTGATTCATTAAAATCCGCTTTAGCTTCCGCACCTGTACTAGCTACACCGGACTATTCAAAGCGATTTTACATTCAGTGTGATGCCAGCTCCACTGGAATAGGCGCGGTGCTTTTTCAGAAGGATCAAGAAGGGAATGATCGACCCCTTGCCTACATATCTCAGAAGTTAAACGCAGCGCAGAGAAATTACAGCGTAACGGAGCTCGAATGCCTAGCTGCGATACAAGCTATAAAAAAGTTCCGATCTTATGTCGAAGGTTTACCTTTTACGGTCATAACCGACCACGCCAGTTTAGCGTGGTTAATGTCCACAAAGGATCTTACTGGTCGACTAGCCAGATGGAGCTTAAAACTCCAAGGTTATGACTTCGACATAGAGTATCGGAAAGGATCACAAAATGCTGTACCAGACGCTCTATCACGCGTAAACATGGACGAACTAGACAAATTGGTCCCTCCAGGAAATATTGATTTAAATTCGCCTGCGTTTGATTCTTCTGAGTATTTGGAAATGGTAAAAGCAATCGAGAACTGCTCAAGAATGTCAAACGTAAAAATTCTAGATGGGAAAGCCTATTTGAATGTGAAAGTACATACGGATGCTGGCTGCTCTGGTCGGTGATTTATCGCCCTGGAAGCTAATTATTCCGGAATCATTGCAATCACAATTGGTAGAATCGGCACACTGCTCTCCCTCCTCAGCCCATTTGGGAATTAAGAAAACCACCGAAACCTTACAGAGATATTACTATTGGCCTACACTGAAAATTCATGTTAAGAGCTTCATTAATAATTGTGACACGTGTAAAAGGAACAAGGCAATGAACACCGCAAGTCGGCCTCCACTCAGCTCCTTTCCAGTGACATTTCGGCCTTGGCAGAGGATTTACCTGGATTTCCTTGGACCTTACCCACGTACTCGTGATGGTAATACATCGATCCTAATAGCAGTAGACCACTTCTCCAAATTCACCTTAACCCAACCTGTTAAGCACGCCACAGGTGACATCGTAGCTAGGTTTTTAGAATTCCATATATTCTTGATGTTCGGAGTCCCTGAAGTTATAGTCACTGATAACGGTCGGCAATTTGAGTCGCGCATTGTAAAGAGCGTATGCGAAAAATACGGAGTTAAACATGTCTTTACTCCGAAATATTCACCACAAAGTAATGCTTCAGAGAGAGTCAACCGGACGTTATTGGCTGCCATTCGTAGCTATATCAAAGAAGATCAAAAGTTGTGGGATAAAAACCTTTGTGCAATCACCCATGCCCTTCGCAATTGCATACATGACACGACGGGATACTCTCCTTACTATGTTGTATTCGGACAACATGCCATTTTGGATGCTTCAACATATAGAATTCTAGAGAAATTGTACCCTCTGACGGGAAATAATTTTAGTGTCGATGACAGATCAGACACTTTTCATAAAGTGCATGAATCAGTGAAAAAACGTTTGCAAGAAGCATCGCAAAAATACAATTCTTCATATAATTTCAGGCCTCGACAAATTACGTTGTCTGTTGGACAACACGTATATGTAAGAAATTTTACTCAGAGTAAAGCTTCTGACCAATACGCTGCAAAGCTTGCTCCAAAATACCTTCCCGCAAAAGTTCTGCATAAAGTCGGACGAGTGGCATATGCCATCAGCGATCTCCAAGGTAAACCCTTAGGTGTGTATCATCTTAAGGACATTAAAACGTGAACTTTTCTGTATATGAACTAATTTTGTTTGGTTGATGCCCGGCCGTAAGACTCATCTCATGGGTGTGGGTCGTCCCCACGATCTGTAACAACGCGTATTTGGTCGTTCCAGGGTGATGATGGTTTGACAAGCCTGATTTTTTTAACTTAAATAATGATAGTAGAAAAAAAAAACGCGGGAAAGTGATACCAGTATTTTTTTTTACCGCTCCAAAATCGGTGGCATGATCAGTTGTTATTTGACTCTTGGCCCTGTATAAGTGAAAAAAAAGCATTTCGCGAGGGGAGAAGATAACTTTTCTTGTATAAAAAAGTTTTAAATCGGACACTAAAATAAAATAAAAATATAGAATAAAATAAAATATAATATTGAATAGTAAATTAGATTTAAAAACTAAAAAAAAAAGGAAAATTAAGAAGAAACCAAATTAAAATTTACAAAATTATAATTATAAAAGATAAATAACTTAAGTGATTTTTAATTTTAATAAGTTCAGTTACAAAAATTGTAACTGTGAAGTAAACATTGTAGTTAACATATACATATATATATATATATATATATATATATATATATATATATATATATATATATATATATATATATATATATACATATATATATATATAGTACGAAAACGTTATATAGTTTAACTTTAGTTTCAAATAAGTTTACACAAAGTATGAACATAAATACAAAACAATTTCGTTTGTGCATCCAATTTTGTTATTAAAAGTGTACATGTGGTCAAAACGCAAAAGTTCGAACAGAACTTGAGAAAATAATAAAAGTGACCACATTATTAGAATTACTTTGTGTATGGTGTGTGTAGTGCGCGATAATCCCAAATATGGAAATATAAATAAAAACATAAAAAAAAAGGGGGACACAGACCTAAAAGAACAGTAATTTTAAGATAAAAAAAAAAAAAATATTCGGCGGCCGCCATTAATTAAGATAAGCAATTTTTTTTATTAAATAATTAACATTAATATTTACATATACATATTTTAGGTTAAGCTCATGAATTTCATTTTTTTTGTATAATTGGGTGGAGGGTAGAATAGGTTGAATTTCCATATCACAATTTGATTTTTCTTTTATTGTTAAGTTTAAGTGATTAAGATGATTATAAAACCGGTTGTTTAAATTTTTTTAAATTTTTTTTTATCTAATTCAATATAATCAATCAGTATCAAATCATATGATTTATTTTGTTTTCTTTATTTTTATTTTTATTGTGTTCACTTCTGGTTGGTTTTTTTTTATTCTTCTCTCGGTTTCGCCATGTTTTTTATTTTGTTTTAGGATGAGAGTATAAGAACTTAGGTGGATGGGATGAGTTGGTAAGTGTGCTCCGGATCTTAGTGGTAAGTTGATGCCGGTCTGGTTGTCGTTTATAGGTACAGTTAGCAGATATATTTCGTCCTAAAGTGGTCAAGCTAGCATATAGTCATCTTCGGAAAATCCCACCCCAATCCCTGAGCTTAGTCTGCAAAATCTGACCACTCCGAAGCTCTGATTATATGATACATTTTTTTTCGGTAACGAGAGGCATTTTATTTGGAACCGAGTACGTCTCGCGATCCATTCATGCCACCTCATTTCGTTACAAACTTTTCGAATGATATGTTACATAGCGCACAAGTTCGTAAACTTCCGATGCTTAATTTTCATATGCAGTTGAAGTTCATTCGGCGTTATGAACGCCTGCGGACAAATTTTGCAAATTTCAGATTTAATAAAATACTCGACGTGTCGCCTCTCACAGTGACTTCGTAAATGAGCCTTTCGCTTAAAAGCTTTATCGCATTTGTTGCATTGGTATGGCTTGATGTTCACATCCTTCTTGTGCTGTGTTTTCATGTGCTCACAATAATTGAACTTCTTCTCGAACGTTAGGTTACATAGCTTACAGAATGAGAGCACGTTTGGTTGATGCTTGAGTATCATATGGTTTTGGAGATTTCTAGACGATGTAAATGCCATTTGACAAATCTCGCAAATTTCTGTTTTAAGTAGCACGGGCTGATCTGTAAATGGAAAGAACTCATTTTGTTCACTATCATTGTCAGAAGATTTCGTTTTACGCTCCAGTGCCTTATTTTCTTTACAGTCGCTGATCGGATCATCAATATCGTCATAAATCAGCAATACAGTTATCAAACTACTGTCGCTTTCATTACTGGAATCTTCATCGACGCCATCCAACAGATTATAAGCTTTTCTCAAATTTATGGTGGATATGTCAGGTTCGGAAATCTTGTATTTCTCCTCGTCACAATCCATTATAGAGCAGATTACAGTCGGCTTATCAATTTTAAACACTTCTCTCTTATTCCCGTTAGTATTGTGCAAATTCGCCCTCTCCAAGTCAGTTTTGTGATTGCGCGAATCAGTCGGGATCTGGGCATTATTTTTCTCTTTAAAATGAATAGCGAATACGTCTGGCTCGGAAATACTGTATTTTCCCTCGACACAATCCACCATACAGTCGATCGTATTCGGGCTGTTATTTTCCTCGATCAGTTCACCAGCGTTCCTATTAGTTTTGAACAAATTTGCGTCTTCCAAATTTGTTCGGTTTGTCATATCTGGATGGTCACTCATAACATGATCCTGTAGGTGAACCAGCATTGTGTACTGATTCAAACACAGACTACAATTATATATTTCAAAACAGTTCTCTAATTTTGTATCAGTGCGAGATTCCTTTTCGGAGTCCCGATTTATTTTGGTCTCCATATAATTTACTAGTACATTATGTGAAATTTCACATTGCCGCCGAAATTCATAAGAAATTTGTAATTTTTTTAAACAATCCGAACAAATGTGTTTTGGAAATCCATCCAATATATGAACCTAGAAATAAGCGCCATCAAAACACAAACAAAATATTTATAAGATTAAAATCACTTACATTTAACCCGGAACACGAATGTAACATATTACAAATATCATATCCATCATCCATAAATAATGATTTCATCCTATTCGAATCATTTAAACTTAAACATGTTCGACATATCAAATCCAATTCTAGGACTGTAGTGCTTCCCGTGAATGAATTCATTTGGACAGCACGGTGATTTTCCTATTGTGTACAAATTGTTACTTAAACAAATTAAATATGTATATGTAAACGTTAGCTTAAATGCATTATTTTACTGAACTAACAATTATATTATTTATTTATGATTCAAACAAATGCTTTCTAGTTTTGTAAACAAATTACTATTATGTATATGTAATTTTTTTAATGCACGAAATGTCATAATTTTCAAAGTGTGGTATATAGGGTTAATATTTAGATTTAAAAATCTCATGGGATGCCAAGCAAGATGGTAACAAGAATTGAAACAAAATTTGAACAAAAAGTATAGGAATTGTTGATTTTCTGATTAAATTATTACACACCAATTATATCTTTCCAGTTTCTTCACCAACTAATATAGATACTCATATTCAAATAATTTCTTGTAAATAACTCTGAATGTTATGCTCCTAGATGTCACAATTCTTAGTATGTTCACGATCATTAATATCATTATATATGTATATCATATTTCATATTGGGTATGTCATTCAACAGATATGCTTTACAAGTTAACAAGTCGATTTTTGTGTGGAAAACTCATTTATTTAGTATTGGTTTGTTGTAAGGCAAGAGAAGTCATTATATTTATACAGGTGTATATAATTATATATAAACATCTTATTAAATCATTCATGTATAAGGATTAAAGTTTAGTATGTAGAACTAGTACCGTATTTGTATACCTTCGCTGGCAAAGTGGCTACACAATTATTTGATCGACGACACGACAAGTAAATAAGTAGTAAGTACAACTTGTAACACAATCCATATAAACAACAGCGGAGCTCACACATTGGTCAATAAAAGACGCTGGTTTTATTAATTATTACGATCTTTACTCTATCACGGTTAGAACAGGATAATATTAAAGAAATTTAACCTTTATAAGTAGTAATATACATCTTGCTAAATCTTACGACAACTCATAAGTAGAATTTGTTAAATAAATAAAAAAAGTTTTATCGGATAGATCTTGTGTGGATGATGTATGTCGCTAACCTTTACTAATACACATACATATAATAATACATGATTGTGATTTGAGGATGTACCTATGTAAGTTAAGACAACACAATAATCAGCATAACACAATAATCAGCATTCAACATCATTCAACGTGTTAGGTCAATATACGTAAAACTGCAACTTTGCGTATTTTACATATAGCATTCAACATCATTCAACGTGTTAGGTTAATATACGTAAAACTGCAACTTTGCGTATTTTTCATATAAATAAATTCTTAATATTCAAATTTCATTTACATATATAATTTTCTGTAATTTTCCATACAATTTCTGTACTCAGCATTTTTATAATTTAGAACACTTTATAATTAAAAAATGTAATAAAAAGTTAGTCTTAATTCAGATTCAAAATAAAACGGACGTAGTCCAAATAAAATATATATTTTTAAAGATTATGTAATAATAATCTTAACTTGTACATATATTATCTTGATGAATACAAGTTGCTCACCAACAACTGACTCACTATACGAAATATACTTACATTGAGGTGAAAATAGAGAAAAACCTTTTCACAACTTGTTAGCATTTCTATTTTTTATTGTTACCAATAATAAATTATGATAAAAATTTGGCTTGTTTAGCTTTACGCACTAGCTAGTAATAACAAGTGTGTTAGTTGTTTTATATTGAGTTTTGTGTGTACCGCAACTTGCGCTACTGCATGATGCCAAGTAGAATTAGGTGTACATTTGGATAGGTAATTTTAAACACCAATTTTGTTATTTTTCTAATAAAACTGCTTATTTTTGCTAAAATTATTTACAGGTAATTTTTGTAGAGGAATTAATCAATTGTCTAATAATAAAAGGGAATGCAAATTTTTGAACTTAAATTGAATTTTATTTTTGTATTGTATTTTATTGCATTAAGATGGATTTTACAAACGAGGTCTCGATTGCTGAGCTGGTGCAGATGTGCAAGTTTGTCAGCAGTAAGAATGCTAAACAGGCGTTGCTTATCAAAATAGGTGATAAATTAACAAACGAAAATTTCATTTTGTTGGATGAACGCCTGAAACAAGATATCAAAGTTATTTATGACGAAATATACGGCAAAGAGATGATAGCTCGAATATTTCAACTCCCTTCAACATCCACTATGGCAGATAGTCAGTTCTGTTTAACAAATCAAGGTATATAAATAATGGAATATCTATTATTAAAAAACAGTAATTTAAAAAGTAATTTTAATAATCAGGTACTTCTGAGGCTAATATTGATCCATTGTTACAACCTAATTTGACGCAAATTGTAGATTCTTTGGATTTAAGTTCTACTAATCACGAAACATGTATAAAAAATTTAACTCTACGCAATCATGGTGAATAAATAAAAAATATATTTAAATTAATAAAATTTAATGAGTTTTTGTATTTTGTAGAAGGCGGTGTTGGAAACTGCGGCGTGCATCTTGTGAGGCTGCACAGAGAATCATCCAGCAAAGATGACGGCGAAGGTGATCAGAATGAATCTACTTCCATTATAGAACTTGATTCTTCTGAGGAGAACTGGGAAGAGAAAGACTCGGAGGAGGAGGAGGAAAAAAGGAAGAGCGAGAAGAGGACTAAGGAAGTGAGGAGGGAGATAGATGAGATAAATGGCAATGATGCGGACGAAAATGTGAAAAGGTACACTTATATAAGAATAGATAGTAATAATAGTATATTTAATGATAAGTTTAAGATACAAAGTACCATTACATCTTTTAAATTTATAAACATTCCAATACAAATTTCGGAATTATCATTTTTTTTTTAAAATGCGTTTGATGAAATATTATCATATATTACGCGAAACTGTTGATAAATTATTATTATCGACTGTGCAATTGAAAGGGTTATTTAGTTTAAGGAAATAAAAAACACGTCCGTTCTGATCAATTACACAATAGCAAGTCAGCCAGACACAGTATTTATTTAACATAGTATTAGTGGTTAGTTTTAGTACATATACGAGTATAGGGCGGCGCTACAAAGTAAAAATATTTAGAACACCCTCATTCATTTAAATATTAAATTTAATTTAAATACATTTCATTTTTGAGTTAGTAAAAAAAAATTCATGTTTGTTAATTTATAAATACATTTCATTTAATTTTCAATGCATCTCTATTAACCCCATTTTTATCGAACACAGTTTCGTCTTGGGACCACTAACAGCTTTGGTTAAAATATCCGCAGCCATCCGTCTCTGACAATTTAATTGCACTTTGATTGTCAACCCAAATTTTGATTGACTTGGCTACCTTTTTATCAAGTTCTTGAACGAAATTTTGTAACCATATTGCTCCACGAATCGACCAGGAGACAGCAATATATTCCGCTTCGGTACTTGATAAAGCAACGGTATCTTGTCGTTTGCTATTCCATGAGATAGCGCCGTTGCTTAATTGAAAAACATATCCAGTACATGAACGTCTTTTGTCGACGTCAGATGCCCAATCAGCATCACAATAACCAAATAATTCATCGTCGACATTGGATTTCTTGAACCTTAATTTATAGTTCATCGTTCCCTTTAAATAACGAAGAATTCGTTTTACTGCAACCCAGTGAGGCCGACCGAAATTAGTGTTGAATCGGCTCACATCATTCACTGCGAATGCAATGTCAGGCCTTGTGCCCCCAGCAATAAACAATAAGCAGCCAACTAACGACTGATATGGTACCTCAGAAACATCTTGTTTTTCTTCAGCAGATACCGGACACATTGACACTGACAATTTTTGATTTGTGTCACTCGGAGTTGCACTTGGATTTGCATGTTTCATGCCAAAACGTTCGATCACCTCTGATATATAGGCTTTTTGATCAAGAGCAATACCCCCATCAATGTATGTGATATGTAGACCAATGCATGACGTCGCAACACCCAAGTCTTTCATTTTAAATGCATTACACAACGCCACTTTCAAACTCTTCAAAGTTTCCTGATTTTTCCAAAATATTAA
The DNA here is from genome assembly GCA_951394425.1 of Tipula unca. Classification (NCBI taxonomy): domain Eukaryota; kingdom Metazoa; phylum Arthropoda; class Insecta; order Diptera; family Tipulidae; genus Tipula; species Tipula unca. Next base: position 13,607,684 of record OX596380.1, read on the forward strand.
AAAATCCTCGACGTAGATCGTAATGATTAATGATAGATCACTTTTGAAAAATACACACGGGTCACTTGATGACTCCTTCAAACCGTATGATTTCAGCATTTGCGTTAGCTTAATGTTCCACACTCGTCCACTTTGTTTTAAACCATATATAGCCCTCTTTAAATGGCAAACCTTTTGTGAACCGTCTGTGAAACCCTCTGGCTGGACCATGTAAATGTCTTCGTTTAAATCACCCTGCAAAAATGCAGTCACAGCATCCATTTGTTCAATTTTAAGTCCATTTTTAACTGCCAACGCTACAATGAACCGAATTGACGAATATCGAACTACCGGTGAATACACTTCTTGATAATCAATTCCATAAATTTGAGAGCAACCTTTGGCTACTAATCTGGCTTTGTAACGTACAGGATTACCGGATTCATCACGTTTGATTTTGTAGACCCACTTAGACTTTATTGGTTTACGTTTTGCCGGTAATTCAACCAACTGCCAGGTTTCATTTTCCACCAAGGAATTGATTTCTTCACTCATAGCCGCCTTCCACTTTGAATTTTCTTCATGTTTAATTGCTTCATTATATGAAGACGGTTCTTCAACAGCAAGAAAACCATAGGCCTTATACATAACATACCCATCAAAATTTCGCGGCTTCGGTACTCGTTCGGATCGTCGTAATTTTTGAACTGCTTCAACATCGTCGTCTGGAACAAACGTTGTAACGTTAGCATCCTCATACGTAGTTTCAGTCTCATTTATTGTCGGATCATCATCGCTGAAATTTTCATTTTTTGACGAATCATCCCGACCTGAAGCTTTTGTTGGAGTACTCGTAACGATTTTATCGTCGTTGTTTGATAATGTTAAAACATTATCCCTCACTTCAGCTGATACAACTGATTCATCGACTGCAACTGGATCTTTCCATGAAACACTCTTCTCGAAACCATTTTCGTAAAGAAAAGCAACATCACGACTGATTTGAATTTCTTTTGTCTCTGGATCAATGCAACGATAACCTTTAACGCCTTCTTGGAAACCAACAAAGACCATCTTCTTTGACTTCTTGTCCCACTTACGGCGTTTTTGTTTTGGTACGTGGACCATCACTTTACTTCCGAACAATTCTAGATGACCAATTTCGACCTTCTTACCAAACCAAACTTCTTCTGGTGTAACATTATCCAAAGTTGCATTGGCAGAGCGATTTAAAATGTATGCGGCCATATTGACAGCTTCGGCCCAATATGATATGTCTAAGTTTGCATCAAATAACATACATTTAGCTTTCTCGACTAACTTGCGGTTGGCTCGTTCCGCAATACCATTTTGTTCTGGAGTATATAATTATGGGTTGTGTCTTTACGCGAACATAAAAAAATATTTTATTTTCAATCTTTTATTTAAATTTTAATGTTACACGTTTAATTTCTAAATTACAACTGAACTTTTCTTTAATCTTAATTCTATTCTTTATGTTCTACATATTGCTTACTTTGCTAAATAATAAAAATGTGTTTTCTTATACTTGTAACTAACTGCGGTTCAGGTTTCCCGACGGTTCTTATTTTATGATGATGTATGCTTTAAAGTGTGGGAACAGTGCGAACATGATATTGGAATGTTGTTTGATCTGTGTGACTATGATAATGTAACTCCTCCCAGGGGTGAAGAAAGGGCGTCCTCGGTCTTCGGTTTGATCCCATATTTCCTTAATATCTCTGAACAACTTGTAGTTTGCTCTGGGTTTGGTTTTGCTACTGGTGAGTTTTGTATCGTTAATTTTGTCCTTCTTTTTTGAATGCCGATAAAGATTATTAACAATATGATGCCAATTGATGATGTGGATATTCCTCCTGTCAGTGTCCAGATCCAGGTTTGATGACTTGCCTGTCTCATATATACGTGTTCTATTTTCTTCCTATTCTCTATGTTTTCCTGTTGGATCACATCGATGTTTAATTCGGGAATTAGCTTACGAGTTGCTTCTACATTGTGTAGTGCATCTTGCATGACTTCTATTTCGCTTCTTATCTCATAGGAGTGAAATTTTTTGTTGTTAAAGGTTATTGTACAATTCCAAAAATTGATTATGAAGTTGCCTGTTATTGTTCGGTTATTTGGCCCACAGTCTGAATATAACTTTTCGTTCTTGGCGATGTTAATCAGGATTTTGTCTTCGGCAATGTATTGTATTGTTGTTTCCGTTTCTGTGGTGACATTACAAATGCTATTGGTCCCCATTATTAGCGGTTTTATACATTGGTCTCGAAATTCTTTTATATTTGAATGTTTTTGAACAAAACTATTATGGTCTGAAGTTATGAATAGTTTTTGGTTAGATTTCACAAGGTGTTGTGGGTAGATTCTGATGACTGTATTATTTATAACTAATGGCAGGATAGTCATTATTGTTGACTCTTCCTCTTGTAGCTTAGGTATTTGTAGTATGTAGAGAAGTGTGTCTTTGTTTGTAGCAATCTTTGGGATTACGTATTGGAGTGCTTCATCTGGCAAAGTGATATTGATGCCTTGGCTGGTTAAAATATCTTTGATCATAATGATTTCTTTGAGTGTTAGGATTTTGTTGCTCGGGAGTTCTAATTTTGTTTTGATAATTGCATCTTGAATGTCTTCTAGTATCGTATTAATCATGTCCAAATTTATTATTGTTGCCATCATCTCGATTTCGGTTAGGATAACTCTGTTGGCTATAGTGGTGTTGATCAATGCTCTGTTCACTGTATCTGTGATAAGTTGAATTCGTCTATTGATCTGCTCGTTTATCTTAAATTGTTGGTTATTTTCGTTTATTAAATCGTTCATTGTTCTGTTAATTATATGAAGATCTTGAGCGTCTGGGTTGCCTGCTAACCATTTCCAGGCTGAGCCCAATTCGTCCCAACGTTTGTGCCTTGTCCTTTGGGTTGGCTTTATTTGATGAAGGTTGTTGACTGATTTTATATACTTATGTTCTATTGTATTATGTAATTCTAACTTATCATTTAGTTTATTCTTAACAATTTTATTAAGTGATTTTATAGTTAATTCTAAATTACTTATGCTGATAGGGTGTACAATCTTTATGCTTCCTGTTTGAATTTTACATGGTTTTGTTTAATTAGTAAGATAGGATCTTCATATAGATTCTTGATTTCTAGTTTTTGTGCATAACCGAGGAGAGTTAAACTGATTATGAGTATTAAATTTAGGATTTTCTTGAACATTTTAATTGTTTGAAAAATTTTACTTTATTTTTACAATATTAATTTAGGTTCTTATTGTATGAAGTATAATTTGTTGGAATTTTGTTTGGTTCTTCTGAAAAATAATAAAAGAAATTTATAATTATAATGTCTTAACTCTCTTGATCTTATTCTTATTTCGTTTTCTTTTTCTTTTTGTTTCAAATGTCTTAAAGGCTACGTTTGTTATGTTATGTTTAACTCCGCTAGGTTGCATTTTGGTTCGAATATTTGGCTTAAGGAACACTGTTTGGTTTTCTACCAGTGTTGGTGGTTCCTCTTTTCTAATATTTTGTTTTTCCATTTTTTGGATAGTTTTTTCTAATTTTAAGTTTACGCTGTTAAATATTTCGTTCGCTTGTTTTTGGATTTCATTTGGGTCAACCATATTATTTTGGTTGAAAATAATTTCATTTGGCGTGAAGCCAGTAGATGAGTGAACTGTGTTATTGTATAGTGCTACTGACAACTCTATGCCAGTTGGGGTGTAGCAGTTAGGGAGTTTGTACTTGTTAGAGTTAAGGATTTCGATTATTGTTGAATGAGTTTTTTCTATCTGTCCGTTTGATTCGGACGATGACGCGTATTCTAATTTGACGTTAAGGTTTCTTAGATATTCCTTAAATTGGAGAGATTGGAATGTAGTCTCGTGATCTGAGACTATTGTGTTAGGAATTCCGAATATTGTGAAATATTTAGTTAATGCATTAGTTGTGTCAATTAAGTTTTTTGTAGGAATTTGGATCATTTGTAGGTGTTTAGAAAAGGAGTCTATTATGGAAAGGAAATTGGTGTGGTTGATATTGAATATATCAATATGTACTCTCTCTAGTGGCTTTGTCGTAATAGGCCTTGGAGAGATGTTGATGTTGTACGGCTTCCGTTCGTACTTGTGTGTATTGCAGGTATTGCATGCATTTTTTGGATTTCTTTGGGTCCAAATTAATTGTACACGACACTATTTCGATTTTAATTGTTTATTTATTATATTTATTTTATTATTAAAATTCATTAATTTATTTTATAATTTGGTTTATTCAATTATTTTACATTTATTTTTTATGATCAACTTAATTTTCGTTATTAATATTATTTCACCACCACTTCTTTTTTGACTGTTCATCAAGAGATAACAAAACGTAATGGACGAAAAAGTCTTATGTTAATTTTATTTGTTTTTTTTGTTGTTGTATACATGACGTCGTCTTCATTTCCAAATATACATGTCATATATTTGGAACGGGAACAGATGCGCCGGCGGCGGTCAACATTGCACTTATGTTAAGTGTTGCATCACCGCATTGTTATTGCGTGGTGTTGTTGTTAGATGGCGACATGCTTTACTATAAACGTTTTATAGTAGTGGTTCGGCTATTGGATAGTGATGGTTGGATAGATGGATATGTGATGGGGTTAGTGAACGCTTAATTCAAATAAGTTGGTTTATATTTGAATTTCACTAATTATTTTGTTTGTGGCAGTATCGAATATCGGTGAGTCGAATATTCGAGCTGCTACAGTACCCCCTCTCCAGATGAGAAACCATAGGTTTTGAGACGTTATACGTTGAACCTGACGGTTTTAAATCGTTTGCTGGCTGATATTTGATCAGCCGTGTTGAGAATACCGTAGGCCGGTTTCAATCTGTCGATGGAGATTGAGTGGTGTTTGTCTTTGATTGAGACAATGAATTGTTTGCGTAAGCGGCGTATAACTCTGTATGGCCAGTACGAACCTTATCAACCCGGACAAAGACGTAATCGCAATTGTTGAGCGATTTTGGAACGAATATGTTGCTTTCATTAGTTGGTCTTGTTGCCGTGGGGATAAGATTTTGCATGGTGGTGCGGAGTTGGTCGATGACTGTGTCGGTTGTGGATGGAGACGGTAGAGGATGTTCGATGAAGAACTCACCGGGTAGCTTGATGGTTTGACCGTAAACCATTTCAGCTGGTGAGCACTTCAAATCTTCTTTAACCGTTGCTCGAATACCAAGTAGAACGATTGGTACTTCGGAGCTCCAGTGAATTGTGTTGCCTCGGGCCCTGAGAGCAGCTTTGAGCTGGCGGTGGAAACGTTCAACCATGCCATTGGCTTGTGGGTGGTAAGCCGTTGTACGTATACGATGCGAGCCGAGGAGTTTCGTTAACTCCGAGAAGAGCTTCGACTCGAATTGGGTTCCTTGACCAGTGGTGATGTCAAGTGGAACGCCAAATCGTGATACGTAGTTTTGAACGAATGTGGTGGCAATGGTTGCTGCAGACATGTCGGTCATGCAGTACACTTCTGGCCATCGAGTGAAACGATCGACACAGGTGAGGAGATATGAGTATCCATTGGATGGAGGAAGTGGTCCTACGACATCCAAATGAATATGTTCGAATCGATCAGGTGGAATTGCGAATTGTCCAAGAGGCGATTTTGTGTGCCGCTGGACTTTTGATTTTTGGCAAGATAAGCATGCTTGTGCCCAATGGGTCACGTCTTTGTTGATGCTTGGCCAAAAGTATCGAGGAGTAATCAATTTACGAGTTGCGCGGACACCAGGATGTGAGATACCGTGTAGTGTGTCGAAGATGGTTCGACGTAGTTGCTCTGAGATGTACGGGCGATTTGCACCCGTAGATGTTTCGCAGTAGATTTCGAGGCCAGGTAGTTTGAAAAGCTCCAGTTTCAGTGATGAACTGGCGTGACAAGCAGAACCAGAAAGTAAATTCTGAAGTTCCAAGTCTGCTTTTTGCGCTTGTGCGATCTTATTGCAGTCGAAGTGAGTCTCGACTGTGGCCGATTCGTTTGATGTTGTGCGCGAAAGTGTATCCGCGACAACGTTGTCGGTACCTTGAACATGCTGAATGTCCGTGGTAAATTGACTAATATAATCCAAGTGGCGTGCTTGCCTTGGATTGCGTTCAGTTTTAGACTGAATTGCTCGAGTCAGAGGTTTGTGGTCGGTGTAAATTGTAAAGTCCCGACCCTCGACATAATATCTGAAGTGTTTGATTGCTAGATATATTGCGAGTAATTCCCGATCGAATGCAGAGTATTTCTTTTCGGCATCCGAGAGCTTCTTTGAGAAGAATCCCAGGGACTCCCAACACTTGTCGTTGTACTGTTGCATGACTGCTCCGACAGCAGTGTTTGATGAATCAGTAGTAATGCTGAGCTTTGAGTCGCTCAGTGGATGTGACAGGAGTGTTGTGCGTGCCAATTCAGCCTTGAGTGACGTGAATGCGTGTTGACATTCGTCAGGCCAAGAGAAGTTCTTGGCGGTTTTGGGCTTACGTAGTAGTACTGCCAGGTGGCTGTGAATTGGGTTGAGTATTTCAGCGAGCTTTGGTATGAATCGGTGGTAGTAGTTTACCATGCCGATGAATCGCTGAATACTCTTGATTGAGGTTGGAGCTGGGAATTCTTTAATGGCATTGATTCGTTCTTGTGAAGGAAGGATGCCATTAGCGGTAATCTTGTGGCTGAGGAAATCAAGAGTGGATGCGCCGAAGACGCATTTTGAGCTCTTGATGTGAACATCAAACTCGACAAGTCTTTGGAAAAGTGTTTCCAGATGGAGTTTGTGTTGGTCCTCAGTTTGAGATGCCACAAGAATGTCGTCTATGTAGACGAAAACGAAGTCGTGATCTCGAACGACTTCGTTCATGAAGCGCTGAAACGTTTGAGCGGCATTGCGTAATCCAAATGGCATTCGGGTGTATTCGAAGAGGCCAAATGGTGTGGTGATTGCCGTTTTGAAAACGTCTTCAGGTGCCACGGGAATGTGGTGATAACCTCTGATGAGATCAAGTTTGGAGAAAACTTTGTAGCCATGCAAGTGCATGGTGAAGTTTTGAATGTGGGGTATCGGGTAGCGATCCGGTATCGTAACCGTGTTTAAACGCCGATAGTCCCCACATGGCCTCCAGTCTTGATCTTTCTTCTTGACCATGTGAAGTGGACAAGAGACGGAAGATATCGATGCTCGACAAATCCCTAATTCCACCATGTGTTGAAATTCTGCTTGTGCAGCTTTGTGACGCACCGAATCTAGTCTGCGTGGTCTCGACACGGGCAGATGGCCTTCCGTGACGATGTGATGTACCACGTTGTGTCGGACTGGCATTTTGTAGTTCGGCTCTGCTGTAAGTAGTGGGTACTTTTTGAGCAGAGTGCCGTAGCCGTTGTCGATGTTAAAATGGATCGGTGTTGGTGTGTTAACACGAACCATTGTGGCGTTTATTGACAGCTTTGTAGCTGGATCAATCAGCCGTTTGTTTTTGACATCGACAAGAAGTCCGAATTTGACTAGAAAATCGGCGCCAATGATCGGACGGTTCACTGCAGCTAGTATGAAAGCGTGCATGAAGGTTCGTTTGAGTCCGATATCCACGTTAAGCAATTTTGTGCCGTACGTGTGGATGATTGAACCATTGGCAGCCGATAAGACTAGATTTGAATTTCGATTAGCTAATGTGTAATTCATTTTGAAATTCATAGCTGGAATAACCGAAAGGTCAGCGCCAGTGTCGACTAGGTAGGTGAGTTTGTTGTGTCTATCGTACACAAACAAACGTGACGTATAGGTTGGTGTCAGGGGAGGTGTGATACTCTCAACCCGTGACTCTAAAAGTTTTTTTGATGGTCAATGTCCATTTTTACGGCGGCGGCGGACATCGGTGGTTGCGACGTGTTGAAATTGCACGGTGACGTGCATTTTCTGGCGGCTTTTCCAAACTTTTCATGGAACCAGCATTTACCTTGTCGGTATCTGTTGTTGCTGGGACTGCGGGTTCTGTTTCGTGAGGGAGCTCGTCGCCCACGCGAACGGCTTCGACCTCGGAGAAGCCCGTCGAGTCTGGACTCAATTCTCGACAACCTTGATTCGAGTGAGTTTGTTGTTGTTGTTGTGGAACGGGGAGTTCTGTCTCCACTGCGTTCCCTTGATTGCCGGTATGGTACATTGACTTGACTGACGCTTGGTTGGTTGATGTGTATGACATCATACATTTTGTCGGCAATTCTGGCTAACATTTGTGTCGTGGAGGATTCGGGCTGTGCCACCAGCGCTATGCGAATCAACTCCTGCATTTTCCGGATCCATAGCGATCTGATTATTGTTGCGGAAAAGTTGTTGTTAGCCAGTGTTTGTATGTGCCGTAAAGCGTCAGATGGTGTGCGGTCGCCTAATTGCTGGCCTGAAAGCAATTGTTCCAGTTGGCGTTCGCTCGATGGTGCTAGGCGTTCTAGCAGTGTCTCTTTGAGTTTGTTGTATTGGTTTGTGGTTGGTGGATTGAGCAGAAAATCGGAGATCACATCGCACGTTTCTGGCTGTAAGGCTGACAAAATTTGCATGTATTTTGTTTTGTCAGCTGTGATGTCTTGTAGCCCGAATTGAATTTCGGCGAGCTGAAACCATGTGTTTGCTCTTTGTGGCCAGAACGGTTGAATGGCGATTCGTTGATGTGATGCTGCGATTTGTGGACTAGCGCCTTCAGGCGTGGTGTCCATGCTTTGTGGTAGATGTTTTGCATCTTCGGTCATTTTGTTATTTTGTTACTTACAAATCAATACAACAAACTTATAACAAAGAGAACAAAAAATTTTAAAGCGGAATGGTTACCGTGTAATTACGTTTGAAGGCCGGGATGTTCCTTCGGCTTAACTCCCTTGTGACGAGATACCCCCGAATATGGAGTTCCTTGCGTCCTACCTTATATTGGGGGGCTCGTTGAAATTTAGAAACAATAAAAACAAAAAAAATGTTTGTCATCCGAGGTGAAGTTTGAAAACTTTTTATTAAATTATTCTTTTGTGTTACCCACAACGTTGATGGCGGAAGGACTTACGACGAGAAACGACCAATGTGTGTGAGATTATGGATTGGTGGCAATGTGGTGGTGAATAATATATATAGTTATAGTTCCATAAGATACAATACTTATGCACTATGATAAAGTTGTGTTATTCATTATGTTATTTCGATATCAAATAACATCGAAAGACGCAAGATCAGCATAACGTGCGAATCAACGACACGACTCAACGTGATAACCAACAAATCGTGGGAAATGTAGAGTCAGCAAACATACCAGTAACTTTCCGTCTCAATTGTAATTAGAATCCGATAAGAAAATTGTTAAATAAATAAAGAATAATATAATTTTAGTTAGTCTTAAGCAAGCATTCGAACAATGTAGTTAAAAATTAAATAAAGAGAAAATAAAAATTACTTAAATTTTTATTTTATTAGTTATGTAAAACCCCATAACATAATTGGCGCAGCCGTCCGGTTAGTGAAAGTCAGTGAAAGTGTAATAGTGCCGTGGTTAACGAATAAAAATTAATCAAAAGTGAATCCGTGAAATAAATTTTGTGAATTTATAATACATCTCTGGCTGAAGGTTATAAACCGCTAAGAGGAGTAGTGATTCCGCCGCCTCACTTCACCAAGACAACACTAGAACCTGTGACACCACGACAGCAAAATTTAGAAGAACGACGTGCGAAGTTCCAAGAGAGACGCAGTTCGTAATCCTAAATTATAAGGTAATAAATCTTAATATTTTTTTTTCTTTTTTTCCAAAATTATAACCTATTTTGACTGACACGTGTACTACAAGATAGGCACGAACTTGTCCTTAATTCGTTATTTGCGTAAAATCGAGTGAATTTTAAAATTGTTACCATACGGCAAACCAGCGCACTACAAGATAGACGCTAAACTGTCGTTCCGTGAAACTACAAGATAGGCACGGAAAAACTAAATAACGTAAATTTACGTACGAAACGAGAGTCAATTTTTCTATCAAATCGAAATATTGACTACCAAGAACTCGAAATGACAGAGTTACAAGACGTTTCGAATCAATTGGTTCAAGTTTTAGAACAACTTAACCAAATTTCAAATAAACAAAATGAGCACGAACAGGCACTGGCCTATCTGAACAGAGCAGATAAGGATCAGTACCCAGCTCAAAAACCATTAATTCTCGATGTATTCCGGATTCCAGATCCAATAAAATCTATCCCTAATTTCGATGGAAATCGAAAACAGCTGGGATCATGGCTAAAAACTGTCGAAGATACCTTAGGTTTTTTCGAACCACTCGTTCAAGACCAACAAATGAGGATTTATTGGCAAGCCGTGCAAAATAAAATTGAAGGCAAAGCAAAAGATATTCTTTGCTTAGCCGGAAACCCCCAAACTTTTGGGGAAATTAAACAAATTTTAATGGAATCTCTTGGAGATAAACAAGAGTTATCCTTTTACAAGTCCCAACTTTGGGCAACACAACAAATGGACAATATGTCCATTCATGTGTATTATAATAAAACAAAAGAAATTTTGCAGAGCATTAAAACTCTAGCAAAACAAAATCCAATGTACAACCAGTCATGGGTTGCGATAAGCGCATTCATAGAGGAAGATGCACTTGCTTCATTTATCGCAGGCCTAAAAAGGCCATATTTTGGCTACGCGCAAGCAGCTAGGCCCAAAAATCTCGAAGAGGCCTACGCATTTTTATGCAAGTTCAGCGCGAACGAGACAATTTTCAATTATTCAAAGAAAACGTCTGAAATAAAAACCCACAGTCACAATCGGGTCCCACATCAGTCAGAACAATTAAATTTCAAAAGACAGCAATACCCTGTCACTGAAAAGAAACCTTTAGGACCGACACAAGAAAATTCAAAACCAATCCCAATGGAAATAGATCCCTTGATTAGATCTAGAAAAACATTCAACGCTAAAATGATAAATACCCACGAAATCCCAGAAAATACTGAAGAGTCAACCAATACCGATTCAGAAAACGAAAATTTTTGGGAGGAACAGCAACCAGATACAGAAGGCTAAACTTTCTGCCGTATCTGAAATGCTACAATAAAATGAATCAAAAAACTATTTCTCTATTAATAGACACTGGGGCCAATAAAAATATAATAAGGCCAAATATTATTCCAAAAAAACTTTTAGAACTTGAAACAACAACGGTAAAAAATATTTTAGGAACTCAAAATGTATCAAAAAAAGGAAATATAAATTTCCTCGGGTTCAACTTACCCAAACAAACCTATTTTGAATTAAATTTTCATAAATTTTTTGATGGCATCTTAGGATCCCAATCAATGGCGGCAATGAACGCTAAAATCGACTACAAAACTAGTACGATATCTTTAAATAATAATATTTTAAAATTTTACCGTTATTACCCAACAAAAAATGTCTACAACCACGCAGTTACGTTCAATACTAAAACGAACGGCGATTGGGTAGTTTATGAACACAGTAAATTAAATGACGAAATCGCAATTTTACCAGGGGTATACAAGGCCCAAGATTTTAAAACTACTGTTAAAATAACCACTTGCAATCCGGAACCGCCTTCAAAATTATCTAAATTAGGCATAACAGTGAACAATTTTGAGACAATCGAATCTATTCCAATCAATTTTAACACACCAGTAGACAAGAAGTACAACCCATACCTACACGGTAATAAATTTACTTTGGTCACCGACCACAAACCCTTAACTTTTATAAAGACTTCGGAGAAAAACTCCAAAATATTAAGATGGCGGTTAGAGTTGGAAAACTTTGACTACAACATCATATACAAAGAGGGAAAGACCAACGTTGTCGCGGATGCGTTAAGCAGAATACCCTACACCAATAAAAATATGGAAATAAACTTGAACGAGAATAACGCTACTTCACGGGAATATGACGAAAATAGTCAGAAGTCAAATTCCGAGGGTAATTCTTTGCAGAATCATGCAACAAGTGATTCCGACACAATTCATTCAGCTAATACTTCAGATGAATATTTTCTCCATTTTTCTGACCGACCGGTAAATTATTACAGAAACCAAATAATTTTCCGAATTTCGTCGAGTATGGACACGATCATCTCAGAGGAAATATTTACAAACGTACATCGAAATATAATTATTAAAGATGACTTCAGTAAAGAAGATATAACTCATTATCTAAAAAGATACCACAACAATAAACAAACCGCGATACTCGCTCCTGAAATCCTGTACGGAAGAATACAACAATCATATAGAGAAAATTTTTCACAAAATGGACATTTTGTGCTGGTCAGTAAAATAGTAGAAGACGTAACTAGTGAAGATAGGCAGGACACTATAATCACTAAAGAACACAATAGAGCACATAGAGGGATAAAAGAGGTAGAGAACCAAATTAAAAGATCCTATTATTTTCCAAACATGATAAAAAAAATCAAGAGTTGCATTAACAGCTGTAATATCTGCAACACCCATAAATACGATAGGAAACCGTATAATATAAAATTATCCCCAAGACCAAGTACAAAAAAAACCTTTAGAAAGAATCCACATCGATATATTCATAATCAATAAAACTAATTTCTTGTCTATTATAGACGCATTTTCAAAACACTTGCAAATGATACATATCGATACAAAAAATTTAAACAGTATCAAAAGTGCTATAACAAAATATTTCACCATTTTTGGAATACCTAATCAAATTATTTCCGACCACGAAACTACATTTCAGTCGATACAATTTAAAGAATATCTAAGTAATCTAAATATAAAACTCGAATACGTCTCCTCATCCGAGTCAAATGGACAGGTTGAGAAAGCACATGCTACCATAATAGAAATTTATAACACGAACAAACATAAAATTCCAAATGGTAATACCCGAACCATTATAGAACTCTCAGTAGCACTTTATAACAATTCAATACACTCTACAACCGGATTCACTCCTAATGAAATCATTTTTAATCAATCTGATATATTAAACCCAGAAGAAAGAAATGATAAAACAAAAACAATTTTTAAAGAAGTAAAAAATAAGTTAGAAAATAATATTAATGTAATGAAAAAACAAAATAAAACTAGAGAAGAACCCCCTGAATTAATTGACAAACAATCAATATTTATAAAACCAAATATTAGAAACAAAACTCAACCAAGAGGCATCAAAACACAAGCAAATTGCATAACTAGTAAAACATTTAAAACACCTAAAAATATAAAACGAAATAAAAATAATATTAAGAGATTGAAAGAATAAATAATAATGTAAAATTTTCCCACTTCAGAAATGTTATTAACAAGGGTTTTTATGCTCTTCATTGTAATATTTTGTAATCATAAATGCAAAACTCACAAACTAGAAATAAGATATTTACATCAAGACCCTCTGGTATTATTAAAAATTAATAATTGTAAAATTCAAACAGGGGTAATAAAAATAATTCATCCAATTAATCTCACTAACCTAGATTTAACCATAAACACTATTAACAATATTGTAACCAATAGAATAGAAGATAAGTTAGAACTATACACAATAATTAAGCAAAAATGTAAAAAAGCGTATGATAACTTTTATCAAATAAAACCGCCAAAACACACACGACAAAGAAGATGGGATGCCCTAGGCACAACATGGAAGTGGCTAGCGGGAAATCCAGACGCTGATGACCTACGAAATATCAATACCAGATGAAGCCCTAAAATTCATCACACCAAAAATTGCAATAAACAATGATACATTGTTATACATCCTAGAAGTGCCAAAACTGGAAGAACACAACTCAACAATAATGACGATTGCACCAGTGGTAGTCAACGGCAGCATTATCCAAAATTATCCACAATATCTTATCAAATCAAAATCAAAATTGTTCACAACCACCGAACACAACAACTTCGTCCAAAAATTCACCGAAATAAAAGAATTCAAAGATGACTGTATTAAACCTCTTATAATGGGAAGCAAAGCTCATTGCAACGTTACTTCAGAAATCAATACATCAGTGCAATTCATTTCGGAAGATAAGTTATTGATAAACAACGCAAAGAACGCAGAATTATCATCAAACTGTGGACCAGATAAACGAACGTTAACAGGAAACTTCATCATAACATTCTGGAACTGTACAGTGATGGTCAACTCCGAAGAATTTCAATCATACGAATGGAAAAGCTCAGATGAAGTAATCCAAGGAGCACTACACAACCTCCAAGTTACGAGACATTTGATAACAACCCCAGATATTGCTACAATCAACCAGGAAAATATTCAAAACAGAAAACAATTGAATAACGTCTACCTAAAGCAAATCAAACACCAAGCTTGGATATGGACACTTTCCGGAGGAATATCACTATCCACTGTTTGTATAATCACACTAATGCTATATATTTGTATCCGCAGTAACAACACAGAAATACAAATAAAGAATCCAGTTGAAGCTGTCCCGAATGCCACATCTATACAGCAGAGTAATCACAACATATCATATCAAGACCTACTAAGAAAAGCAGGTATCGGACCAAAGGTCGAGGACGCCCTTTCTCCACCCCCAGGAGGAGTTATAGTTCCATAAGATACAATACTTATGCACTATGATAAAGTTGTGTTATTCATTATGTTATTTCGATATCAAATAACATCGAAAGACGCAAGATCAGCATAACGTGCGAATCAACGACACGACTCAACGTGATAACCAACAAATCGTGGGAAATGTAGAGTCAGCAAACATACCAGTAACTTTCCGTCTCAATTGTAATTAGAATCCGATAAGAAAATTGTTAAATAAATAAAGAATAATATAATTTTAGTTAGTCTTAAGCAAGCATTCGAACAATGTAGTTAAAAATTAAATAAAGAGAAAATAAAAATTACTTAAATTTTTATTTTATTAGTTATGTAAAACCCCATAACATAATTATATATAAAATTTTACATTAGTAAAAGAGTTTACGTTAAATTTTGAGAGAAAAAATGATTCTACGTTAGTTTGTAATTGAAAAAAAAAAATGAGTTTACGTTAATATGTATGAAAATAAAAAAAATGATTCTACGTTAAAAAAATGAGCAAATAAAAATTAAAAAAAATGTTACGTTAAGAATTTTAAAGTACAAGAAAAAAAATTTTATATACAAAAAAAACTATGTACCGGTTTTTATTGTTGTTTCTGCTGTTGTTGATGGATCTGCTGCTGTTGATGGTCATCTGCTGCGGTGAGGGTGGATCGCTTCACCGTTACTTGTATCCCGCGTTGGTACGTGGGATAGCCCTACGCACGTGTCCAAAAAAAATCAAGTGTGGGCATGCTCCCTACACTATTTTGGATATTCCCGCGTTGGTACGTGGGATGGCCCTACGCACGTGTCCAAAAACAATTTCAAGAATCCCACGTTGGTCTGCGATTTATACTTTTGTGTGTCCGCTGTGATGATTGTGATGTTTTATGATCTCCGTGTTGATGATATGAAATGGTATCGTTGAATATGTGTGGTTATGTTATTTTATTTGGTTATATGTGAAACAATTATTATGTTGTGGACTGCGTGTTCTATCCACGATCGGAAGTCACCAATTTTGGATTTCTTTGGGTCCAAATTAATTGTACACGACACTATTTCGATTTTAATTGTTTATTTATTATATTTATTTTATTATTAAAATTCATTAATTTATTTTATAATTTGGTTTATTCAATTATTTTACATTTATTATTTATGATCAAATTAATTTTCGTTATTAATATTATTTCACCACCACTTCTTTTTTGACTGTTCATCAAGAGATAACAAAACGTAAACGAACAGATGCGCCGGCGGCGGTCAACATTGCACTTATGTTAAGTGTTGCATCACCGCATTGTTATTGCGTGATGATGTTGTTAGATGGCGACATGCTTTACTATAAATGTTTTATAGTAGTGGTTCGGCTATTGGATAGTGATGGTTGGATAGATGGATATGTGATGGGGTTAGTGAACGCTTAATTCAAATAAGTTGGTTTATATTTGAATTTCACTAATTATTTTGTTTGTGGCAGTATCGAATATCGGTGAGTCGAATATTCGAGCTGCTACACATTAATGAGGTTCTTTATCTTTTTCACCATATTTGGGAAGAAGTAGGCTCGCTTAATTTGTTTTTCTACTTCCTGTATTCCTCTATGGGCTCTCTCGTGTTCTTTACTGAAAATAGCACTCTGCCTATTTTCACTGGTTACGTCTTCGACCATTTTGGTGGCGAAAACGAAGTGGCCATTTTGAGAAAAAATTTCTCGAAAGCTTTCTTGTATTATACCGTATAATATTTCAGGGGCTAGTATTGCTGTCTGTTTACCATTGTGGAGGTTTTTTAGGTAATTTGTAATAGCCGCCTTCGTGAAATTCTCTTTTGCAATTATTGTTCTGTTATAATTTGAGAATATCTCTTCGTGTGATCGTGTTATCAAGTGTGACAGAAACCCTGAATATTAATTGGTTTCTATAATAGTTTATTGGACGGTCAGAGAAATGTATAAAGTAGTCGTCTGAGGTGTTAGCTGAGTGGATTGTGCTTAGCTCGCTAGGGTCTTTTAATTGTTCTACTAAGGTACTTGTTGATTCACGTGGAGTGATTTCAGGTACTTCGTTGTTATTTATTTTTTTTGTGGTGGGCATTCTGCTTAATGCATCTGCGACCACGTTTGTGTTTCCCTCTTTATACACTACGTCATAATCATAGTTTCCTAATTCTAATCTCCATCTTAGGATTTTTGAGTTCTTTTCGGATGATTTTAGAAAAGTGAGTGGTTTGTGATCTGTTATCAATGTAAATCTGTTACCATACAGGTAAGGGTGGTATTTCTTTACGGCCCAGATTATCGCGAGTGCTTCTTTTTCGTATGTCGCATAGTTAAATTCCGTTTTGTTCAAAGTTCTTGACGCGAAAGCTATTGGTCTTTCTATACCATTTTGTATTTGTGACAAAACCGCTCCCAGTGCGTAATCTGACGCGTCGGTAGTTAGAGTAAAGGGTTTCGTGAAGTCTGGGTATGTTAATATTTGGTCTGTCGCGATTAATTGTTTTAGCGTCTCGAAGGACTTGATGTATTCCTGATCTTTGAGATTTAGTGGTACGTCTTTTTTTAAGAATTTTGTCATATTTTTGGTTATTTTTGAATAATCTTTGATAAACCGTCTATAATATCCAGACAGTCCGAGGAATTGCTTAATTTGTTTTGGCGTCTTTGGTAGTGGCCATTCTAATATTTTTTGGGCTTTATCCTTATTAGGCTTTACACCATTTTGTGTAATAGTGTGTCCTAAAAACTGCGTTTCTTTTTTTAAAAATTCACACTTATTCAGTTGAATTTTTAAATTGAATTGCGAAAGTCTTCTCAAAACCGTATTAAGGTTCTTTATGTGGGTGTCTAGGTTTTCTCCCACTATGATGATGTCATCTAAGTAAACATGACTTATTCTACCAATTAGACCATGTAAAACGTTGTTCATTGCCCGTTGGAAAGTCGCTGGTGCATTTTTTAGCCCGAACGGCTTTCGACAAAATTCGAAATGCCCCTTGTCGGATGAGAATGCTGTTTTCTCTTGCGACTGGGTTTCCATTGGTACCTGGTGGAATCCAGATTTTAGGTCAAGGGTGGTGAAATATACCGATTTTCCCAAGTTGTCCAATATCTCCTCAACTTGAGGGATAGGGAACTTGTCGTTTATCGTTTTCTCATTGAGTTTCCTGTAATCGATAACGACTCTTATTTTGCGTATTCCAGATGCGTCTTCTTTTTTTGGGACAACCCAGATGGGTGAGGAATACGGGCTACTTGAATTTTTTATTATTCCGCTGTCGAGCATTTCTTGTATTTGATTTTCGACGTCGCTTTTAAATTTGTGTGGATATCTATAGGTTTCGGTATAGATTGGGTTTTCGTCTACTGTTTGAATTTTGTGTTTAATGATTGACGTTGCTGACAGTTTTTCGTCCAAGCGTAACAAAACTGATTGATTTTTATGAATAAGGTCGATGAGAGTTGCTGTCTCTATGTCACTCAGGTGATTCGTCCTTATTAAACTTTTGATTTCTTCCTTGCTAAGGTGGGAATTTCCAGAAATAGGTATTGGGTTTAGTGTTTCGAAATTATTGCATTTTAATTTTAATTTTGGTAATAATTTTGGGGGTTCTGGCTCATTGGTAAGAATGTTGACAGCTGTTTTGTTCTGACTAGCTCTATATAGTCCTGGTTTGATCGTTATTTTGTCATCTAGTTTATTGAAGTCTGAAACTAGCCAATCACCGTTTTGATGGGTGTCAAATGTGACTGTGTGATTGTAGAAGTTATCATTTGGATAATATTTGAAAAATTTAAATGTTTTATCTTTAAACGAAATTGTATTTGTTTTGTAGTTTATTTTAGCGTCTGTTTCTGCCATATATTGTGAGCCTAGGATTCCGTCAAAAAACTTGTGGAATTCTAGTTCGTGAAAAGTTTGTTTTGGTATTCCTGTACCTAATAAATTTATTCTACATTTTTTATTTGACTTATGGGTGCCTAGAATATTTTTCACATTCATTTCATGTGGTTCTAGTAGGTGTTTTGGTATGATACCTGGCCTGATGATATTCTTGTTGGCGCCAGTATCTATAAGGATTTTTATGGAGTTATTTAGAATGAGAAAAGGAAGAAAATTTAATCTTCTGTGTCGGATTCTTGGTCCTTCTGAAAATTTATTTCTTCCGAAGTTGGTTCCTCCGAATTCTCCGGTCTTTCTGTGTGCTCTTCATTTGAACGCAGTTCGTGATTGTAAATTAACTTCTTATTATATGTTTGTTTTGTTCTTAGGGACGGGTCGACTTCCATTGGGTTTGGCATCTCTTTTTGTTTCCAATGATTCTGCTTCGAATTTGAAACACTGTTGAATAATTTTGGTCTTTCGAATGCATTTGGAGTATTAGGTTTGGTTTGAGTAACATATTGTTTCCTCGAATTACTAGATATGATTTCATTCGAATTAAATTTACATAGAAAAGCGTAAGCTTCTTCTATGTCCTTGGGCCTTGCTGCTTGGGCATAGCCAAAGTATGGCTTCCTTAAGCCTGATAAGAAGGCTGCCAGTGCATCTTCATCGATGAAGGTGATTTGTTGCAAATTTCTTTCTGCTTCGCCAGCGTCTTAATATTTTGTACGATTTCTTTTGTTTTATTGTAGAAATTGTGTATTGACGTGGTATCAGTCTGTTTATTTGCCCAAAGTTGGGACTTATAGAAGGATAATTCTTGCTTGTCCCCTAGGGTATCAAGAAGAATTTGTTTTACTTCCGTGAAGGATTCTGGGTCACCAGCTAGACAAACTATGTCCCTAGCTTTCCCTTCTATTTTGTTCTTTACGGCTCTCCAGTACATTTTGAGCTGTTCTGGTTGGACTAACGGTTCGAACATCCTTAATGTGTCCTCTGCCGTTCTAAGCCATGCTGTGACTTGTTTTTTATTCCCATCAAATGTCGGTATCGACTTTATCGGGTCTGGGATTCGGAAGAGGTCGACAACTGGTTGGTTGACTTTGACTTCTTCTATGGGTGGTGGTGGTTGAACTTCCACCTTTTGTCCGAGGTACCTCAGTATCTCGTCTTGTTCATTTTGTTTTTGAACTAAGTTGGTTAATTGTACCGTTATTGCGGCCAATTGGGCGTTTAGTTCTTCCGTCATTTCTTGGCGGGTTTCTTCAAATATTGCCTCTATATTTCTATTAGCAATAAATGTATTTATGTTTTTCTTTCCCTTTATAGAACTCGTTTTGTTCGAATTACTATGAACTTGCTAAATTATTTCAATTTAATGCAATTAGGAAGGATTATAGTTTGCTATTATTAGTTTGTTTTTTTTTTCGCACCTATCTCGTAGTATGCGAAGGTAACGTACCCTGGGTTTAATTATTCTGATTTCTTCACTTTATGTGTCTATCTTGTAGTGCACGTGATTGGATTCACAAAAGAAGCTTGGATTTCCAGAAAACAGAATTTTGTGCTTTTCGCGTCTATCTTGTAGTGCGCGGATTAGCTTATTTGATAAAATTTCGTTTTTAATTTAAATTAGGAATTTGGTTTTGGTCATGCCTATCTAGTAGTGTATGCCACAAACCAATACGCGAAAAATTTAAAAAGAAAATCTTACCTTACTTTTACAATCGATGGTGAATTGTCTTCTACGTCTACAATATATTTTTACGGACTGTATTTCCACTAAAATACCACGTTTGGTTTTACCAATATTTTCCACGTTCTTTCCACTAATAATTTTTTCTTGTAATAACAATGCGTCTATTCGTTTTAGCTATTTCAACGATAATGAACAAAAACCGGTTTATTTTAACAAACTTATACATTCATAGTATACAAAAATTTTGTATATATATATATATATATATACATATAATTATACATTCTTCTATATATATCTCGTACGCATCCCGATTAATATTTATTGTGCAAAAAGGAGAGAATACACTCATACTAATACTAACCAAATTATATAAACCAAATTTACAGTATTTATTTCAATATAAAAACTTTACATATACATATACAGGGAGCAACCAAATAAACTTACTGTGATGTGCTCAAACGTTTTACAACAAGTTACAATATACAATGCAACATCACTCAACATTCTCCCCGCCTTGGAAAGGTTAAGCCTTTACCAATTAATAATTCATAAGCTATTTTAAAAACTTAAAACTACTACAATAAAATTGTCAAGGACAACCTTTTTAATTTTAATGTCAGGTGATCAACCAACTGGTAATTTATACACCCTAGTTATGGCTCTTTCAACTGTGCCATTAGGAGTTCTGAGTATTACCACTCGAACTTTGTGGTCGCGTCCTGGTATTGTCTTTTCCACTCGCCCCATTAGCCATTTTGAGCTTGGTAAGTTGTCTTCATGGATTAAGACGAGATCGTCGATTTTTAAATTTTCACGTTCGAATTTCTATTTGGTTTTTTGTTGTAAGTTGTGCAAATATTCGCCGGAAAACCTTTTCCAAAAATGCTGCACCAACTGAGTTTTTTGTTTCCAATACGATAGTCTATTGCTTGAGACGTTTGTGACATCCACTTCTAAAACTGAATTTATTGGACCTCCTGTTGTGAAATGCCCAGGTGTTAGGGGCTCCAGATCACGTGGATCACTAGAAAGTGGTGATAGAGGGCGAGAATTAAGAATTCCCTCTATCTCAATAGCCAATGTTGTTAATTGTTCCAGTGTCAATACTTGAGCTCCAACGACTTTTTTCATGTGAGATTTAAACATTCGAACTGCGGACTCCCAAAGGCCTCCAAAGTGTGGTGATCTAGGCGGAATGTATTTCCATGTGATACCCTCAGTAGAATAAAATGCTTGTAATTCTACGTTTGATCCACGAACTAAATTTTCCATCTCCCTGATTTCCCTGTTAGCACCCACAAAATTTCCGGCGTTGTCACTATAGATAATTGCACTACGTCCTCTTCTTGAAAAAAAGCGTTTCAAGCATTCGATGAAAGATTTGCTCGTTGCGTCCTCAACCAATTCTAAGTGGACGGCCTTACTTACGAAGCAAACGAATACACAAATGTAAACTTTGTTTTGCGTATCCTTTCGTTGTCCTTTATATTTGATCAAAAAAAGACCACAAAAATCAACTCCAACTATGTTAAATGGTCTAGCAGCATTCAAACGATCTGGAGGCAACGGTGCCATGATTTGTTCTTCTAACTTTGGTCTAAACTTGAAACAGGAGACACAACGTTTGATAACTTGCCTAACTGCATCTTTTCCATTAATTATCCAGTACTTCTGGCGCACAGCTGCTAACGTACACTGAACTCCCGCATGCATATTCTTTATGTGTTCTTGACGAATTATTAACCTTGTCAGATAATGATCTTTTGGTATAATCAACTGGTGCTTTTGATCATAATCTAAATTGCTGTTTTTTAGTCGTCCTCCTACTCTAAGCATTCCTTCACCATCAACAAATGCCGACAGACTAATCAATTTACTATTTTCTATCAACGGTTTACTATTTGACAACATTCTTATTTCACCTCCAAAATTCACCATCTGAACCGTTCGAATGATTGACAACAACGCGGCCTCCAACTCACAAGCCTCTAAACCACCAGTGCAAATAGTCTTCTTTCTAATGTATCTGTCTATGAAACGAAAACAGTAAGCCACAACGCGCTTGAGTCTCAACAATGAACTAAAACTCTTAATGTCGAAAACATCCATGACTCTTACAGAAACAAAAGATGACTGTTCATTTTTCAACTCAGGCAAATCCTGAGTATTCGCAATATATATTCTACTAACTGGCCAATTTGACTCATCATCCTTCAGAAACAAGGGGCCGTGCCACCAAACATCCAAACTACCAATCTCATGAGGTAAAACCCCTCTAGACACCAAGTCTGCAGGATTTGCTTTCCCAGCGATGTGTCTGAATTTCATATATTTACTACCCTCTAAAATCTCGCTCACCCTATTGGCCACATAAGTTTTTAAACGGTGGGGTGGAATCTTCAACCAGGACAAGGCAATTGTCGAATCAGACCACAACACAATCTTTCCCACATTTATCTTGAGAGAAGCGGTTACATTTTGAATTAACTTTACAAGAAGTAAGAGTGCAGTCAATTCTAGTCTCGGCAAAGATATTACTTTTAAGGGAGCTACCCTTGATTTGCTACACAAAAGATTTATAACTACACTACCATCACTATTTTTGCAACGAATATATACACATGCGCCATACGCTTTTTGCGACGCATCACTAAAACCGTGTATTTCCATAACACTAACATTTCCTGGAATGATACATCGGTTTAATCTTAAATCATTCAAACATTCTAAACTACTTCTAAAATCAATCCAATTTACTTTCAAGTTCTCAGGTATATCCGTATCCCAATCCAGTTTTTCCATCCACAATCTCTGAATAAGAATCTTCGCACTCAAAATTACTGGCCCCAATAACCCTAATGGATCAAACAGTTTACCGATATCCGACAATATTGACCTCTTTGTGATTTTATTACTGTTATCCAATGACTGAACCAAAAATGTAAACTCGTCAAATAAAGGTGACCAACGTAGGCCCAAAGTTTTAATCGTTTCGTTGACATCCAATTCATCGGGATCTCCGCGATTCTCCATTGGAATATAATTTAACAATTCCTTTGAATTTGAGTACCACTTTCTCAACCTCATTTCTGCAGATGAAAACATTTTTGTTAATTCATGATACCTTGAAATACCTTCCTCTAATGTTTGACAACCCGAAAGTAAATCGTCTACATAAAAATCAGCCTTGGCAATACTTGATGCTAATGGGTAATTAACTGATTCATCTAAAGCTAACTGCTGGATAACACGAGTCGATAAGTAAGGCGCAGATGCCGTGCCATAAGTTACGGTCTGCAACTCGTAAATTTTTAAATCGTCAGAGGAATTTTCTCGCCAATAAATCTTATGAAACCTTGTATGAGATTGGTCCAATTTAACCATTCTGTACATCTTTTCAATATCACTTGAGAAAGCGATAACATGCTTTCTAAATCTCAACACAATTGAGAATAACTCTTCCTGAACTAAGGAACCTATCATTAACAGATCGTTCAAAGAATACTGGGAAGAAGACTTAGCCGAAGCGTCAAAAACCACCCGACACTTAGTTGTTGTACTATCAGGACGCAATACAGCTAAATGAGGTATAAAATATCCCGGGCCACCATTTACCTTAGAACAACGCTTCATATGCCCCATTGCCTCATACTCTTTCATAAAATCGATATATTGCTTTTTTAACTCCACATTTTTATTTAATTTCTTTTCTAAAATTATGAATCTATGAAAAGCCATATTAGAAGAATTACCCAATAAACTACTATCCATTTTAAAAGGTAGTTGTACGATAAATGTACCGTCTCTATCTCTTTTGTACGTATCGCTAAAATGCTGCTCACAAGCTGATTCCTCAACTGTACGAACGTTATTTTTATCACCATTGCAGGACTCCAAATGCCAAAATTTTTCCAATATACTATCTAATCCAGTATCCATTGTTTTTGCTTCTGATGATAAAAAGAAATTTTGGTTGCCAGAATTACTCTCCAATTTTCCACCAACAACCCAACCAAAGTTCGTATTACAAAATATTGGGAGTTCCTTTGACAATTCTAAACGACCATCTTTTAAAATGTCCCAAAATACTTCACTTCCCAATAGAATATCTACAGGTCTAGGTACATTGAATTCTGGGTCGGCCAATACTAAATTCGATGGAACGAACCATCTGGAAATATTAATATACTGATAGGGCAAACCATTGCTAATCTCAGATGCTACCAAGAATTTCAAATTCCTACAATAATTATCAACGCGAGAATGTATTGAGGTTTCTATTCTACTAGATATATCAGTTTTTGTGCCATTTATACCACTCACAGTATTATTATCTTTTTCGACATTAATTCCCAATTTTTTGACTAAGTCCCTAGATATAAAATTGTTATGAGAGGCTGAATCCAAAAGCGCTCTACATTGAATATATTTTTTATTAGAATCTTTTATTAAAACTACTGCAGTGGTTAAAACCACCTGTTTCTGTACAATATCTTTGCACAAATATGTGGAACTATTCTGAGCAGAATCAGACTTCGTAATATCGAAAACTTTATTATTCTCCGTATTATTACCAGGGTCGTTTCTATTTTTTTTCTCTGATGTGTTTTTCTTATCCATTTTCATATGCAACAAGGTGTGATGTTTATAACCACAAATTTCACAATTTTTTGCTTGACAATTTCTAACTAAATGATTGTCGCCTAAACAATTCAAACATCTACCCATTATCCTTACTTTTCCATACCTTTCCTCCGGACGCAAATTCATAAACTGAACACAATTTTCTAAACAATGACTACCACTACACATCGAACAAGATTTTTTTGTATTTCCTTCATTCGGCTTTGAAACTGACACGAAGGTTCTAGAGGATTTGGTCATTTGTCCTTGACCCGTCAAACTTTGCTTAGATCTATTGGAGCGACGGTTGTTTTCTATTACACTCAAAGCCCTACATCGGGTCTGCAAAAATCCAGATAGTTCCTTCCAAGTCGGAAGCTTCTTTTTATCAAGTTGAGACTCCCATGTCTTCCGAATATCATCATCTAACCTATAAGTAACAATATGAACTATCATCATGTCCCACTGATCAACATTCTGCTTCAGTTTTTGTAGAGCACGTAAATTGAGCTCAGTCCTATCAATTAGATTTTGTATCTCTTCACTAGAGGACTTACTAACGTACTGTAATTTGAACAATTCACCAATGTGTTTTTCTACTAAAGCATGAGTATCATCGAATCTATCCACCAAAGCTTTCCAGGCGATATCAAAACCATCATCAGAAAAATCAATTTTATCAATAATTTCCTTAGCCTTTCCAACAACAAACATATCTAAATACCACATTTTTTGAATTTTTGAATTTATCTGATGATTATCTATAATAATTTTCTCAAAAGAATCGCGAAATCTTAACCAGTCATCTAATTTTCCATCGAACACGGGTATTCTAATCTCCGGTAATTTTGCCTTAGAAAAAAGACCACTTGCACTGTCGCCATTCCTTGAAGCCGCATCATCAACCATACTCAATTTATCAAATACATCACCCACTTTATTAATATACAAAATGGCTTCAAATTTACTTTTTACCAAAAATCATTTTCGAATCCCTCGAAATCTGCATTAAATTCGTCCTCATTCTTCTCGAATTCGGGATTGTCAACCAATGAACAAAGCGCAGAATAAATATCGGTATATTCGCTTAACAAAAGCTTTAAATTTTCATATCTAGCGCTAACTTTGTTCACATTCTCTATTTCTATTTCATCATGATTCTGTATAAACTTCGAATGCAACGTGAGCTTTCTCTTAGTGGTTGCTCTTTTAATTTTTAATGATTCAATTGATGCCATTTTTTATAGAAATTATTTAACATTACACTTTAAAATTCAATATCTATCCCACAAAGTTTTACTTTAGTTGCCCAAATTATAAATTTATCAAATACCTTAACTTTAGTTGCCAAAAAATATTGAAATTGATGAATCAAACGACAAATGTCCAAGTATCCAAAATCAATATTTCAAATTTCAACTGTCTCCACTACGATGATCAAATATCGACGTCTTCTTTGATGATCTTATTTCTTCCAAATAAAACTAAATTATTCAATTTTTCCAGATTACTACCATAAATATCCGGCTCGAAGGACCATGAATTGTCTTCTACGTCTACAATATATTTTTACGGACTGTATTTCCACTAAAATACGTTTGGTTTTACCAATATTTTCCACGTTCTTTCCACTAATAATTTTTTTTTTTTTTTTTTTTTTTTTTTCGTTTTAGCTATTTCAACGATAATGAACAAAAACCGTTTTATTTTAACAAACTTATACATTCATAGTATACAAAAATTTTGTATATATATATATACATATAATTATACATTCTTCTATATATCTCGTACGCATCCCGATTAATATTTATTGTGCAAAAAGGAGAGAGAATACACTCATACTAGTACTAACCAAATTATATAAACCAAATTTACAGTATTTATTTCAATATAAAAACTTTACATATACATATACAGGGAGCAACCAAATAAACTTACTGTGATGTGCTCAAACGTTTTACAACAAGTTACAATATACAATGCAACATCACTCAACAGATGGAAGGTGGTTCAAGATCAGTTGCGGTGAAAAAGTGGCGGAATCTCGAGTCTGCTAACGGTATACACCTTCAGTTAGAGATGTTTCACTTATTCGTCACGAATTATTGTAGTTTTTCACTAAGATTTCGTTGAAACTGTTAATTTTTCGCTAAAACTTCGTTAAAACTGTTAATTTTTAAGACAAGTGTTACGGATTCTCTAAAAATAAGCTTTTATTCATTTATTACTGCACTTTTTACTTTTACACTAAACTTCACTTTAACACTGCGGCTGCGCCAATTATGGGTTGTGTCTTTATGCGAACATAAAAAAATATTTTATTTTCAATCTTTTATTTAAATTTTAATGTTACACGTTTAATTTCTAAATTACAACTGAACTTTTCTTTAATCTTAATTCTATTCTTTATGTTCTACATATTGCTTACTTTGCTAAATAAAATAAAAATGTGTTTTCTTATACTTGTAACTAACTGCGGTTCAGGTTTCCCGACGGTTCTTATTTTATGATGATGTATGCTTTAAAGTGTGGGAACAGTGCGAACATGATATTGGAATGTTGTTTGATCTGTGTGACTATGATAATGTAACTATATACAACGGATTTTTGATGTTTTATTCCGTGTTTTTTGAAATACTCTTCAAACGATTTGTTTATGTATTCGGTGCCATTGTCTGACCGTAAAGCCTCCAGCTTTCTGCCTGTTTCGTTTTCAACCATCGCTTTGAATTCAACAAAACGATTAAACACTTCGGATTTTTCTTTCAAAAAATACACATAAATTTTTCTGGAGCGGTCATCAATAAATGTTAGGATATATTTAGAACCTCCGATCGAACGATTTTCCATGGGTCCATTAAGGTCAGAATGGATGAGATCCAATATATGATCGGAGCGCGTTGTGCTAATCGGAAATGGTCGACGCGTTTGCTTTCCTTCCTTGCAAACCTCGCAATCCTTTATTTCAATTTCATTTCGTTGATTTGATTTTCGACGTCGCTTTTAAATTTGTGTGGATATCTATAGGTTTCGGTATAGATTGGGTTTTCGTCTACTGTTTGAATTTTGTGTTTAATGATTGACGTTGCTGACAGTTTTTCGTCCAAGCGTAACAAAACTGATTGATTTTTATGAATAAGGTCGATGAGAGTTGCTGTCTCTATGTCACTCAGGTGATTCGTCCTTATTAAACTTTTGATTTCTTCCTTGCTAAGGTGGGAATTTCCAGAAATAGGTATTGGGTTTAGTGTTTCGAAATTATTGCATTTTAATTTTAATTTTGGTAATAATTTTGGGGGTTCTGGCTCATTGGTAAGAATGTTGACAGCTGTTTTGTTCTGACTAGCTCTATATAGTCCTGGTTTGATCGTTATTTTGTCATCTAGTTTATTGAAGTCTGAAACTAGCCAATCACCGTTTTGATGGGTGTCAAATGTGACTGTGTGATTGTAGAAGTTATCATTTGGATAATATTTGAAAAATTTAAATGTTTTATCTTTAAACGAAATTGTATTTGTTTTGTAGTTTATTTTAGCGTCTGTTTCTGCCATATATTGTGAGCCTAGGATTCCGTCAAAAAACTTGTGGAATTCTAGTTCGTGAAAAGTTTGTTTTGGTATTCCTGTACCTAATAAATTTATTCTACATTTTTTATTTGACTTATGGGTGCCTAGAATATTTTTCACATTCATTTCATGTGGTTCTAGTAGGTGTTTTGGTATGATACCTGGCCTGATGATATTCTTGTTGGCGCCAGTATCTATAAGGATTTTTATGGAGTTATTTAGAATGAGAAAAGGAAGAAAATTTAATCTTCTGTGTCGGATTCTTGGTCCTTCTGAAAATTTATTTCTTCCGAAGTTGGTTCCTCCGAATTCTCCGGTCTTTCTGTGTGCTCTTCATTTGAACGCAGTTCGTGATTGTAAATTAACTTCTTATTATATGTTTGTTTTGTTCTTAGGGACGGGTCGACTTCCATTGGGTTTGGCATCTCTTTTTGTTTCCAATGATTCTGCTTCGAATTTGAAACACTGTTGAATAATTTTGGTCTTTCGAATGCATTTGGAGTATTAGGTTTGGTTTGAGTAACATATTGTTTCCTCGAATTACTAGATATGATTTCATTCGAATTAAATTTACATAGAAAAGCGTAAGCTTCTTCTATGTCCTTGGGCCTTGCTGCTTGGGCATAGCCAAAGTATGGCTTCCTTAAGCCTGATAAGAAGGCTGCCAGTGCATCTTCATCGATGAAGGTGATTTGTTGCAAATTTCTTTCTGCTTCGCCAGCGTCTTAATATTTTGTACGATTTCTTTTGTTTTATTGTAGAAATTGTGTATTGACGTGGTATCAGTCTGTTTATTTGCCCAAAGTTGGGACTTATAGAAGGATAATTCTTGCTTGTCCCCTAGGGTATCAAGAAGAATTTGTTTTACTTCCGTGAAGGATTCTGGGTCACCAGCTAGACAAACTATGTCCCTAGCTTTCCCTTCTATTTTGTTCTTTACGGCTCTCCAGTACATTTTGAGCTGTTCTGGTTGGACTAACGGTTCGAACATCCTTAATGTGTCCTCTGCCGTTCTAAGCCATGCTGTGACTTGTTTTTTATTCCCATCAAATGTCGGTATCGACTTTATCGGGTCTGGGATTCGGAAGAGGTCGACAACTGGTTGGTTGACTTTGACTTCTTCTATGGGTGGTGGTGGTTGAACTTCCACCTTTTGTCCGAGGTACCTCAGTATCTCGTCTTGTTCATTTTGTTTTTGAACTAAGTTGGTTAATTGTACCGTTATTGCGGCCAATTGGGCGTTTAGTTCTTCCGTCATTTCTTGGCGGGTTTCTTCAAATATTGCCTCTATATTTCTATTAGCAATAAATGTATTTATGTTTTTCTTTCCCTTTATAGAACTCGTTTTGTTCGAATTACTATGAACTTGCTAAATTATTTCAATTTAATGCAATTAGGAAGGATTATAGTTTGCTATTATTAGTTTGTTTTTTTTTTCGCACCTATCTCGTAGTATGCGAAGGTAACGTACCCTGGGTTTAATTATTCTGATTTCTTCACTTTATGTGTCTATCTTGTAGTGCACGTGATTGGATTCACAAAAGAAGCTTGGATTTCCAGAAAACAGAATTTTGTGCTTTTCGCGTCTATCTTGTAGTGCGCGGATTAGCTTATTTGATAAAATTTCGTTTTTAATTTAAATTAGGAATTTGGTTTTGGTCATGCCTATCTAGTAGTGTATGCCACAAACCAATACGCGAAAAATTTAAAAAGAAAATCTTACCTTACTTTTACAATCGATGGTGAATTGTCTTCTACGTCTACAATATATTTTTACGGACTGTATTTCCACTAAAATACCACGTTTGGTTTTACCAATATTTTCCACGTTCTTTCCACTAATAATTTTTTCTTGTAATAACAATGCGTCTATTCGTTTTAGCTATTTCAACGATAATGAACAAAAACCGTTTTATTTTAACAAACTTATACATTCATAGTATACAAAAATTTTGTATATATATATATATATATATACATATAATTATACATTCTTCTATATATATCTCGTACGCATCCCGATTAATATTTATTGTGCAAAAAGGAGAGAATACACTCATACTAATACTAACCAAATTATATAAACCAAATTTACAGTATTTATTTCAATATAAAAACTTTACATATACATATACAGGGAGCAACCAAATAAACTTACTGTGATGTGCTCAAACGTTTTACAACAAGTTACAATATACAATGCAACATCACTCAACATTCTCCCCGCCTTGGAAAGGTTAAGCCTTTACCAATTAATAATTCATAAGCTATTTTAAAAACTTAAAACTACTACAATAAAATTGTCAAGGACAACCTTTTTAATTTTAATGTCAGGTGATCAACCAACTGGTAATTTATACACCCTAGTTATGGCTCTTTCAACTGTGCCATTAGGAGTTCTGAGTATTACCACTCGAACTTTGTGGTCGCGTCCTGGTATTGTCTTTTCCACTCGCCCCATTAGCCATTTTGAGCTTGGTAAGTTGTCTTCATGGATTAAGACGAGATCGTCGATTTTTAAATTTTCACGTTCGAATTTCTATTTGGTTTTTTGTTGTAAGTTGTGCAAATATTCGCCGGAAAACCTTTTCCAAAAATGCTGCACCAACTGAGTTTTTTGTTTCCAATACGATAGTCTATTGCTTGAGACGTTTGTGACATCCACTTCTAAAACTGAATTTATTGGACCTCCTGTTGTGAAATGCCCAGGTGTTAGGGGCTCCAGATCACGTGGATCACTAGAAAGTGGTGATAGAGGGCGAGAATTAAGAATTCCCTCTATCTCAATAGCCAATGTTGTTAATTGTTCCAGTGTCAATACTTGAGCTCCAACGACTTTTTTCATGTGAGATTTAAACATTCGAACTGCGGACTCCCAAAGGCCTCCAAAGTGTGGTGATCTAGGCGGAATGTATTTCCATGTGATACCCTCAGTAGAATAAAATGCTTGTAATTCTACGTTTGATCCACGAACTAAATTTTCCATCTCCCTGATTTCCCTGTTAGCACCCACAAAATTTCCGGCGTTGTCACTATAGATAATTGCACTACGTCCTCTTCTTGAAAAAAAGCGTTTCAAGCATTCGATGAAAGATTTGCTCGTTGCGTCCTCAACCAATTCTAAGTGGACGGCCTTACTTACGAAGCAAACGAATACACAAATGTAAACTTTGTTTTGCGTATCCTTTCGTTGTCCTTTATATTTGATCAAAAAAAGACCACAAAAATCAACTCCAACTATGTTAAATGGTCTAGCAGCATTCAAACGATCTGGAGGCAACGGTGCCATGATTTGTTCTTCTAACTTTGGTCTAAACTTGAAACAGGAGACACAACGTTTGATAACTTGCCTAACTGCATCTTTTCCATTAATTATCCAGTACTTCTGGCGCACAGCTGCTAACGTACACTGAACTCCCGCATGCATATTCTTTATGTGTTCTTGACGAATTATTAACCTTGTCAGATAATGATCTTTTGGTATAATCAACTGGTGCTTTTGATCATAATCTAAATTGCTGTTTTTTAGTCGTCCTCCTACTCTAAGCATTCCTTCACCATCAACAAATGCCGACAGACTAATCAATTTACTATTTTCTATCAACGGTTTACTATTTGACAACATTCTTATTTCACCTCCAAAATTCACCATCTGAACCGTTCGAATGATTGACAACAACGCGGCCTCCAACTCACAGGCCTCTAAACCACCAGTGCAAATAGTCTTCTTTCTAATGTATCTGTCTATGAAACGAAAACAGTAAGCCACAACGCGCTTGAGTCTCAACAATGAACTAAAACTCTTAATGTCGAAAACATCCATGACTCTTACAGAAACAAAAGATGACTGTTCATTTTTCAACTCAGGCAAATCCTGAGTATTCGCAATATATATTCTACTAACTGGCCAATTTGACTCATCATCCTTCAGAAACAAGGGGCCGTGCCACCAAACATCCAAACTACCAATCTCATGAGGTAAAACCCCTCTAGACACCAAGTCTGCAGGATTTGCTTTCCCAGCGATGTGTCTGAATTTCATATATTTACTACCCTCTAAAATCTCGCTCACCCTATTGGCCACATAAGTTTTTAAACGGTGGGGTGGAATCTTCAACCAGGACAAGGCAATTGTCGAATCAGACCACAACACAATCTTTCCCACATTTATCTTGAGAGAAGCGGTTACATTTTGAATTAACTTTACAAGAAGTAAGAGTGCAGTCAATTCTAGTCTCGGCAAAGATATTACTTTTAAGGGAGCTACCCTTGATTTGCTACACAAAAGATTTATAACTACACTACCATCACTATTTTTGCAACGAATATATACACATGCGCCATACGCTTTTTGCGACGCATCACTAAAACCGTGTATTTCCATAACACTAACATTTCCTGGAATGATACATCGGTTTAATCTTAAATCATTCAAACATTCTAAACTACTTCTAAAATCAATCCAATTTACTTTCAAGTTCTCAGGTATATCCGTATCCCAATCCAGTTTTTCCATCCACAATCTCTGAATAAGAATCTTCGCACTCAAAATTACTGGCCCCAATAACCCTAATGGATCAAACAGTTTACCGATATCCGACAATATTGACCTCTTTGTGATTTTATTACTGTTATCCAATGACTGAACCAAAAATGTAAACTCGTCAAATAAAGGTGACCAACGTAGGCCCAAAGTTTTAATCGTTTCGTTGACATCCAATTCATCGGGATCTCCGCGATTCTCCATTGGAATATAATTTAACAATTCCTTTGAATTTGAGTACCACTTTCTCAACCTCATTTCTGCAGATGAAAACATTTTTGTTAATTCATGATACCTTGAAATACCTTCCTCTAATGTTTGACAACCCGAAAGTAAATCGTCTACATAAAAATCAGCCTTGGCAATACTTGATGCTAATGGGTAATTAACTGATTCATCTAAAGCTAACTGCTGGATAACACGAGTCGATAAGTAAGGCGCAGATGCCGTGCCATAAGTTACGGTCTGCAACTCGTAAATTTTTAAATCGTCAGAGGAATTTTCTCGCCAATAAATCTTATGAAACCTTGTATGAGATTGGTCCAATTTAACCATTCTGTACATCTTTTCAATATCACTTGAGAAAGCGATAACATGCTTTCTAAATCTCAACACAATTGAGAATAACTCTTCCTGAACTAAGGAACCTATCATTAACAGATCGTTCAAAGAATACTGGGAAGAAGACTTAGCCGAAGCGTCAAAAACCACCCGACACTTAGTTGTTGTACTATCAGGACGCAATACAGCTAAATGAGGTATAAAATATCCCGGGCCACCATTTACCTTAGAACAACGCTTCATATGCCCCATTGCCTCATACTCTTTCATAAAATCGATATATTGCTTTTTTAACTCCACATTTTTATTTAATTTCTTTTCTAAAATTATGAATCTATGAAAAGCCATATTAGAAGAATTACCCAATAAACTACTATCCATTTTAAAAGGTAGTTGTACGATAAATGTACCGTCTCTATCTCTTTTGTACGTATCGCTAAAATGCTGCTCACAAGCTGATTCCTCAACTGTACGAACGTTATTTTTATCACCATTGCAGGACTCCAAATGCCAAAATTTTTCCAATATACTATCTAATCCAGTATCCATTGTTTTTGCTTCTGATGATAAAAAGAAATTTTGGTTGCCAGAATTACTCTCCAATTTTCCACCAACAACCCAACCAAAGTTCGTATTACAAAATATTGGGAGTTCCTTTGACAATTCTAAACGACCATCTTTTAAAATGTCCCAAAATACTTCACTTCCCAATAGAATATCTACAGGTCTAGGTACATTGAATTCTGGGTCGGCCAATACTAAATTCGATGGAACGAACCATCTGGAAATATTAATATACTGATAGGGCAAACCATTGCTAATCTCAGATGCTACCAAGAATTTCAAATTCCTACAATAATTATCAACGCGAGAATGTATTGAGGTTTCTATTCTACTAGATATATCAGTTTTTGTGCCATTTATACCACTCACAGTATTATTATCTTTTTCGACATTAATTCCCAATTTTTTGACTAAGTCCCTAGATATAAAATTGTTATGAGAGGCTGAATCCAAAAGCGCTCTACATTGAATATATTTTTTATTAGAATCTTTTATTAAAACTACTGCAGTGGTTAAAACCACCTGTTTCTGTACAATATCTTTGCACAAATATGTGGAACTATTCTGAGCAGAATCAGACTTCGTAATATCGAAAACTTTATTATTCTCCGTATTATTACCAGGGTCGTTTCTATTTTTTTTCTCTGATGTGTTTTTCTTATCCATTTTCATATGCAACAAGGTGTGATGTTTATAACCACAAATTTCACAATTTTTTGCTTGACAATTTCTAACTAAATGATTGTCGCCTAAACAATTCAAACATCTACCCATTATCCTTACTTTTCCATACCTTTCCTCCGGACGCAAATTCATAAACTGAACACAATTTTCTAAACAATGACTACCACTACACATCGAACAAGATTTTTTTGTATTTCCTTCATTCGGCTTTGAAACTGACACGAAGGTTCTAGAGGATTTGGTCATTTGTCCTTGACCCGTCAAACTTTGCTTAGATCTATTGGAGCGACGGTTGTTTTCTATTACACTCAAAGCCCTACATCGGGTCTGCAAAAATCCAGATAGTTCCTTCCAAGTCGGAAGCTTCTTTTTATCAAGTTGAGACTCCCATGTCTTCCGAATATCATCATCTAACCTATAAGTAACAATATGAACTATCATCATGTCCCACTGATCAACATTCTGCTTCAGTTTTTGTAGAGCACGTAAATTGAGCTCAGTCCTATCAATTAGATTTTGTATCTCTTCACTAGAGGACTTACTAACGTACTGTAATTTGAACAATTCACCAATGTGTTTTTCTACTAAAGCATGAGTATCATCGAATCTATCCACCAAAGCTTTCCAGGCGATATCAAAACCATCATCAGAAAAATCAATTTTATCAATAATTTCCTTAGCCTTTCCAACAACAAACATATCTAAATACCACATTTTTTGAATTTTTGAATTTATCTGATGATTATCTATAATAATTTTCTCAAAAGAATCGCGAAATCTTAACCAGTCATCTAATTTTCCATCGAACACGGGTATTCTAATCTCCGGTAATTTTGCCTTAGAAAAAAGACCACTTGCACTGTCGCCATTCCTTGAAGCCGCATCATCAACCATACTCAATTTATCAAATACATCACCCACTTTATTAATATACAAAATGGCTTCAAATTTACTTTTTACCAAAAATCATTTTCGAATCCCTCGAAATCTGCATTAAATTCGTCCTCATTCTTCTCGAATTCGGGATTGTCAACCAATGAACAAAGCGCAGAATAAATATCGGTATATTCGCTTAACAAAAGCTTTAAATTTTCATATCTAGCGCTAACTTTGTTCACATTCTCTATTTCTATTTCATCATGATTCTGTATAAACTTCGAATGCAACGTGAGCTTTCTCTTAGTGGTTGCTCTTTTAATTTTTAATGATTCAATTGATGCCATTTTTTATAGAAATTATTTAACATTACACTTTAAAATTCAATATCTATCCCACAAAGTTTTACTTTAGTTGCCCAAATTATAAATTTATCAAATACCTTAACTTTAGTTGCCAAAAAATATTGAAATTGATGAATCAAACGACAAATGTCCAAGTATCCAAAATCAATATTTCAAATTTCAACTGTCTCCACTACGATGATCAAATATCGACGTCTTCTTTGATGATCTTATTTCTTCCAAATAAAACTAAATTATTCAATTTTTCCAGATTACTACCATAAATATCCGGCTCGAAGGACCATGAATTGTCTTCTACGTCTACAATATATTTTTACGGACTGTATTTCCACTAAAATACGTTTGGTTTTACCAATATTTTCCACGTTCTTTCCACTAATAATTTTTTTTTTTTTTTTTTTTTTTTTTTCGTTTTAGCTATTTCAACGATAATGAACAAAAACCGTTTTATTTTAACAAACTTATACATTCATAGTATACAAAAATTTTGTATATATATATATACATATAATTATACATTCTTCTATATATCTCGTACGCATCCCGATTAATATTTATTGTGCAAAAAGGAGAGAGAATACACTCATACTAGTACTAACCAAATTATATAAACCAAATTTACAGTATTTATTTCAATATAAAAACTTTACATATACATATACAGGGAGCAACCAAATAAACTTACTGTGATGTGCTCAAACGTTTTACAACAAGTTACAATATACAATGCAACATCACTCAACAGATGGAAGGTGGTTCAAGATCAGTTGCGGTGAAAAAGTGGCGGAATCTCGAGTCTGCTAACGGTATACACCTTCAGTTAGAGATGTTTCACTTATTCGTCACGAATTATTGTAGTTTTTCACTAAGATTTCGTTGAAACTGTTAATTTTTCGCTAAAACTTCGTTAAAACTGTTAATTTTTAAGACAAGTGTTACGGATTCTCTAAAAATAAGCTTTTATTCATTTATTACTGCACTTTTTACTTTTACACTAAACTTCACTTTAACACTGCGGCTGCGCCAATTATGGGTTGTGTCTTTATGCGAACATAAAAAAATATTTTATTTTCAATCTTTTATTTAAATTTTAATGTTACACGTTTAATTTCTAAATTACAACTGAACTTTTCTTTAATCTTAATTCTATTCTTTATGTTCTACATATTGCTTACTTTGCTAAATAAAATAAAAATGTGTTTTCTTATACTTGTAACTAACTGCGGTTCAGGTTTCCCGACGGTTCTTATTTTATGATGATGTATGCTTTAAAGTGTGGGAACAGTGCGAACATGATATTGGAATGTTGTTTGATCTGTGTGACTATGATAATGTAACTATATACAACGGATTTTTGATGTTTTATTCCGTGTTTTTTGAAATACTCTTCAAACGATTTGTTTATGTATTCGGTGCCATTGTCTGACCGTAAAGCCTCCAGCTTTCTGCCTGTTTCGTTTTCAACCATCGCTTTGAATTCAACAAAACGATTAAACACTTCGGATTTTTCTTTCAAAAAATACACATAAATTTTTCTGGAGCGGTCATCAATAAATGTTAGGATATATTTAGAACCTCCGATCGAACGATTTTCCATGGGTCCATTAAGGTCAGAATGGATGAGATCCAATATATGATCGGAGCGCGTTGTGCTAATCGGAAATGGTCGACGCGTTTGCTTTCCTTCCTTGCAAACCTCGCAATCCTTTATTTCAATTTCATTTCGTTCGTTGAAAAATATACCGTTTACGAGACCGTTTTTCATTTTACACATGTCGGCGAAGTTAATATGGCCTAATTTACGATGCCACATTAAACCACTCTTCGATTGAGCCATCGTCGAAAAACATTTCGAACGTTGAACGTTTAACTTGTATACACCATTTATTTCTTTGGTTTCAGCGACCAATTGTTTCTTCTCGTTGTAAATATGACAGCCTGATTGATTAAACGTGACCGTATTCCCGTTTTTAACAATTTGCGCCACTGACAATAGGTTTGCAGTCAAGTCAGGGACATACAAAACTTCTTTAAAGTCAATTTCACGTTCACCAATTACTATCGGCACATTATCGACTCCTTTGCTTTGACTGCAATTTTATTCGAACTTGCCGACGAAATCTGCTTAATTGGCGTTGACTTTAATTCTGCAAACAATGTTTCAAACGGTGACATATGTTGAGAAGCCCCGCTGTCAATAAACCATTCGTCCTCATGACAGTGTTTGGTGTAATACGCTGTATTAACATTCGTTTCGGCAGTTACAATGAATGGTGATTTTTCTGTAGCATTACCTTTTTTATTGTCTTTACCGTTCTTGTTAGGATTTTTACCGTTTTTCTTGGAACCGGATTTCTGTGGACACTTGTCTGCTTTATTACCACGTTTATTACACGAAAAACATTTTATGTTATTGTTCGTTTTTCCACCGTTTCCAAAAAATGCCGAACCACTACCGTTTGATTTTGCGTTATACTCCGAATCAAGTAATTTAGATTTAATTAGATCTGCCGTAATCTTAGTACCACTACTTTCGAGTCCCATAATCATTGGAGCAAAGTCGTTAGGCAAACCGGCCAATAAAATACTACCGAGCCATTCATCATCAACTGGAAACCCGATACCGTTCAATTTATTTGCAGTTTCAAACATTTGAGAAATATATTGATTCATGGAGTCACTACTTTCCAACCGAATCGTCACCAATTTCCTCAATAGTCCAATACGACGCGATAAGCCTCTGTCCTGAAACAATTCTTGTAATTTTGTCCATGTTTCAGCAGCTGTTGTTGATTTTTCTATGTGAACATATACTGATGGATCAACACTCAACTCAATTCTAGCCTTCGCCCGACGTAATTTAGATTCATCAGTTTCTGCACCAGTACCGGACACAATACACTTTTCATAATCATTTAATTTTAACAAGTTTCTGATTGTGTATTGCCACGTATGATAATTTTCACTACCCTTGAGTTTTTCAATTCCATTCCATGCACTGTCATTCGACATTTTTAATTAATTTTCTTGTTTTAAATCGACACAGGAATTTAGAACGATAATTAATTTTGAGTTTCGTTGTGTTTAAATCAATTTTTGACTATTGATTTCCAAAACGACACACGTTTTTTGGTCCGAAACACAATTTCACAACTCGATTGAATGACTCAACAGTAACACCAACTAAAAAAAGATGAAATATAAAAAAAACAAACGAACGTTCTCGAACAATGCGAATATTCACTATTTATTTTTTTTTTTTATTTGCTTTAATGTAAAACTTATTTTACTTTTAAACTTGCTTGAGCATTCCTGGGCCCATAACCTGTTGTTAAATTATTATTATCGACTGTGCAATTGAAAGGGTTATTTAGTTTAAGGAAATAAAAAACACGTCCGTTCTGATCAATTACACAATATCAAGTCAGCCAGACACAGTATTTATTTAACATAGTATTAGTGGTTAGTTTTAGTACATATACGAGTATAGGGCGGCGCTACAAAGTAAAAATATTTAGAACAGAAACGCTCGGCCTCATTATAAAATTGGAATGAAAATTTCGCTACCAAATTTTAATCCGTCTAAGCCTATAAATATTGATTTTACTAATGTTTCTCAATTAAATTCGTATGTAATAGCATCTGTTATGGAATCTGTGGCTCAATCGAACTCAAATTTTATTTTAACTGACCCATTTGAAATCACAGCTGTATTATTACAAGTTCCTCATGGCAAGGGGCGAGGGAATATTACTCAACTGAGCTCAAACGATATTATTAAACGTAAATATAAATCACTTGTTGATGGTCGCGTGGACGAGCAAATATATTGTTTACCTATAGCAATCGTACTAGGTAAATGTCTAGCTGATAATCAAAAAAACAAAATCAGAATGTATACTAGATCAAAAGATAAGTTAATGGAAGCCGTTCATTTATTGATTAAAAAGGCTGACATTAAAACTAGTAATACGTTTG
Source organism: Tipula unca (assembly GCA_951394425.1). Taxonomy (NCBI): domain Eukaryota; kingdom Metazoa; phylum Arthropoda; class Insecta; order Diptera; family Tipulidae; genus Tipula; species Tipula unca. The sequence continues at coordinate 13,647,658 of OX596380.1, forward strand.
GTTCATCCATAATCCAAATAGCATTGTATCAAAAAATTTTGCCGTCACATAATATCGTCGTCTTTAACAATAAAACAAATTATAAGGAAAAAATGTTTGTTGGTAATAATACAGAAGGTCGACAAATAAATATATTTTATTTTGAAGACATTTCCCATTTTGTAGCTTTAAGGAATGTACGACTATTTTTCGAAAAACGGTATCCATGTGAATTATGCTTAAAACTATTTGACAGCAAGAAACATGTATGCGTGAAAATATGTAGTTCATGTGAAATATCGCCTCCGTGCAATCGCAACGAGCCAATACAAAAATGTAATACATGCAAAAGATATTTGTATAGAAAACAATGTTTCGATAACCATAAATCCACCGTTTGCGACAACATCCAAATATGTAGTCTATGCTTCAAACTTGTTGATAAACGCAACCAGAAGTTTAAAGAACATAATTGCAATGAAATAAAATGTTCAGTCTGCTTAGAAGTAGTGGATACGAGTAGCTTGCACGTACATCAATGTTATATACAGAAGTACAAACAGAAGTTGCCATCTAAATTTACAATCATATTCTATAATTTTGAATGTACACAAAATTTACAAATTGAAAATGGAACATATGTTCATGAGCCAAATCTTTGTGTTGCTCATATAGTGTGCAACAATTGTTTTATGTCATCCGATATTCATTTTCATTGTACATGTCATAAGAGGCAACGTATTTTTGAAAATAGTTCGGAAGGCAACTGTGTGAAAAAATTTGTAGATGTTTGCGAAACTTCTCGACAAAAATCTTCCACATATTTCTGTGTAGCACACAACTTTAAGACTTATTTTAATCAGTTTATTCTAGACGAGTTAGTGAAACGTCGTAACAAATCCATAAAACCAATTATGGAAGGAATGAAAGTTTACAAAATTGTTTATGATAAACATATAGTCTTTATAGATTCTTTAAATTTTATTCCAATGCCCCTCTCTTCCCGAAACTTTCGGTTTGTTCAATCTAACAACAGGTTGGTATCCACGTTTCTTTAACACGAATAAAAATTACAACTATATTGGAAATGTTCCTGATAAAAAATATTTTTAACTAACTAGTATGACTGGTAAGGAATTAAAACGATTTAATATTTGGTATGATGGTCGTGTTTCTTCTGGTTTAAAGTACAACAATCGAGAAGAATTAATCAATTTTTGTGGACAAAATGTGGATATACTTCGTAAAGGTTGTGTTGAATTTATGACACACTTTTCTAAAGTTACAAGTATAAATCCTCTATTAGAATCATTTACTTTCGGCCAGGCTGTTATTCGCGCTTATCGAAAAACCTTTCTACAAGAAAATACACTGGGTATTATACCCTCTGGTTTATACCGTAAGTGGAATAAACCACAATCCCTATTAGGTTTAAAATGGTTAATGTACGAGGATGAAAACACTATATTCAGAATTGTGTATGAGTTCAATATACCTACCACAAATTTGTTTGTGGATGGCTATTGTGAAAGTACAAATACTGTATACGAGTTTTTGGGTTGTTATACGAACGGCTGTAAAAATTGTTTTTTAAACAGAGAACTCAACAATGGTACCGATGATTGTTTTGGAACTAGATATTCTCAAACCTGTAATAGACTTGATTTTATATCAAATCTAGGTTATACAATTATAAAAATTTGGGAATGTGAATTTATAGAGTTTTTAAATAAACATCCCGAAACGGCTAAATCTCTCGACAGCAAACCAGAAATATTTTCTAAATATTTGAATCCTAGAGATGCTCGTTACGGTGGGCGTACAGAAACTTTTCGGCTGTACCATAAAATAAAAAAGGGTGAAAAAATTCGATGTTATAATTTTACATCATTATTTCCGTATGTTATTAAAACATGCAAGAATCCTAAAAATCATCCCAAAATACATCATAAGGATGAATGTAGAAAAATAAATATCCTGAATATGGATGGATTAATAAAATGTACTATTTTACCACCAAGAGATCTTTTAATTCCTATTCTTCCATCTAAAATAAATAATACAATTTTATTCCCATTGTGCCGTAAATGTGCAGAAAACATTAATCATATTACTATTTGCAATCACAACAAATCCGAGAGAACTTTGATAGGAACATGGGTACTAGACGAAGTTAAACTTGCTGTAAATAACGGATACAAAATTATTGAAATATTTGAGGTATGGGAATATGAAACTTGTCAGTACGATTTAAAAGAAAAAACAAGTGGTGTTTTTACAGAATATATAAACTGTTTTCTAAAACTAAAGCAAGAGGCTAGTTATTGGCCTGCAAATGCAATCACGAAAACAGAGAGAGCAACATTTATTAAAGAGTTTTTCGATCATGAAGGTATTCATTTAGATCCTACTGCCATTCAAAATAATCCAATGCAAAGAGAGTGCGGCAGATTAGCACTAAATGCGCTTTGGGAAAAATTTATTCAGCAAAATGATCGAAATCAAACTGCATTGATTAACACACCCATTGAGCTATACGCCTTAATTTCTTCTCTGGGTGTCAACGTAACAGATATAATGCCTGTAGCAAATGTTCTCTGGGCTAACTGGAAACCTGCTAGTGATAATTTCTTTGAACCATTGAAACATGTTTCATTAATCATAGATCTATTTACCACAGCCAATGCAAGAATTAAGCTGTATATAGAATTATCAAAAATAACGAATAATATTCTATATTGTGATACAGACTTGATAATTTTTATAGAGAATTCTGATAATAAAGAAGTTTTAATGACTGGAAATTATCTTGGTAATTTAACTGATGAATTATCTCAATACGGAACGAATGCATATATCACAGAATTTATAAGCACTGGTCCGAAAAGCTATGGATACATTGTTTTTAATCCTGACGAAAATCGATATTTTCAAATAGCAAAGTGTAATGGAATAACTTTAAACATAGAAACCAACCATAAATTAGATCTTGAACCTCTCAAACAAATTGTACTTGATAATGAGAATGACAAGTTTCGCGTAATACATAATAAAAAAAAAACAAAAAGACGAAAAGTGCAAAATGATGTTTCAAAACATGAATTTGTTGGATTGACAAATAAAAAACGTGTTAACATTGATCACTTTAAAACAATTCCATATGGTTTTCGAAAAGTTTGATTATATTTTATAAGCTCTATATTCAAACTAGGTTACAAAATCGTATGTTAAATAAATATTATAAGTTTTTATGTACATATTATGTATTAATTATTAATAAACTTAATTGTTTATAGCAATTGAATTAAATAAAACTGTTTTTGTTGTTGTATTAGAATTTATAAATATCAAACTCATATAGTAGACATGGTATAATGAAATATATTTTTTTTGTTCTTTTCTTGCTATCAACCAACCAAGTCGTTTCATTTATTATCTATATCGTTTCAACAGGTTATGGGCCCAGAACGACGCATTTTTTTTTTCGTGTGTAATTGGATAATTTTTTTTAATAAACGCATATATAATTATTAAAGGGATAGCAGAAATATTACACGTGTGTCTAACGAAAACTAGAAAATAAAATAAAAGAAAAAGAAAATGGCCGCCAATAATTTCGTTATAGAAAAATTAAAGGGTCGAGAAAATTATGACTCATGGCGCTTTGCTGTTCAAACATATTTAGAACACGAACAGTTATGGTTGTGTGTTACTGGTGAGGATAAAGATGAAGAAAAAATAACAAAAGCAAAGGCAAAAATTATTCTTTTGATTGATCCAATCAATTATGTTCATGTTCGATTGAGTAAAACAGCTCAAGAGGCATGGAAAGCCCTTGAAAAAGCTTTCTTGGATTCTGGTCTCACGCAAAAAGTGGGGCTTTTACGAAAACTAATTACAACATCTCTAGAAGATTGCGTTTCAGTAGAAGAATATGTCAATTCAATTATATCAACCGCTTCATCAGTTCTGTTTTAATCCAATTCTTCACACCTATATCATTGCTAAAAATGATAAAATCATCTACATAAATTGGAAAGTACAATTAATTATAATAGTATTTAGACAGTGTACTAAATAGAAAATTATAAATTATTTTTTTGTTGGGTTATGTTATGCTGACATTTAACGAAAAATATTTGTTGGCGCCTATTTTAAAATGTTGTTAAAAACTGTGATTTCTATTCAATTCAAATCTTGCGTTAATTTCCCATCTTTATTAGAGTGTCCCATCTTTATTAAAAAATTTATTTTAGAAACTGTGAATTAATAAAAACCCATATACAAAAAATTGAAAATAGTGGTAGTAAAAGTTCGCCAGACGGCAGAAAATAATGTTTTTCTCGACTCCGTTTATAGTGCACTTTTTTTAGGATAGAGATAAAGCCCTGTCCTGAGTTGTTCTTCCATCATATTTTCGATATACGTTTATGTCTCTTTAACGTATACGTTAAGTAAAATGCATTATTTTATTTTATGTTACTAGTTTTACCCAATTTATCTCGTTTATGATTTGTTTTGAAAGCGCTTGGAACAAACATTTATCTAAACTTTTGTGGGCAGTAAATAGACATTTTGGTATGTGAATAAGATCAAAATGTCAAATATGTACATCTTGATGACAAAACGACATTATTATGGTTATATGAAATGTTTACGATCTTGGTATGTTTATCGGGACTACTTTTTATTTTGAAAAATAACCCTTTGCCAAAATTACGGCGTCGGCCATTTTTTACGTTACAATCAAAGTTTTATTTTCCGCCAAAGCACAATCAATTTAGTTCAGCGGATAATAATAATAATAACAGTGTTAAAGGCCATTACTGGCCCCTTACTGAATCAACAATCTAGCTCCAACGGTTTCGATCCTGAGCTTGGTCTTCATACTGTCTTAGACAATCTGAAGAGGCCAAGTCGTTCTCTACATCGTGGAGCCATCGTCGCCTGCAACGACCTCTGCGCCTACCATATGGTGGCTCTCCTTTCAGAGATCGCTGCACAATTCGTTCCGGATCAGCACGCAGAACGTGACCGAGCCAGCGTACTCGCTGAGATCTAACTTCATGTACAATATCGGGGATCTTCATCAGATCTCTGATCTCGAAATTGTACAGAGCTCGGTATGTACCATCTATTTCGCGTTTTGGGCCGTAAATCACACGCATGATTCTTCTCTCAAATGTAAGGAGCCATCTCTCGTACTCATCCGTCAGCGCCCAACTTTCACATCCAAACATAACAACGGGCCTGATCAACGCTTTATAAAGCTTCAGCTTCACGGCACTTGATAAGTGTTTAGATTTTAGCAGTGGCCTTAGAGGATACAAAGAACGACTGCCAGCTGCCAGCCGCACTTTAATATCCTCACCCACACTGTTATCGTGAGTGATAAGAGAGCCCAAATATTTGAACCTCCTCACTCCCTCAAACGTGTGGTGGCCACTACTAAAATCTGGTGTGCCATTGTCTCTAAAACCAGAGATCAGGTATTTCGTTTTGGACTCATTGATCTGGAGTCCAACAGAAGCTGAAAACTCTACAAGCGGATCAAGTATTTCTTTCACTCCGTTGCTATTCAGTCCAATCACGCATATGTCATCTGCATATGCAAGCACTTGATTGGACTGGCGATATAAGATGTTGCGCTGAGGTGTTTCAGTTTTACGAAAGATGTACTCCAACATGAGATTAAAGAGTATCGGGGACAGAGCATCTCCCTGCCGAACACCCGAGTTAACTGCAAAAATTGTCGATAGCCTGTTCTCAACTTTAACACAGCATTGAGACTGCGTCACTGTCATCCTACACAGTCGTACCAATTTTGTTGGCATTCCTAGGTATTCCAGGGCAGACCACAAACTCTCTCGATTGATCGAGTCGTAGGCTTGCCGGAAATCCAGGAAAACCTGATGTACGGAGATGGATGTCTCATAATATTTAGATAGAATCATCCGCAGCGAAAAGACCTGATCAGTGACTGATCGATTCGGACGAAATCCTCCCTGATAGTCACCAACCAAGCCCTCCGCCAGAGGAATGATTCTATCCAATAAAATGTATGACAGTAACTTGTATGCTGTGCAAAGGAGAGCGATACCGCGATAATTCTCACACTTCAAGCGGTCGCCCTTCTTGAAGATGGGGCATATCGCGGCCACTTTCCATTCATCAGGCATAACTTCGGTTCGCCATACTAATCGAATAAGGTCGAAAAGACAGTTCCACAAAGTATCCCCTCCGAATATCAAGAGCTCCGAATTAATGCAGTCCACTCCAGGTAAGCGGTTTCGTTTCATTCTCTGCATGGCCTTAGTGAATTCCTCATGGGATGGCTCCTCAGTGCAAATCTCCGCAGACTGTTTTAGAGGTGGCTCAACAACAGTCTGTGACGCATGATGAACATCAAGCAGCTCAGTAAAGTGTCCACTCCATGCGTCAAGTACTGCGTCGATGTTGACACAGAGGTTTCCATCCCGGTCCCGAATGGCGGTTGACGAAGGCCTGAAAGTATGGTGCAATCCAGTAATTCCTTTAAAGAAATTACGTGAACTACGCTCATTGCTGAGTTGTTGTACTTTCAGAACCTCGGCCTTCCACCATTCTCGCTTCTTCCGTCTACAAATCCGCTTAGCTGCCCTTCTTGCAAGAGCTGCCTTGTTTTTCCTTGCGATTGTGAGTTCAGCGGATAAAAATTATAAAATTATACAGTTTGAGTTATTTGTTCCGAACTTGTTCATTTTGGTAATCGTCGTTTGGAAAATATTGCCAATTGTAAATCTAAAGCGTGTAACATTTACAAACGTTAAATTTAAAATTTATTAAGGTTAACACATAAAAAACACATGATGATTGGCACTTTAATATCGACAGTAATTCACATTATTGACCAACGGTTAAATTATTTATAATAGAAAATGCTAGAAATTTAATTTAAATATATTTGTAAGCTTGGTTACGAACCAAGTTATAAACTATTCGACTGCCTTTTCATCGATTCCTTTCCGTAGTGTTTATCCGTGGATTGGCGGCTAATAAGAATGCTTTATCGCAGAATTTTCATTTATACAGTTTCTTACGTTTGTGACGGCCTATATGGATCACCAGTTAATTGAGACGAATGAATCGTACTAATATGTATATATACTCCTGCTTGCGTTTGGATTTCATGTGTTGGTAATAATTGAACATCTTTTCGAATGATATGTTACATAGCGCACAGTTTAATTTTCGCTTAATTTGCATATGTAGTTGAAGTTCATTCCGCGTTATGAACGCCTGCGGACAAATTTTGCAAATTTCAGTTTTAATAAAATACTCGACGTGTCGGCTCTCACAGTGCTTTTGTAAATGAGCCTTTCGCTTTAAAGCCTTATCGCATTTGTTACATTGGCGTATGGCTTGATGTTCACTTCCAATTGTGCTGTGATTTCATGTGCTCATAATAATTGAACTTCTTCTCGAGTTAGGTTATACAGCTTACAGATGAGAGGACGTCTTGTTGATGCTTGAGTGTCATATGGCTTTGGAGATTTCTAAACGATGTAAATGCCATTTGGCAAATCTCGCAAATTTCTGTTTTAAGCAGCGCAGGCTTTCGTAAATATCTACAAATGAAAAGAACTCATTTTGTTCGTTATCATTTCAGGTGATTTCGTTTTACGCCTCTCCAGTGGCTTGCCTTATTTTCTTTAAAGTTGCTGATCCAGATCATCAATCGTCATAAATCAGCAATACATTTATCAAACTACTGTTGTTTTCCTTGCTGGAACCTTCGCCGACGCCATTCAAGTGATTATAAGCTTTTTTCAAATATATGGTGGATATGTTTGGTTCGGGAATCTTGTATTTCTCCTCGTCACAATCCATTATACAGCCGATTGCACTCGGCTTATCATTTTTAGATACTTATCTCGTATTCCCGTTAGTATTGTGGAAATTTGCGCTCTCCAAGTCAGTTTTGTGATTGTGCGAATTAGTCGGGATATTATATTTCCCTTTAAAACGAATAGCGAATACGTTTGGCTCAGAAGTAATGTATTTGATATGTATTTAGTTGTACATTCCTGATTGCTGAATTGTATGTAATCAGCAATCAGCAGTTTTATTAGTGAGTACTGAGTACAGTCCAGTTAATAATGATGTACATCTGGGTTGCCAATTTAGCACTTTCGGTGCTAGATTTAGCACTATTTTAAAATGTCTAGCACCGTAAAAATTGTATTTGCACCTAAGTGCAATTTAGCACTATTTTGATTTTTTTAGCACCCATTCTAGCACTTTCAAAAAATTCTTGCACTTGCAATCGAACCAACCTCCATGCAATTAATTATTGCATTTCTTTATTCTATTCTATTTCGTTTTGCTGTATAAAATTTCTCTACTACAAAATTCATATTATAGAAACCAAAACAGAGTTATTATATTAATTAGATGTGCTTGCCATTCGATTGTGCTGGCTGTACACCATGCAAGCAAATGTTTACCAACGGAATTAGAGTTTATAGTACGGGAAACTCATAACTGGTTCGCACACTCGAGCATTAGATTATATAAATATAAAGAGCTTTATAATTTGATAAATAATAATTTAACACCATTAGCTATTCCAAGGATTTCCGATACTCGTTGGCTGTCTATTGAAGCAGCTATTAGAATAATTTTGTCAGCTTGGGTCGAACTTAGTACAATGTTTAACATAGAAAAGAAAGAATGTAAAACAGAACAAATTTTAAGCCAAATGTTTGCTAATAATTCATACAAAGTTGACTTTGTATTCTTAGCACCTATTTTAAAGAAGGTTGCTACCGTTAATTTAAGTTTTCAGATGAAATATGCCGATCCATCTAAATTACTAAATGATTTAGTAAATTTGTTAAAATCTTTGGCTCAAAAGATTGAATATAACCATTCATTTGATGTCATTACTATGAACATAACCGATTTTATAGATTGGTCCTCGAAGCTGGGATATAATTTTGAAAATCAAATAAAATCTTTACTTGCACATGAACAAGTAAATTATACGTAGTAATTATAGTAAAAATTTGCATAACTTTTATAAAAAAATTTAATAAATGAGTTGAAAAATACATTGTTTTACAATATATTAAGACTACGACAAATGAATGTTATCAGCATTGATAAAGTTTTAAGTAGGCACAAGGAATCAATAATTCCCATTTTACAATAATTTGAAACCGACCCAGACCTCATAACTGCTATAGATTTCCAGTATAAAAATATGAGCAACATCTGCTATCAATTCCTCATTTCGAATGATATTGAACGAGTGTTCAGTCAAATGAATTTGGTGAAAAGCAAAACTAGAAACCGGATGCAGTTCGATACGCTAAATTCTATTCTATGTATACGGTTTGGACTTCAAAGATATGAAAGTTGTTGTAATAACTATAGTTTACCCGCTGATGTCATCCAAAAAGTTGGAACTATGGCAGCCTATAAGAACGACGAAGATGTAGATTTACCTATTGACGAATTGTTACACCTATTAGATTAACATTTTATTAGATTAGAATTTAATGGTATGCTACCCAACATGATTATTTTAATATGAAGTTCTAGTATTGATAACTGAAGAATTCTTTTATGAAAATAAAACTATATATTTGTCAAGCTAAATTCGTAATTACATAAGTACGAAAAATGTTTTATAACTTAACATTCCATTTCTTTATGTTATAAAAAAAAGAACAAACTGAATTTTGATATTAAGATCTAAATGTGATTTAAATAATACAATTCATTAAACCTTATAAGTTAAAAAATCCCTGTAATTTTAGTATTTTGTATACTACTTGAAATAAATTCAATAAAATGAAAGGAAAATAACTAATGTTTTATTAAGTGTTTGTTAGGGGTTTCGTAAATTTTCAAAAATTGATATTTTGGGCTCGGTCGTGACCTACTAGTAGAACGGAATTGTTATATTTTTATCTAGTTTTCATTGTGTCAAATAAATTATATTTTGACTTCTTGCTTTGCCGGTTAGTTTTGCATTATTTTATTTTATGAAGTATGGTATTCAAAATTAAAATATGTATATGTATAAAATAAGCTGAAATTTTTTTAGCACTCAGTACTGTCAATCTGGCATTATTTTGACTTCAATCTGGCACCACACTCAAAATATAATTTGGCAACACTGATGTACATTTGGTTGTGAATAAATACCATGAGTCCTTGATAACCTTCAGAGAACAAAGTTGTTTCTATCTTCTATCCGTAGTCCATACTTATCAGTATTTTTCCACGACACAATCCACTATAGAATCGATCGTATTCGGGCTGTTATTTTCCTCGGATCAGTTCACCAGTGTTTTTATTAATTTTGAACAAATTCGCGTCTTCCAGATTTGTTCGGTTTGTCATATCTGGTCACTCATAACATAGATCCTGTAGGTGAACCAGCATTGTGTACTGATTCAAACACAGACTACAATTATATATTTCAAAACAGTTCTCTAATTTTGTATCAGTGCGAGATTCCTTTTCGGAGTCCCCGATTTATTTTGGTCTCCATATAATTACTAGTATATTATGTGAAATTTCACATTGCCGCCGAAATTCATAAGAAATTTGCTAATGTTTTTAAACACAATCCGAACAAATGTGTTTTGGAAATGCATCCAATATATGAACCTAGAAATAAGCGCCATCAAAACACAAACAAAATATTTATAAGAGTAAAATCACTTACATTTAACCCGGAACACGACTGTAATATATTACAAATATCATATCCATCATCCATAAATAATGATTTCATCCTATTCGAATCATTTAAACTTAAACATGTTCGACATAAATCAAATCCAATTCTAGGACTGTAGTGCTTCCCGTGAATGAATTCATTTGGACAGCACGGTGATTTTTCCTATTGTGTACAAATTGTTATTTAAACAAATTAAATATATATGTGTAAACGTTAGCTTAAATGCATTATTTTACTGAACCTAACAATTATATTATTTATTTATGATTCAAACAAATGCTTTTCTAGTTTTGTAAACAAATTACTATTATGTATATGTAATTTTTTTAATGCACGAAATGTCATATAATTTTCAAAGTGTGGTATATAGGGTTAATATTTAGATTTAAAAATCTCATGAGATGCCAGGCAAGATGGTAACAAGAATTGAAACAAAATTTGAACAAAATGTATAGGAATTGTTGATTTTCTGATTAAATTATTACACACCAATTATATCTTTCCAGTTTCTTCACCAACTAATATAGATACTAATATTCAAATAATTTCTTGTAAATAAATCTGAATGTTATGCTCCTAGCTGTCACTAGATGTCACAATTCTTAGTATGTTCACGATCATTAATATCATTATATATGTATGTATATCATATTTCATATTGGGTATGTCATTCAACAGATAAGCTTAACAAGTTAACAAGTCGATTTTTGTGTGGAAAAACTCATTTATTTAGTATTGGTTTGTTGTAAGGCAAGAGAAGTCATTATATTTATACAGGTGTATATAATTATAAAACATCTTATTAAATCATCATGTATAAGGATTAAAGTTTAGTAAGCAGAACTAGTACCGTATTTGTATACCTTCGCTGGCAAAGTGGCTACACAATTATTTGATCGACGACACGACATCGAGTAAATAAGTAGTAAGTACAACTTGTAACACAATCCATATAAACAACAGCGGAGCTCACACATCGGTCAATAAAAGACGCTGGTTTTATTAATTATTACGATCTATACTCTATCACGGTTAGTACAGGATAATATTAAAGAAATTTAACCTTTATAAGTAGTAATATATATCTTGCTAAATCTTACGACAACTCACATACATATAATAATACATGATTGTGATTTGAGGATGTACCTCTGTACATATATTATCTTGATTAATACAAGTTGCTCACCAACAACTGACTCACTTATACGAAATATACTTACATTGAGGTGAAAATAGAGAAAAGCCTTTTCACAACTTGTTAGCATTTCTATTTTTTATTGCTACCAATAATAAATTATGATAAAAAATTTGGCTTGTTTAGCTTTCCGCACTAGCTAGTAATAACAAGTGTGTTAGTTGTTTTATATTGAGTTTTGTGTGTACCGCAACTTGCGCTACTGCATGATGCCAAGTAGAATTAGGTGTACATTTGGATAGGTAATTTTAAACAGCAATTTTGTTATTTTTCTAATAAAACTGCTTATTTTTGCTAAAATTATTTACAGGTATTTTTGTAGAGGAATTAATCCAATTGTCTAATAATAATAATAAAAGGGAATGCAAATTTTTGAACTTATTCTATTT